>CM034359.1:42410108-42428717 GCA_019925275.1 Mytilus edulis | reverse complement strand
TCTTCCAAGTGCTCCACGAAACCTCTTTTGAAATTATTAACATCTATTTTATCGGCAATCAAAGACGGGCTTCAAAGTTATTGTGAAACTGCCTATTCTAGAGGGGGCGTGAATCAGATGTGGATACTCAAAAATTCCAAAGATCTTTTAGAGTACATACAATCTAACTCTCTTTCATCGTGTAACAGTATTAAAACATTTGATTTTTCTACTCTTTACACTAGTATTCCACATTCCAAACTAAAAGACAAATTGAAAGAGTTGGTATTGCTTTGCTTCGTTAAAAAAAATGGCCAACGTAGATACAAGTATCTTGTCTTAGGTAGGGATAAATCCTACTTTGTAAAGTATCACTCTGATTCGAACAAAAAATTCTCTGAAAATGATATTATCAAGATGCTTGATTTCTTGATTGACAACATATTTGTTACGTTCGGAGGACGTGTTTTTCAACAGACTGTCGGCATTCCAATGGGAACATACTGTGTCCCTCTACTTGCCGACTTGTTTCTTTATTATATGAGGCTGACTTCATGCAGAAACTTCTTAGGAAGAAAGATAAGAAGTTAGCAATATTCTTTAACTCTACTTTTCGCTACAAAGATGATGTTCTTTCACTAAATAATTCAAAATTTGGTGACTATGTGGAACGCATCTATCCAATCGAGCTAGAGATAAAGGATACTACAGATACAGTTAAGTCGGCCTCATATCTTGACTTACATCTAGAAATTGACAATGAGGGTCGGTTGAAAACAAAACTTTACGACAAAAGAGATGATTTCAGCTTTCCAATTGTGAACTTTCCATTTCTAAGTAGCAACATTCCAGCAGCACCTGCATACGGGGTGTATATCTCCCAACTGATACGATATTCCCGTGTTTGCATTTCATATCATGATTTTCCTGATAGAGAATTGCAGCTCACAAGGAAGCTATTAAACCAAGAGTTACAAATGGTGAAGTTGAAATCATCCCTTCGTAAATTTTACGGACGCCATCACGAGTTGGTTGACCGTTATGGAATAACCGTTTCACAAATGATATCGGATATGTTCCTTACTTCGTAACTACAATCCCCTTCCCTTTCATGAGTGTGACCCACCGAATTCGACTATTTACCGGATTTGTTATCACAAAGGCAACAAGACGGGTTACCCTTCCGAAGCACCTGAGATCACCCTAGTTTTTTGGTGGGGTTCGTGTTGTTTAGTCTTTAGTTTTCTATGTTGTGTCATGTGTGCTGTTGTTTGTTTGTCCTTTTCATTTTTAGCCATGGCGTTGTCAGTTTGTTTTAGATTTATGAGTTTGACTGTCCCTTTGGTATCTTTCGTCCCTCTTTTAATCCATATCACGTAAAAAGTCGTTTCAATTAACATATAATATTTCTGCAGTAATGGAAAAGAAAACTGTCTCTATCTAAAAGATAAGTTTATAATTAACGGACGCAATCACCATGCCAGCATATAGACTAGTCTATTTATGTGTATATATGTTTCGTCTTCTTCATGAAAATTAAACAAGAACTATCTTTAAAAAAGATATCCGACGTATTTAAATTTGAGTATATAATTAAAATTATCATTTCGATAACCTTCAGAAGCACAAAGATACCATTTAAATTACGTTTTTTTCTGTTTGTGTTCAGTATACTCGGTCCTCGTATCTTTCTGTTTACATTCACCTAAACCCCGCGGAAATCTCACATGCGTAGGTGCGTTCTAAAAGTCATGTACGTTCGTACAACAAAGTTTACATTAAAAATTATAATATGTACGTTCGTACAACAAAGTTTACATAAAAAATTATATAATTGTCCCGAATAAACAGCTGTCACGGATGCAAAGAGCTATTGGAAAAACAATTATTTTAATAAGAATATAAATCTTTGTAAGATCTAGGTCAAATATTTATAGTTTTTCACTTGCTTTCCATCACGATATAATTAACGAGACGTTTTTTCAAACACAACCAAATCACCCATCATGACAGCAGTTTGTCCAATCACAGTAAGGATTTTCGAGCATGCGTATTCTGTTGCCATAGTTAAGCGTCCTTATGTTCAAAGGGCACAAACCGAACCTATACCGACTACGTCGGAAAAAATACCACTCCAATTTAAAATCTAAATGACACGCCTAAGGTTCCACACCATAATATTTGTACTTAAAACTGCCTTAACACATAACCTTTCAACTGTCATGAATGTTTAACAAATTGAAAAATTCAATGACATGCAAATGGTCTACTTTATATCGGCCTTATAAGGGAACAATATCAAAGCATTTCGTCATGTTCGTAGTGGCGATTTACTCAGTTCATATATAAACTCGAAGAAACAGCTTCATAATATTATATATTGTTTAATAATTAACGAACTTGAATTTCGTACATTGTAGATGTTGCACACTTGACTGCACAAGGAGGAATAACACAATGACTCGTTATTGAACAATATAATAACTGTAAAGGATCTCTATTTGCATCGGATAACAACTCGGAGTACACACAGTCTTATGTTTTATTCGGTTTACATATAGACGAACGTGACTTAACAATATTGGGACATATACATGTTGTACTTGTATATCAGTTACAGTTACTGTTATAATACATGAACTGGATATTTGTTACGTTTTGGGTTTTGTTTGGTTAAACAATTATAAATCATCAGGTTTTTATCACAGTTTCTGTGAAGATTGTTCTGATTATTTGTGTTTCATATTTATAAATTTAACAATGTGTTATGCTGCAGATATATTCACTATACTTAATGACAAGGAATTGTATTTGGAGTATAGAAAATTTACAATGGATGAGTGCACAGATTGCAATCATCACTGGGCAAAAAATAAAATCACAAAAATACCGAACTCTCTAGAAAATTCAAAACAGAAAGTCCATTATTAAACATGTTAAATGTCAAAATCAAAAGCTTAAATACATCAAACGAATGGATAACAATTGACATATTCATAACTTGATATAGACATTTTCTTATGTAGAAAATGGTGGAATAAACCTGGTTTTATAGCAAGCTGAACCTCTCACTTGCATGACAGTCTCATTAAATTCCATTATATGGACAACGTTGTGTGAATGAAACAAAAAAGAAATAACAAATATAAATGTCAAAATAGGGGTTCCACAGTCAACATTGTGTTATTATTTAAATCACTATAAAAACTGATTAAAAGCACTGATAATGATATCAAAACACTTTCATAGCTTTTCTAATGTATTCACAGCATGTATTTACAAGCAATCGGATATAACAGAATAATTACTTATACATCATGGCATATATATTTCATGTATATATAGACAATAACGTTAGTTTGAAATCAAGTATACTCATTTGGCAAAGAACCCCCCACCCACCCAACAAACATGTTCATATCTGCTATTTACGGAATATGTATTCATATATATTTCAACTAGCTGGCTGTGGCTCAATTCATTTGAATACTTTTCACTTTAACATATAAGTTATATTGTACGAAATCAAATAACAACAGACCCATGGTTGTGATACTGTCCAATGCAAATATTGTAGGAAGGAATGATCAGAAGTAAATCTATTTATTACATTGATCTATATTATTACGATGAACTTTAAGTGGCATTTTTAAATGTTGTGTATAGTAAATGTGGTACATGTTTTTGTAGATGGTATAATATGTGTATGGTGAATAGTATCTAAAGTAAAAAAAAAAAGAAATAATGTATGTGCTCTCCATGCAATGTGGCATTTATCTTTGGGGTATACAAATGTGACTTTGGTACATTTATACTAACTGTATATACATGTAGTCATGCTGCATTACATTTTAAAAACTCTGTTGTTTATCATGAACAAAAAATGTTCCAAATAATTTCTTAATAAAATCATGCATATCAAGCAATCTTATGTGTATGATATAGTAACCATTCATGTTACAGAAAAAAAGGTTAAAGACTTTCACACATAGCACACTAAAAACTTGTCTCGAAAGCCGACTAATTTTATCACTTTTCTACAAATATTTCTTTCCGTATGAAAAACAATAGATGGTAAGTACTTGATAATACTCTTGTTTAGTTTCATAGGGAAGAATTTTGGGAAAAACCGAACATCAACAATGACCCTATCTCCGTTTATAATCAAATGTCACACGCCTCTCCTTTAATATATGAAATGATTTCCACCCATTCATACTTTATCTGTTAGTCTCTTTATTCAATCTATATCGGATGCTTATATTAGTGATACTAATCATTCGCTAGCAATGAAAATTCGCATTTGAATAAGCTTATAAGGTTAAGGTTATAAATGAAACTAGAAAAAATTAGAAATCATCTGTTTGTAATCATGAAACATTATTGAGTATATTGAATATATACGAATTGTCTTTTAAACAGGTACCAAAAACCTTGACAAAAATTAATTTGGCAAAGTTGGTAACGTTCATTAAACTTTGACTCTGTGACAAAAATACTCAAAATAAAAAAAAAAATTAACTTCACAATTTATCGGTAAATTATTTGGATATATAGCAGTTAAACCAGTACTATTTCTTATCATTGAGATACCAAATATAACCTTAACAATAGAACGTGATTGAACCGTTTAGCTGATTATTACAGAATGTGCTCCGTGTAGTGTTGTTTAAATGCTAATTGTTTTATGTTTACCCTTCAATAGTATAAGAGATCATCCCTTCTTTCTAGTCAGGTCTATGTTGCTCAGTTCAATATGTTAATATATTCATCAGAGTCAAGAGCATTTCAACTAATTTGACTATTTTCTTTTTCAAAATAACACTTATGATAAGCAAACGAAAGGACGATTTGGATAACATAAATAGCCTATAATGTAAAGTATATACCGGAAAGCTTTATAAAATACCTTAAGATGATGAAAAAATGTTTGTTGAAATGTTAGTGGCAAATGTAATTGGCTTTTCATAACAGTTTATTCTTGATAATTGTGGGGTTACTCTAAGACTGATCCAATCAGGAAACAACGAGCTGTGCCAAGGCTACTTTAACTACATATGTACATACCACATATCAGGGACTTATAATTGTCTGATTACCCTAAGACTGATCCCATTCGGAAACGATCTGTGTCAATGCTACTTTAACCACATTTGTACATACCACACATCATCCTAAGACCGATCTTATCACAAATTTTAACAAATCATGTCGCTACCTACAGAAACATTCTCATTTCGGGTCTTCTTTTTGTCTGACAAAAACACAATTGGTATTTTCAAAAGTCGATAGGTATGACAAAACTCATGTGCCATATCCCTGTATTTTTGTTATAATTTTACAATATTTAAAAATCAATTCTTTGTACATCTAGCGTAAGGTTTTTTAAGTAAATTCAGATTTTTATCAAAGTTAACAATGTTCACGATTAAAACCTCGCTTACATTCATATATTTATTAGTGATTTGAATTCATTAACATTTGTAAAATCCCATTTATTAGAATTCATATTTTTACCCATTATTAGTAATTTACAATAATAAATGAATGTAATAGATGTTTGGTCCATTTCTCTGTGTGTTACATTTTAGTGTTATGTCGTTGTTCTCCTCTTATATTTAATGCGTTTCCCTCAGTTATAGTTTTTTACCCCGACTTTGTTTTTTGTCCATGCATTTATGAGCTTTAAACAGCGGTATACTACTATTGCCTTTATTTAATAGCCTGCAACAATAGATATGAATACATGTATATACTAAATGGTGTTTAAAATTTCTTTCAGGTTATACAGTTGAATTCGATCCAACAATTCAGTTGCATCATAATTTTCCAATGATTGTTTATTTTCCATTTTAGTAGTGTTTTTATTATCATCGATTTTAAAGGTTTACTTATTATCTATTAAATACATGCAAATATTCAAAGCGCGTGTAAGCATTGAAGGATAAAAGATTGTAATAATTATTTAACGGGAAGTAAAATTAAATATCGCACTTAATAAAGCATTGTTTATTCAACTACAAGTATAGACAAAGGAAGATAACTTTAATATTTTTTGAACAGTTGTTAGATTTTAGCGCCTTGCAATAATATAGCTTTTTGGAAAATTGTTTAATCATTTTGAAACTTGAATTTCTAGGCATATATTTCATTGATGAATGTCTAAAAAGAAAATGAATTGGATGTACATAACATTATGACCAATACACTAAATGATGTGTATATCAACGGTGGGATTAAACATTGTAAGCATTGAATACGATACAGTTTTGATCCCGTATTTACATTTTGATAAAAAAAAATCAATATAGATTATTTCTTACCTGATTAAACCAAATATGTAATACAAAATATACATGTGCTACTTTTTTAGCAAAATGAGGTCGAAATTTTGCATATTTGCTCAAAATTCGGATTTGTGGCCGTATTTTCACTTTCGAAAGAACGACATAACTTTTTTGTTTTAAAAGATAAACACAAATTGATTTTTGTTAAATAGTTTGTAATTTCTGTATTTTATAAGTATTCTAAAAATTTATTCAGAAATAACTCGTATTTATCAAATGTTCATGAATGTAGAAAAACACATTATTTTTGCTGTATTTTTATCAAATTTAAAAAAAAATGCAATATTTAAGTTTTCATGAAAATTGCCACACATAATCTTCTCGCGTAATCAAACCAAATGGCATTTTGAAAAAGAGGGGTCCATGATCTCGTTTTCAAGTTAAATAAGTTTGAATGATAAAAATCAGTCGAAAACTGAATCTTTTCCCGATAAGTAATAGTTTGACGTCGCGAAAATAACAATTTACGTTAGCAACGTCATTACCTCCCCTGTAACTGTATCGTATGCCCTTGAGATATCAAGTTAGTACAATTTTCACTAAGAAATGTTTTTGGTATGCACCTTAAAGACCTTACATAAACATCACAGTGATTAATATCTGTACACATTTAGCTTACTGTTCGGTGTGAGACAAGGCTCCGTGTTGCAGACCATACTTTGACCTATAATAGTTTACTTTTACAAATTGTGACCAAAAACAAAATAGACTTGCGCGCAAAGTAGTATTTATTGACACAAAGTATGAATAATTTGGCATTATTAAAGCTACCTCGGGTTTAATTAAGTGTGTGTTTAAATCAAAATATTGTTCTCATCTATGGAAAAATGTCCTGAGCAGGACAAAATAATTGTGTAATTTTGTTTGTATGTAGACATATGTCATATCTGAAATTCATAAAATTGGATACGGAACTTCCTTTCCAAAAATTGTCCGTCTAAAAATTTAAAAGTTTAATGAAACCAAGTTTTCAACTCCAGCAGGGAAAGTTGGCCTTAAATGGATTTGGCTATATAAGTAGTCCACAGTCATTGTCAGGTTATTTCGTTTAACAAATGTGTTCGATGATCCGGTCTGCAAACAGACAGTGCTATTATGGTTAAAAAATACCGTCGGGGTAAAATGAAGTTTTGGCTTATATCTCTGAATTTAAAGCAATTAAAATAAATATGATACGTGTTAAAATGTTTATCAACTTTCCGAAATAATCAGACAACCCGTTGTTGGGTTACTGTTCCTTAATTGATATTTTAAAGACATTTGGCAGTTTTTTGTTATTATCTTAGTTAGCATTATAGATAGATATAACATGTAAACAGCAATAATGTTTAGCGAAGTCAGAATTATCATAAATTGTTAATTAAACACTTAAGGTATTTTTACAATATCTTTACAATTTTTTGTTATATTTTACAAAAATCTTCCCCTCTGAGACTAGATATACAAATTTGACCAAACTTGGCCATAATCGTCATTTTGGGTATTAAGGTTAAAAAATGTGTCCGATAATCCCGCTTGCAAACTAACATGGGCAACATGGCTACACATACATGTAAGACATAAGGGTAAAATTCAGTTATGTTGCAAACATCTCTAAAGCTAAAGCATTTTGAGCAAATCTGACCGAGGAAAATTTTCATCAGGTATATTCTATCTGCCCTGAAATTTTCAGATGAATCAGACAACCTGTTGGTTGGTTGTTGTCCCTGAACTGGCAATTTTATGGACGTTTTGCATTTTTTTGGTTATTAACGAGAATATAACTATATATACAGATAAATTGTAAACATCAATAATGTTCAGCTAAGTACCTTCTACAAATAGGACAACATGGCCAATATTGTCTATTTACCCATTTTGTAGTAGATTTTTCCTAAACTTTTAATCTTATACAAATCTTTTCTCAAATAAATCTACTGGGATAAATAGAACTAAACTTAGACACATGTTCCAAAAAAGTACATTGATTAAGAAATGTATACGACGAATCTGTCATCCATTAAAGACTAAAATAAGGTGACTGCTTTTAATTTAACTACTGGGACATGTTTAACCAAACTTGGCCGCAATCATTATGAGGATATTTACACAGATTACTACTTATAATGATTTAAACCTTGTTTTACATGATTTTCAAAAACACAGTCAATACGAAGGCTCCTGAGAGACTCAGGATATGTTGTTTCGCAATGCCTCCATGAAACATTTTGCAGGGTTTGAATATAGTGTGCTTATATATTTCTTTAATTAATCGTGTAGTGGAAGGATGAAATACATTTAGGTGTGGTTGATTGTTAGTTTTTGACTGATGAGTTCAAATGTTTCTCTTTGGTGTCTTCCGACTAAAGCTCCTAACTGAATTAACTAATTGACAATAAATGCTGGACTAATCTTCTTCGTGTACCTGATATACATATTAGTAGTTAAATGTAAAAAATGATTTGGAGAGTCAAAATCTGATGACAAAGCAAAACAAGAAAACTAAGCTGATATGTAGTAATGAAGTACTTTATACCAGCCAGCAATTCTTTGTGGATTCAAATTACTATCGTGCGTTCTCACAGTGTATGGTCAAATTAGCTTATTATCATTTTAATTCTTCTCGTGTTATAGCTATCTTTTATTATCTGACAGTTTACAATAACAAGGGAGTGTGTCGTGTTGATGCAAACGTACGCAGACGTCATATTTTGAGCGTTATCTAAAAAACAAAGGAGTTTGTGGTATTGTTTGCAACTCTTCTGATAAGTTTGTCCTTCCAAATAGGACGGAAGTTTGGAATGGCAAATTATAGGGGTCTAAAATCTTGTACACTTTTTGATTCAAGTAAACAAATTGCTCAGCCAAGTAAAGTCTTTGGAATTGATATTTTCAGCTAATTCAGTCTATCCGTTTTTAAGATATTTAAGTAAAACATCAGCAGAAGAGCATAACTTTTGATAATCGTGCGAGGTATGTCCCATGTTTTTACTCGTAGTCAATATCGAAGATTTGTAACTTGGTGGAATCTGTCAGCTTAAAATCTAAGTAAACAAATGATCAAAAAGTGGTTTTTTTTACATTTTATAAATCTCATTCCGTTCTACATTTTTAAATATCTAAGGTATTGATGTTAACTATAACAGATTTGCATGTTTTTGTACAACAACAAAGAACAATCAAGATGAATGATTTTTTTTATATTAAATTCGATTTTGGTTTAAAATGTCCTTCACAAATTATTCAATGAATGTTAGAGATATGCAAAACTTTTTTGTTCAAAATTGATTTTTTTATATTTAAAATGACGACATAAAATAATGTCCAGATTTAATTGCCGTGCTGGTGAAAGAATACAAAAGACATTAGCCATACATGTGTATATCAAATAAAAGAGTTGTTTCAATTATCTCATTTATTCAACAGCTATTGGAAAACTATTGCATGAATAAATTCAATACTAAATACATAAAAAATATATACATTAAATGATAAGATAACGTACAATTATTGTACATGACTCCACAACAATAGTATATAATATATGCAATGCTTTTTTTAATTTTAATTTAAACACAGTTTTATTAGACGGATAGATACAAATGTATATACCTAACAGTATGCCTGATAAACCTAACACATTAACTTATACGGGGAAACTATGTACTAGAAAATCAAAAATTAAATCAATTCAAATCTTTAATTAAAGAACTAAATGCAATTCACGACTGCCGACAAAATTGGCTGACTAGATCTAAATAAAACACATTTGGAAGTGTTTATACATTGTGAGAAAAAGAAATTTAAACTAATTTTTGGATTCGAGCGTCACTGATGAGTCTTTTGTATACGAAACGCGCGTCTGGCGTATATACAAAATTTAGTACTGGTATCTATGATGAGTTTATTTCCACAGTAGATACAGTTCTGTCTGCTTACATGAAAAAAAATAAATTAACGGCAAACCCTCTGTTGTCTTTAAAAAAAGAACCCTGCGATAGTGCTATTAAAAAGACAAGTTCAGGTGAGTAAGTCACTAAATGTTCTTCTTACACGATAACGCTGTCAAAATAGTAGTTTAGCAAGCTTATTAAACTGAACGTGATAGTGCCATCGAAAAAAAAATAATTATAAAAGTCAGTAGTTATTACCTTGTAAACATCAAAGGAATGCTGATCCAATTCCATCATCAGGTGGAGTCCTCCTTCCTTGGCTGTTTCGGCGCTATTCCACAACAACCTCCAGAGGTGCGCCGGCTCAGGTGATCAATCTGAACCTGGAACTGGATGGCCTACACGGCTCCGATGTCTCAGCTGATGTCATTGCTGTTCTTCTGTAACTGAATGCTGTTCTGTATATCTATATCTGTCCATTATCTACACAATAACTGTTCATTGTTCTATCACTTTGCACTTTTCCACACTTCGTCTATTTTCCTCCAAATCCACTGTGATGCCACTTCTGCTTCTCTACACACTTCTGTAATCAGTTTCTTCCTCTCTGTTCCTACCACTCACAAGGTCCTAAGTGCCCGCCACATTGACTGTCCTGCAAATCCCCTGCATCCGACTTCTATTGCCATACACCACGTCCTCCATCACCGCTGTTTGCAATCCTCTACTAGCTGCTGGTATTTTGCCATCTTTCTTTCATAAGCTTCCTCTATTCTGTCTTCCCATGTGACTGTTAGTTCCAGCAATACCGCCTGCCTAGTTCCCTGTGACCAAATGACTATATCTGGTCTTAGCGATGTTGCTGCTATTTCTGCTGGGAAACTCATGCGTTGATGTATGTCTGCTGTCATCTGCCAGTCTGATGCTGTTCCAAGTATCCCTAAACATTCTGCCTGGTTGTCTTTCTTTTCTCCAGCCCTCACAAAATTTACAAACATGATGTTCTTCTGCATCTTTCTCTTCTTTCTCCTGGTGGTATCCAACTTTGCTTCTATTCTTTTCAATACACTGTCATGCCTCCATGTATATCTTCCATCTTTCAGTGCGACTGGACATGCTGACAACACATGCTGTAGAGATGCTGGTTTGTCTTTGCATAAGGTGCATGTTGGGTCTTCTATCAACCCCCAGGTATAGAGGTTTGATGGACTTGGTAAAACATCATACACTGATCTTAGGAGAAAACTCAATCTGTATCTTCCATACTCCAAATCTCGCTCTAGGTCAAAGTCCTGCTTCTAGCTCCTTGCCAATTCAACCAACTACCCTGCTGTCTCATTCCTACTGCCTTAACATTCCTACTCTCTTCTTCCATCTGTCGTATTTCCTGTTGCACCAGTTCCCTCCGTCCCTTCTCATTTGCTGTATCCCACCTTGGTTTTGTTGTCATACCAAATCCCTGTCTACTAACTGCTGTTACACCAACGATGACACTGTGCTTTAGTCTGGTCTCAGCTTCCTTAACTGCTTCCTTTGCTTTCCATTTTCTTCCTGTCCTGATCTTTTCGTTGGCTCCTCTCACTTTAGCATCTTTGCTGTCTCTCAACGTCATAACCTGTCTTGTCTTTGTAACTTTATACTCTTCTGTCAATGCCTTCATTGGTGCTGTACAATCCAATGCTGCTGAAACTTCTTGGCACATCCAACCATCTTCTTAGGCATGCACTGATCTTTCTCTCTAAGGCCTCCACTTTGGACAACGGGAATTTGTAAACTAGTAATAGGCACAGTATTCTTGGTAAGACCCCATGTTGATATATCCAGGCCTTATATCTTCCTGGGAGCCCACTTTTGTCTATCTTCGTCAGCCATTCTACCAATTGCACTTGAACTTCACCAATGTTTACCATATCTGCTAGTGTTGCATCAAACTTTTTACCTAGGCATTTCACTGGTTTCTCTCCAACTGTTGGTATCTTTTCACCTGCTAACTCAAATGTCTCATCTTGCACTTTGCCTTTCCCCACTATCAAACTTCTAGATTTACTTGGTTTGAACTTCATTCTGGCCCACTTAATCATCCTTTCCAATTCCTCTAAAGTCCATCTTCCCTCTATGACTGTTTTTGCTGTCACTGTCATATCATCCATAAAAGGTCTTACTGGTGGTTGCCTGACCCCTGATGACAATAATGGTCCTCTACTTGGTTTTTCTACTGATTTTACAATTAAGTTCATTGCTGCTGCAAACAGGACTACTGATACTGTACACCCCGTTAATATTCCAACTTCAAGTCTCTGCCAAGCTGTGGTGAAGTCTCCAGCTGTGAACCTCATTTCAATCTTGTCAAAATACTTTCGCAGCATAGTTCTGATAGTTGGTGGAACATGATACCTCTCCAATGTCAGGTCTACTAGTTTGTGAGGTATGGACCCATAAGCATTAGCCAGATCTAGCCAAAACACTGCTAAGTCACTTTTCTTCTCCTTTGCTTCTCTTAAAATCTGTGTCATAACGCTGGTGTGTTCGATGCAACCAGATACTTCAGGCATGCCTCCTTTCTGGACTGCGATGTCTATATATTCGTTGCCAAACAGGTACCTCGTCGTTCTCCTTGCTAAAACTGCCAGGAATATCTTCCCCTCAATGTTCGATAGGGAGATGGTTCTAAACTGTTCAACTTTCCTTGAGTTCTCTTCTTTTGGTATAAAACATCCTTCTGCCTTGTACCAAGACTCTTTCATCTTTCTCCTTCTCCAAATTACTTTTAATAGCTTCCACAACATTCTGATCAGTCTGGGACAGTTCTTATATACCCTATATGAAATACCATTTGGTCCTGGAGCTGACCCTGCTCTTGCCTTTCGCACTACGTCCTGCACTTCTTGGAACTTCAGGTCTGACTCATCAAACTGTTCTTTTGGCTCCTCTGGTGTTAACAATTTCTCACATTCTTCCAGGTCTTCTCCTCGTCTCTCATCGCTGTGGGTCTTACTGAGATGTTCTTCCACTTCTTCCCTCGAGTTTTCCAGTTTACCAGATCCTCTCGCTCCAAATAATCGCTTCATATACTGAAATGGGTTTGCTGTAAATGTTGCTCTCTCCTTTGCCTTTTTCTTTCTATCTCTTCTATGAGTTTCTGCTCTTGTAAGTGTCTTAAGTTTCTCCCTAGTTTCCTTTCTTAACTGCTGTAATGGTAACCTTTCATTCTTATTGGCGACTTTGTATCTCTTCTTTAACCTTCTCAAGTCTCCTCTCAATTCCTTGATCTTCTTCTGTCTCCGGTTACTATGGCCTTGTTTTGTTGGTTGTTTTCCTTGTGGTACCACTCCAAATCTATCCTTTCCTACACTGTAAATAATGGACGTCATTGCTGTTATCTTTCTGTCTACACTGCAGAAACTAATGTTGCCTCTAAGATGTTTTCCAAATCTTCATCAAGAGCTTTCCAAGCTGGGTCAGGATCCCTAATAGACCTTGAGATGAGGAACTCAGATGACGTAATTAAAAAAAAATATTAGTCCGCCATACAATTGTGGATGCTGTGATTTTAAAAATGGACATAAATGAACAATAAGAACTGTTTTATAGAGCTGATGTGATGAGAAAAGAAAGATGTAGATTTGACCTGAAATAAATTATTAGAAAGGACAATTTTTTTATTGAATTTTATGATCAGAATTTTGGGATTATTTCATGAGGAGAGTGACATTTTTCACCATCTTCCGGGGTCCAGCAATTTGCGAAAAAAGTAATCTCACTTGCCACCCCGAAAATTTAACCAGACATGTATAAATGTATCAGCTTCGATATGAGCCATCATACATGTTCAAGTAAACGATATGGACTGAGCAACGGAGGAAAACGTTACCATTACGGCCTATGGAGAATTAATTGTAAATGTATACCCAAATTAGAAGCTTAATTCCAGAAGTTTTCAGGCTGATTTATGGATGATTTCACCTTGTACACCACCGAAAATGATGGTTAGTAGTTTTTTATTTATACCTAGTTATTATAAATGGTTTAAGATAAATATTATTGATAAAGATCAGCAAAAACTCAATGAAATTTTCGCTTTTAAAATGCATTACTGGCACGGGGCTGAACACTTTTTTTAGGCACAATCATAACTTTGTTTACTTCCGAGATATCCGAAAGGAATTTGTTTACTATATACACCTTATCGCTATTTGTCCGCCATTGCTGGAAATCACACAGGTTCCCGTAAAATTTTGACGTCATAAAACAAAATGTCTGACGCCACAATGGAAAAGTGATTGTTGTTGACGTCAAAAGTTCAAGCGGACGGGTCAGCCGGGAATAGCGATAAGGTGTATAGAAAAAGGCAAGAAATAACTTTTAAATATTATTAAATTGTAAGTAAACATGACACAATATAGTCTTTGTTATGTAATTATCACTTCGGTCTACAGGAATACCTGATAATCATGGGAGATAACACACTTCATACGAGTAAAGTGAGATACATCATCGCATGTGCTTTTATCCAATGATTTGACCCCTGGTCAGTAGATATATGCAAAAAAACAGAAAACACATGTACATGTTTTAAGAAAATCATGAATTATTATTTTTAATGCACTTGAGCAAAACAAAAGATATTGTCATTTCTCAGTGAAAAAGGGGGAGGGTCAAACCTTTTTGAAAACAATATTTCTGCACCGATTCAACTATTAAGCTAGTAAGCTACTACCCATTGCTTCTAATATAAAAGGTTTAAATGAAGGTTACTAAGCCACAAGGGAGAAGCATTTGTCTTTCTTTGTAATTAAACTTTCAAGAAATAGATTTTTCTCTCTCAATAATACTTATGTATTTAAATCAAATGATAACACAGCCTGAGTAATTTTTTTTGTCTTATTTCAGTTCCAGACATATCATTACTTTTTAACCTGAGATGGCAAACTAGAGGTTTTAAAAAGTCCTGAATAACTGGTAAGCATTTTGTTTTGTTAGGCAAGCTCTAAATTGTTTATTTATGGTATTTATGCAATTGAAATTACAGTCGGTATGTTAAAAATATGAAAATATGAAAACTGTTGCTATGGTCTTGATATTGAATGGAAAGGCTTAGTTACAGATCGTTTCGACTCAATATTTCGAGTTAAATCTTGCGGCAACTGTTTCTCACGTAACACTGCAAATTATATTTAGCACTATTTTGATCTGTCGTTATTTAATGACGCCATAATACATGTGATGTCACAATGTTTCCTTTAAAACCTCATGTGGATTTCTCACTGATAAAAGGTTTTCACTGAAATACATGTTAAAAACATTTTTTCTCAAATAGAATTATGTGAAAGGACAAGTTTTGAAAATTTGCACTATATTGCACTCTAATTATATGATAAGGATGACTTTCCCAGTAGTTTAGAGTGCTTTCCACAGTTTTAAATACAAGATTTCCACTAGTAAGAATAATTATTTTGGTGTTGGTTTTTTTATAAAATCTTCATTTTTGCATAATTTCTCTGCCAAAATGCACTTTAAGACACAAGAAAATTTTATAGAATGCTTTAACAGGGTCTGTGTGTTGTAATTAAAGGTTATAATCAGAAGTTTTGTCCTTGTTTTGACTAGTGAATGTATTCTGGAAGAAATTAATTATACATACACATTGTATTCAAAATAAATGAATATAGCGACGAAAGTGTCATTGCCTTATAGTGCTAAAACAACTTTATTTTTTTTCAGAAATGGACAAAAATACACAGATTTATTCAGAATGTTATACCGATGAAGATCACATAAAAGTATTTGGAAAAATCAGAAGTATTGATTTCAATATGGGTCAGGATCCCTAATAGACCTTGAGATGAGGAACTCAGATGACGTAATTAAAAAAAAATATTAGTCCGCCATACAATTGTGGATGCTGTGATTTTAAAAATGGACATAAATGAACAATAAGAACTGTTTTATAGAGCTGATGTGATGAGAAAAGAAAGATGTAGATTTGACCTGAAATAAATTATTAGAAAGGACAATTTTTTTATTGAATTTTATGATCAGAATTTTGGGATTATTTCATGAGGAGAGTGACATTTTTCACCATCTTCCGGGGTCCAGCAATTTGCGAAAAAAGTAATCTCACTTGCCCACCCGAAAATTTAACCAGACATGTATAAATGTATCAGCTTCGATATGAGCCATCATACATGTTCAAGTAAACGATATGGACTGAGCAACGGAGGAAAACGTTACCATTACGGCCTATGGAGAATTAATTGTAAATGTATACCCAGCTGCTTTGTCTGCATTCGTTGGCCATTTGATCTTCTCTTTGCGTGGCTCATTCTCTTCTCTACGGGTTGTTGGCTCTATCCTGTCTCTCTATGGACTGTTGGTTCTATCCTCTCTATCTCTTCTGCCTCGTCAAGTTGTTCTACCTCTGTAGGCTGTTCCTCGTGCTCATCCTCACCCTGGGTCATAGGGAGGCTATCATCACTGTGGTTTGTTTCCTGGATGGTCTCCTCTTCCGTCTGACCAGATCTCTCTGTGCGTTGATTGACAGAATGGGGTTGCACACATTTCATTCTGCTTTGATGGATCTTCAAACCTCTAGAATTCTTACAGACTTTACCACAAAAACATTTACATCCGTTGTTCTGGTTCGTTGTCCTTGTCGGTTCCATAGTCGTTTCCTGATCCTGTCCTATGGGCTGTTCATCCTCCCTCGCTCTCGCACAGCCCCGAGGGTGTCTTAGTATATATCGTTCCATAGCGTGTAAAATGGGTTCCCCTTCACAGGAGATGCACTTTGACTTGCCAAGCCTAATGCCCCGGTTACCAGTCTCTCCTGGCTGTTATATTTTCTTCTTATTCAAGAACACTGTCAAGATTGTAATTTAGTACGCTTCTAAAACTGAATATGATAGTGCCATCAGAAAAGGCAAGTTCATGAAGGTCAATGAATATATAAAATAGTTTCTTTTTACAAAAGAGCGCTGTCAAGATTATAATTAAACACGCTCTAAAATGAATGTGCTATTAAAAAAGACAAGTTGATGAAAGTCGGTAATTATATTTACTTTTTACACAAAAACGCTGTCAAGATTGTCATTTAACACGCTTCTTAAACTGAACGGGAATTGTATTTAGTTGTACATGTACTTATCTTTAAATAAGCAATCAGTAACTGTGTGTACACTTATATCGTTGTTTTGTGTTTATTTTATGTAAGTTGTCTTTGTGTCTCGTACCGATCTTTTGAGATACACCAATGTAAAATATATGTGTATGTTATGCTGTTACACCAGTGTCAAGGTTAGTGGTAGGTTTGCCTACGTACACCCATATTTAATCACGACACTATCTTTATTTTCCTGCTAATGTTTTTGTTTTTTGTCGTTGTTTTATGTCTGTCATATTCTTGATATTCGTTTTTTGTTAACTGTTTTTTTTTTATAAATTAGGTCCGAGCTTTTCGTTGCCTAGGGGTTCAACAAATCCAGATATTATAAAAAGAAAAGGAATATATCAATGATATGTTATGAGAACATAAATGTGCTTTCTAATGGACTGGGTTACGTTCAATATTGTTGCAGATATATATAGTGTGTTTATTTACGTTTTTTGATTGAGTTAAGCCCTCCGATTGATATTTTATCGTGTGTTTTTTCTATGTTGTGATGTTATACTATTGTTTCAGAAAAGGGAGAAGGTTTTGTACCATTAAAACGTTTTATTCCGCTGCAAATGTTTGCACCTGTCCTAAGTCAGGAATCTGATGTACAGTAGTTGTCGTTTGTTTATGTAATTTATACTTGTTTCTCGTTTCTCTTTTTTTATATAGTTTAGACCGTTGGTTTTCCCGTTTGAATGGTTTTACACTAGTAAGTTTGGGGCCCTTTATAGCTTGTTATTCGGTGTGAGCCAAGGCTCCATGTTGAAGCCGTACATTTACCTATAATGGTTTACTTTTATAAATTGCTATTTGAATGGAGAGTTGTCCCATTGGCAATCACACCACATCTTCCTATATCTATAACCGCTTTGTCTGAGATATCTAAATTCGTTGAACGATTTGCTCCGAGGCTTTAATATTCAACTAACGTAGACGCCATTTTGGCTATCTAGATATATTTAGCAGAAAGCAAAACGGACAACAGATATGTAACCATACGATAGGTAGATTAAAGTCTGCGATATCCTTTCGGATAGTGGGACTACAAAACCTGAGACGAACGTTTTGCATATTATTGTAATTTGTCGGTCATTCGCATTGGTTCAGTAGTCGAAATCTACGTAGTCCTCCGAAGCAGCTAAAATACTAACCGCACCCCTGGTGATACAACCCTTAAAAAGGCATTCTGTTGCATAAACTGTATTATGACTGTAGTTGTTCACAGATCGTTGTCAATATAATTGAATTTGATGCGATT
>CM034359.1:41911395-42410085 GCA_019925275.1 Mytilus edulis | reverse complement strand
AATAAATTCACCGCAGGGGCGGATCCAACCACTTTTAAAGGGGGTCCCAACCCAAGATAAAGGGTGGGGTTCCAACTATATGTCCCCATTCAAATGCATTGATCGTCAAAAAAGGGGGGTTCCAAACCCCGGACCCCCCCTACGCCGGGCTGTTGTATAAGACTGTGATATTGTATGGACACCTGGCTGTTTTTTTAAGACTGTTATATTGTATGGACACCTGGCTGTTGTATAAGACTGTGATATTATATGGACACATGGCTGTTTTTTAAGACTGTTATATTGTATGGACACCTGGCTGTTGTTTAAGACTGTTATATTGTATGCGGACATCTGGCTGTTGTTTAAGACTGTTATATTGTATGTGGACACCTGGCTGTTGTTTAAGACTGTTATATTGTATGGACACCTGGCTGTTGTTTCAGACTGCTCTATTGTATGTGGACACCTGGCTGTTGTTAAAGACTGTTATATTGTATGTGGACACCTGTCTGTTGTTTAAGACTGTTATACTCTATGTGGACACCTGGCAGTTGTTTAAGACTGTTATATTGTATGTGGACACCTGGCTGTTGTTTAAAACTGTTATATTGTATGGACACCTGGCTTTTGTTTAAGACTGCTCTATTGTATGTGGACACCTGACTGTTGTTAAAGACTGTTTTATTGTATGTGGACACCTGTCTGTTGTTTAAGACTGTTATACTCTATGTGGACACCTGGCTGTTGTTTAAGACTGTTATATTGTATGTGGACCCCTGGCTGTTGTTTAAGACTGCTCTATTGTATGTGGACACCTGGCTGTTGTTAGATACTGTTATATTGTATGTGGACACCTGGCTGTTGTTTAAGCCTGCTGTATTGTATGTTGACACCTGACTGTTGTTTAAGACTGTTATATTGTATGTGGACACCTGTCTGTTATTTAAGACTGTTATACTCTATGTGGACACCTGGCTGTTCTTTAAGACTGTTACATTGTATGTGGACACCTGGCTGTTGTTTAAGACTGTTCTATTGTAATTGGAGACCTGGCTGTTGTTTAAGACTGCTCTATTGTATGTTGACACCTGGCTGTGGTTTAAGACTGCTCTATTGTATGTGGACACCTGGCTGTTGTTTAAGACTGTTATATTGTATGTGGACACCTGGCTGTTGTTTAAGACTGTTATATTGCATGGACACCTGCCTGTTGTTTAAGGCTGTTATATTGTATGTGGGCACCTGGCTGTTGTTTAAGACTGTTATATTGTATGTGGACCCCTGGCTGTTTTTTAAGACTGTTATATTGTATGTGGACACCTTGCTGTTGTTTAAGACTTTTATATTGTATGTGGACACCTGGCTGTTGTTTAAGACTGTTATACTGTGTGTGAACACCTGTCTGTTATTGAAGACTGGTATGTTGTATGGACACCTGGCTGTTGTTTAAGACTGTTATATTGTATGTGTACACCTGGCTGTTGTTTAAGACTGTATGATGTCCTCCAAATTTCTGTTGGTTATTTGTATTGTTGGGCTACTTTATTCAGCACATCTCTTTTTTAATTCCTATTGTTTGATTTTGTTATTTATTTATTTATTTTTTTAGGGGGAGGGGGGGGGGGGGGGGGTTTAATACATCTACCCATTTGTATACTGTGCGAATATCTGTTAGTAATAGTGGTTTTATTTTGTATGAAGTAGTGTGCCGTTGCTGCTCTTCTGGCTTAGAGAGTCCGTTCATTTATACCAAGATCTCTACACGTAAATAGATTCCTTCCAACAAATTTCTTGCCGAGCGGCGTCCGTTTTCCTGCGCGGGATGTACAAATACAGAGTCTGCTTTGGGACGTGAACTCCAATTTATTCATATAGTTATTTGTAACTAAATATGATATGTTTGTCGCGTCGTCAAACCCACTGCTTTCTACAAATTTAAAGAATACATAAATTAAGGACCCCCTCCCCCCCCCCCCCCCAAATAAAAAAAATACCCTCAGATACTGTGTATCCAAAATGTTACTGCTTTATGTCTATATTTCGTCATTTCATTTCAACTAACTTCCTCCGGTTATTTTATGTGTAACAAAGAAAAACATTCAGGTGGCATCAATCATTCTATAAATCTCTAATAGTTATCAAAGGTACCAGGCTTATAATTTGATACGCCAGAGGCGCGTTTCGTCTACATAAGACTCACCAGTGACGCTCAGATCAAAATAGTTAGAAACACAAAACAAGTACAAAGTTGAAGAGCATTGATGACCCAATTTCGTCTATTTTTCAGAGTGAGCAACACTTACGATACAAGACTAACATATAAGGTTCATGCGTGAGGTAAGGACTGTTCTAGGTCATGGGATAAAACATGTATAAATTAAGCACAAATTTATGTATTGAAAATGTTATTTATAATTTTTCCATCAGACATTAATTGCAAGAAACCAAATCCAAACTTTGTGAATTAGATAAAACTAAATGAGTTAAAAATTTGTTTAATGACAGAAATGAATGTAACGAACTTATTACTATACTATATATAAAAATATTAATTTTCGCGAACCATTTAGGTCACGGAAATTCCAAAATATGGCATCAGTAAGGAGAGTTGTACAAACAATGTAAATACACAGAACCCCATCCAAACTTGCTTTAACTAATAGTATTCATCTTTTTCTATTTTATATGTACTAACAACATTCCATTTTTCTATAATTTCGATTAAAAAATTCCAAAATCTGAGTTAAAACAGGTCGAATGCCCCAAATAAACATTGTCTGATTGGTTGAAGTACTGTGGCGTCGATGATAAGCATAGAAAGCCTCGATGTAAAGCATAAGCCTCGATGTAAAGCACACGCTTCACATGAATAAGGAGAGTTTTACAAATAATGTGAATACACAGATCCTCCATCCTATTTATGTTTTGCTGAAATGTTGCAGTGTTCATCATTTCTGTTTTGATTCTGCTAACAACATTCCATTTTTTCTATAATTCCGATTTAAAGATGTGGAAACCCGTAATAAAAATAGATGGCCTCAATGATTTATTAAAAAGCAACGCAAAAAAATTCCGTTAATATAAACATGTTGAACTTCGACCCTGAGTTAATAAACCGATTCACAATAAAGATCTCCTTGCGCTCAAATGTAATTCTTAGTGAAGTATACGGGTAAATTCGTTTACAGAAATTTATACACACTTTTATCATTAATATATTACCAGGCTTTTGCATATTCACGTTTTTTATGTTCAACTTTAGTCAAATTCAATTCTATACATTTTTTTTACGTAAAGCAATAGGAGTAAGAATATTATTTCGCGCCAATTTAACCAGCATCACCGCCACCATCATAATTATTTACCGTTATCTTTGTGAAATTTCAGTTATATAGTTTATTAATTAGAGAAATTTTGGTAAGTATTACTTATTAATGTTAAGGTTCTACTGATGTGCTTCTCTAGACCTTTTTGACGGTCAGTTTTATCCCATTTATCTCAATATTATCCCCGATGACAGAAATGTCAACCCGACCTATTCGTGTCAAAAGTGAAAATCGATCTATTTGATGAACTAATTTCTTCATAAACTGTGCATGCATTATTTCTGTATTATTTGATAACCAATCACATTCACGTTGCATGTTTGCATGATAATGGGTTATGTATCAGTGGATTGTAAGGGCGATGCTGTGACAGAATATAAGTTCCCCCATAATATTTGTTCCAAGGAACTTTTGGCATATAACAAAAGTTCCATTTGGAACTTTCATTCTATAATATTTTATCCAATGCTATAAGAAAATTTCCTTCACAATGGATAAAATATTACATAAGGAAAGTTCCAAATGGAACATTTGTGATATGCCAAAAGTTCTCAAAGGATAAAATATTACATAAGACAAGTTCCAATTGGAACATTTGTGATATGCCAAAAGTTCTCAAAGGATAAAATATTACATAAGACAAGTTCCAAATGGAACTTTTGTAATATTTTAAAAAGTTCTTTGTATTTTAATTGTAGACAATGTCTTGATAATTTACAACAATTTGATGCTTAAGATTGGAACTTTTGTTATGTAACAAACGTTTCTTTTAATAAATACATTTATTTCCATCATGATATCAAACATTTGGCAAACAAGAAACAACAAATAAGGCAAAAACATATTTTAACATATATGCATTGCATATTCGATACATTGTTTCTAGACAAAAGTTTGGTGAATAAGTTCATTGGCCTTTCACATTTTTTTTATGAGAGGAAAATATTCATAAATACTGTTACGTCGTTCTTTTCCAACACATTGATCTCCTGTAATGACCAACTTCTTTTCTCCTTTGTTACTTTTACCGCCAGTATAGTACATTTTTCCCTCTAGGATCTCGAAATTCTGGGTTCTCTTCCTAATGCGCCTTCTTTCATTATCATCCATATCTGGAAAAGTAAATGACATAATCATCATTAATCAGTATTAAAACAGCAAATATAGTGGCCACAAATATATGAAATAACACAAACTCACTATAAAACAATATCAACCGGTGATAATCTTTATGATTCATTGACATTCATTGAATATTTGTTTAATATATATATTACTTATTTTATTATAAAAGTTCCAGGAATATTTGTTATAGTATAAAAGTTCCAGGAATATTGGTTATAGTATAAAAGTTCCAGGAATATTTGTTATAGTATAAAAGTTCCAGGAATATTTGATATAGTATAAAAATTCCAGGATTATTTGTTATAGTGTATAAGTTCCAGGAATATTTGTTATAGTATAAAAGTTCCAGGAATATTTGTTATAGTATAAAAGTACCAGGAATATTTGTTATAGTATGAAAGTTCCAGGAATATTGGTTATAGTATAAAAGTTCCAGGAATATTTGTTATAGTATAAAAGTTCCAGGAATATTTGTTATAGTATAAAAGTACCATGCATGCATTCAAATTACAGTTATCATGATGAATATAAGATAGATGTTTCAGGTTTATTCATTAAATGATAAAAGTTCTTAGAATAAAAGTATGATATCCAAACGTATTTCTTGAAACAAATGTATAGAAAAAAACTTCCATTGATAAATAAAACAGGCATTTTTATCTAAATACATGCTTGACTGTATAATTATATCATGTATATGGTAAACTGTCTCATTGTTACATACACACAGACCATTTAGTTCATCGAATTGGTAAATATAATGATCAAATAGTAAAATAATATATTCTTACCTTGTTTAGAATAGGATCCATCATTTAAATATGTGAATAGTTTATTGTATTCTTCAGCCTCCATTCTTTTTTTATATACTACATGTACAGGTAATGGTCAAAACAAGTAATGGTCAAAACAGGTAAGATGAGCAGTATTTAAACTGCAATCAGGTGAAAAAAATCACATGACATTCATTCTTTATATAGGAACAAATATTATGGAACCATATGAAGTTTCATTACCAGGAACAAATCTTATAAAGGTGGAAATAATATTATGCATTTTTTGTTCCCAAGAACTTTTATTTTCCATAGTTTTGTTCCAGGGGGAACAAGTATTATGCGGAACAAATATATGTTCACAACCGGACCTATATAGTGAGTACTCCTTTACCCGACAATGCTACTCCCGCTACTAGAAATATGATTCTAGGTTGTTATAATACATCTGTACTGCCTACTGATGACTCGGTCCTGAGTGTAAATGGTCCTTCAATTATGTTTAAAAAAAATTATAAGTCCTTTCTTGCCTAATCGATTTCTAAAACTATATTTCATTGTACATGTTCAACATTTTTCATTCATTTGTTTATTTCTCGATTTGTATGAATTAACATTGTTACAGTAAATGTTAATTACTACACTTTCCTACCACAACAAATACTGTATTTGTACATGTATCACTTACATTTGTATCCATATAACTAAAAAAATGAAAAGAGAATAATTGTGCAATACCTTTTGAATACTATAACTTTTTAGATATGTTGACGTATTAAGACTAATTAAGTAGATATTGATTATAATCCACTTGACATGCTTGAAATTCTATCAGATTAGTTTTGGAGCAGTTATGAGTCTTTGAAGCATGCTCACAAAGGTTCTTTTGGTGAAATCATTTTCATATTGGTCAAAATTGTACTTTGCTTCGACCAGCTATGGAGGAGATATTATCAAAGAATTGATAAAAATCAACACAAAGGTTTACTTCCTAGCTAATTTAGTTTTTCTATAATAAAAGTCTAATCACTATAAAACATTAAACTCGAAATGGACTTTCTGTTTGCGAATTTTAAAATTATGATTCGATTTCATTTGGTTTACTTTAAGAATGAACAGTAGTTAACCATACGTCTCCTTTAAAGGCACTAGGGTAAAGCTGATGACCGTATAACTGCATTCACGGTCATCCCAAGATGTCGAATGAAAAATTAGCTCAGTATCTGTTTTGTCTGTTACAGTGTTTCTATATCATTTTATTTACAAAGGAGACAGTGATACGATGTAAATTTATAAAAGATTCACACAGAAATCACAAATTACTACCGAAAATTGTTCAGGAAACGCGAAATTCAATTTGAAAAAATCGCTAAGATGACCGTAAATCATTATCAAAATATTTTTAAGATGACCGTAACATAAAACAAGGATGACCGTGATTGGTAAACAGATGACCGTAACTTGTAATAGATGACCGTAATTTGTAAAGAATGACTGTAATTTATAAAGGATGATCGTAACTTTTAAATGATGACCCACAATTCTAAGAATATCCGTATTTGCATTCATAGCTTTGTGTTGTGTTTGTCTCAATACGGGCTTAGTTAGCGGATATAAACATGTTTCATCATTTATTTTTAACTGTTTGCCGTATTTTGAGTTCATGACAATGAATGATAGTAAATTGCAAATTTCACGTAAACAATGAAATATTTATTGATAACGACTTTAAAATTTTAATACAAATTGACAGAGATACGACGAAAAGTTGAAGAAACAAGAATGTGTCCCTCTGAGGTGTCTCTAGTACATGCCTCATCTACACTATAATTTTCTATGTTCAGTGGACCATTAAAATGGGAAAAAAACTGTAATTTGGCATTATGATTAGAAAGATCATATCATAGAAAACATGTGTACAAATTTTAAGTTGATTGGACTTCAACGTCATCAAAAACCTCCTCGACCAAAAACTTTAACCTGAGGTGGGACAGACGGACGAACGAGCAGACGAACGGACGCACGAACGAACGGACGCACAGACCAGAAAACATAATGTCCATGAATGGAGCATAAAAAACACTAATCAAACATATGAATATCCGGTAATCGAGCCTGTGTGTATGGTTCCAGAGGAAGCAGATTAAAATCTTAGTTTGTGTTTATATATGAATAACATTGCTGCATATACAAATTGACAAGGTTCCCCTCAGTGGTGGATCCAAAGGGGGCCAGGGGTTGGAACCCCCTTTTTATTTACCGATCAGTGCATTTGAATGGGGACACATAGTTTGAACCCCCTTTACCCGGGTTGGGACCCCCCTTTTTTTGAAAATGGCTTAATCCGCCCCTGCACATTGTGATACGCTATACGCACAAGACTATTTTAAGGATCTATTTTGCCGGAGCTCGCCTTCACTAGTTTGGTCGTAGTATTTTAAAAACAGGTTCTGTTATTTTACTTGCAAGACAAAATATCAATGGGTGTACATCCATTGGCATTTTTGAAAAAAAGTGCTTTTATTATATGTCATTACAAGGAATTCCAGAAATAAAAAAAAATCTTTTGGCTTTTAGTTGGAGGCTGTGCAGCACACTTTTTTTTTATTATACGTGTAAGGTGTCATTTAATCGCGCTTTTGTTGCATGTTTTCCCCGCTTTTTCATGTGCATGTTTTGTTGTATGTCCATTTTAAAAAGTATACCCTCTACCGTAAAAAAAGATATATATGGTGAAGTTTGTATTTAAAGCACGTCTTATTTTCTCCTACCTATAGGATAATACTCTCATATAAATACGTTTTATATCAACACCATTAATCATTTGATACAAAAAAAGTAGTTATACAAATACGGATATTTCTTAGAATTGACGATCATCCTTTAAAAGTTAAGGTCATCATTTAGAAATTACGGTCATCCTTTACCAATACGGTCATCTTTTAACCAATTACGGTCACCCTTGTTATGAATTGCTGATTCTGTTACGGTCATCTCGATTGTGATTTACGGTCATCTTAACTATTTTTTTAAATCGAATTTCCTGTTTCATGCACATTTCTCTGAAGTAATTTGTGATTTCCGTGTTAATCTTTTATAAATTTACATCGTATCAATGTCACCCTTGTAAAGAAAATGATATTGAAACACTGTAACAGACAATACAGATACTGACCTATTTTTTCATCCGACATCTTGCGATGACCGTGAATGCAGTTACGGTCATCAGCTTTACCCTGGAGTGAAAGGTAAAGTTGTATAAAATTTACCTTTATATACAAGAATCTATCTTGTTTATGTATCAGTTACATGCGAGAGACTATTCCAGCTTGTAGATCATTGCGGTTTTTATAGCTATTCTGATCGAGGTACAAATAAGAGCAATAACTGTCACCCACAATTCCTGACAATACAAAAGACCACACCAACATCCATTACCTAGCATATTTACCTGACGATATCAAGAATTTGGTATTTAGTCAAATCTTAAACGGAAAATGTGATTCTAAAATTTATTAAATGTAAATAACATGTCGAAATATTAAGGCTTGAAATAAATATATTTTTGGATAAGTTAATGCAAGCACACGAGGTGTATAGTGTCTTATACGATTACAGGTTTGTAATGTTTAACAACCATATTATATCAGTGTGTAAACACGTTAATTATGAGCTTTGAAAGTCAAGTAGTTCGAGCATTTTTCTGAGTAAGTGTTAAAAAATTTCAAACAAATATTCTTTACTGTGGTTAGCATTCATTAGTCGTCTGTATCTATAGATTAACAACTTGTGGTTATATTGATAATTTAGAATCTTCCTTGGAGGTGGTGCACGAATTCGCAGCTAAATAACTCGATTGATGTGTCATTTGTATACAAGAGTTATATTCCTTTGAACTATGAGTCTATGTTTAATTTCATAAAGTCAATATGTTGTTTGTCTACCTTGAACAGGGTTATAAGTCTTATAATTATATCTTATAAATATAGTTTTTTTATTGAATTTAAAATCGTTACAAAATCTGTAATGTACTAGATACTCGTATTTTTCATTAGTTTATCAAAGACATTTATGTATATCTATAATTTCTTTTATTTGTTTTGAAATGTTTAAAATTAATATATACCAATATAAAGAATTATTTTCAGGGCCGTAACTACCTATGAGGCAGAGGAGGCCTGCTCTGAATTTTCTACATCATTTTTTTTTAGAAGTAATAAAATGAAATATTGACAATATGTACACGAAGAACTTTCATTTATATTATAAACAACACCAGTTTACAGTTTTAACAGTTCTATCATGATACGTGATAGTGTGTGATATATGTCAGTTTTCAGGATTTTGATCGATAGTGAAACGTTTCAGTATTTGGTTTTTTTTTTTCGTGTGGCCGTCCGTCTGTTATTCAGTATTCGTGCAAGAACATATATGAAACTGTGCTTTCGACAATTTTGAATAAAACTTAAATGCTCACATTTATTTAGGGGCTCAATTAAGCAGAGGAAGTTCCCTTTGTATTGTGAATCTTTTATGATATCGGAAATTCGTTACTGGCTGAATCCGAGCTGTTGGATCATTATTTGGGTTAGCCCCGCTATTCCGACACCCCGTTAGTCCGACACCCCATTGGTCCGACACCCCAATAGTCCGACACCCCATTAGTCCGACACCCCACTAGTCCGACACCCCGTTAGTCCGATACTTTTAACATAGATTATGACATTATATGTAACTACGCAAATGCTTGAAATACTGAACGGACGAAAACATAATTGAAAACTGCGTCCATACATTAAAAGATATATAAAATTCAAACACTCAAAAACGTGCGTACAGATCTGTTCCTTGTGTCTATTTGTTGTTGGGATGTACAAGTAGCTGGCCACGTCCACTTTTATTTTTGTCCATCTGATGAGTTAAGCCATTTTCAACTGGTTTGTATAGTTCGTTCTTATGTTGAACTGTTATACCACTGTCCCATGTTAGAGGGAGGGTTAGGTTCCCGCTTACATTTTTAATCACGCCACATTATGTATGCATGTGCCTGTCCCAAGTCAGGAGCCTCTAATTCAGTGGTTGTCGTTTGTTTATGTGTTACATATTTGTTTTTTGTTCATTTTTTTTTTTATAGATAAGGCTGTTAGTTTTCTAGTTTGAATTGTTTTACATTGTCATTTCGGGGCCTTTTATAGCTGACTATGCGGTATGGGCTTTGCTCATTGTTGAAGGCCGTACGGTGACCTATAGTTGTAAATGTCTGTGTCATTTTGGTCTCTTGTGCAGAGTTGTTTCATTGGCAATCATACCACAATTTTATATGTATGTATACAAGTCTAAATTGAAAGCTACGTTCAAACCTATGATTGCGTTGGATAAAAACCGCAATTTTTATACGTGTGCATGTAAAACAAATTTCGTTGTAGAAGGGTCTAAATACAGCACAAACAGCATTTTCCAAAAGACCAAAAAAGTGAAAAAGTATATTTAAACAAAACACATTTGACTAACAGGTCGAACAACTGATGTTCTTTAACCCTGCTGACTGCCATTGGCGATTCCCAAATAAAATTGATCACAAGATGTAACAAAATGGATCTTAATAGAACTTTAATACTAAACAGAAAACAATTAACTAGTGGCCAAGATGTTATGCCACAAACATAAGGTGTCAATATATTTTTTGTACACCAGATCCGCCGGGATATATATATATCGGCACGATTAAAACAACGTCATCACACAATTTTAGGGGAAACAAGTTCCATTTCAGTTGACTTATAAATTCATAAAAAGTGTTTCGTATATCCACTTGTTGAAGTCTACCTGAAAATTAGCAAAATCATAAAAACTTTAATTGAGGAATGCCGATTTTGTTACAGTACTCTCTTCTTATTTCTTAACTTTTACTTCAAATTATTCTATTTATGTTATCAAGTACTCCTTCTATTCAATGGTAATCAATCTGTGTATTAGACTCCGTGTAATATGTCTATCATATGCTAATAAATAGGTACATTTTTAGCTCACCTGACTTGACCTTTCAAGTCAGCTTTTCTCATCACTTGGCGTCCGTCATCCGTCGTCGTCTGTTAACTTTTATAAAAATCTTCTTCTCTGAAACTAATGGCCCAATTTTAACCGAACTTGGCCACAATCATCACTAGGGTATCTAGTTTAAAAACTGTGCCCGATGACCACGCCTGCCAACCAACATGGCCGACATGGCTAAACATAGAACATAGGGATAAAATGCAGTTTTTGGCTTATTTCTATGAAACTAAAGCATTTAAAGCAAATCTGACTCGCGGTAAAAATGTTTATCAGGTAATGATTTATCTGCCCTTAAATTTGCAGACGAATCTGACAACCCATTGTTACGTTGCTGCCCCTGACTTGGTAATTTTAAGGAAATTTTGCAGTTTTTTATTATTATCTTGAACCTTATTATAGATATAGATAAACTGTAAACAGCATTAATGTTCAGCAAAGTAAGATCTACAAATAAGTCCACATGATCAAAATTGTCAGTCGACCCCTTTAGAAGTTATTGCCTTTTATAGTCAATTTTTAACATATTTTCGTAAATGTTTGTAATCTTTCACAACAGTCTTCTTCCCATATTTGGCCATAATTATTTTTTGGGTATCTAATTTAAGAAATGGGTCCACTGACCCGTCTAATAGAACATATGGTTAAAATGAAGTTTTAGGTTTATATCTCTGAAACTAAAGCATTTAGAGCAAATCTGTCAGGTGGCAAACATGTTTCTTTGATTTAGATTTATCTGCCCTGAAATTTTTAGACGAATCCGACAACCCGTTGTTAGGTTGCTGTCCCTGAGTTTGTAATTTTACGGACATTTTGCAGTTTTTTGTTATCATTAATAATATCTAATATTTAATACTATTAATTATGAATTTAACCTTATTTTACATGATTACATGATTATCAAAGCATCAGTAAATACAGATGAGTAACACAGGCACTTGCGAGCCTCTAGTTGAATTATATGTACAGTCATGAGATGAGAGTATATATTGTATATGTATGTTATAAACTACGAGTAATCTCAGTGATAAATAGATATCACTGAAACTAGTCATCGTGATATATTACAACTCTTTGGAACTGAATTTAGATTATTATATTCATTGCCATATTAACTTATAACAATAAGTTTGTGGCAAATACGAAATAAGTATACAACTGATATGCATACACAACAATTTAATTGCAATACTAGTGAATAGTGTGGTCCGATGTCCTTGTGCAGCTTGGATGACTTTAATGAAGGGCCCAAGTTTTATGCCAGAACAAACTTATAGTTTTACTGCAGCGTATAGAACAGCCTTATAGCGTACAGTGCTTGCATTATGCTTTTATATTGACTGATTTCTGATCAAGTTTTATTATGCAACTTCAACTGAGTTTTGAGGTCATTTTAAAAGTTTCGTGTAACTAAATCTTTTATTTATATGCACTTACCTGTAATATTGGTGAAGATGAAATGTTTTTTTTTTGTGCGAATGAAATATGGTTTGTGGAAATTATTTTTATGTGTAAATAATTAATTAAATGCTTATCGTCGACAAAGCAAAGCACCAACCCCAATTTAAAAGTTATATTGATGAGAAGGGAAACCTAATTGATCGATGAGGTATAAACACAACTGGTGATAGTTTTCAAAAAGAAGATGCCTGTATAAGTACGTCCGTAATATGTTGTTAATAAGGAGCATGCATACAATTCTTGTAATGCATTCGCTTGCAATATGGCCTAGATAGACGACCCATGTATCTAGGTACATGCAAACGCTATTATGCGTTAAATTATCATGACTATGATATGCATGATTTTTACTGATATATATTTCTCAAGACGTTAGAACATTTTGACAACAGAGAAATGTTGTATGCTCTTTGGTTGGGTGGTTGTCTCTTTGACATATTACCCAATTCCATTTTCATTTCATTCAAACAAATATGCTCTTAAAATTGGTTATATTAATTTACCGTTAAGCGGGTTATTTTCGCGGGTGTAAAATTTCGCGATTTTCATTGAATGAGGTATACATGCGAAATATTTTGGTGGTTTTTATTTTGACGGATTCATAACTTTTATCAACACCTTTGCAAGTACACTTGCAAAATTTAATTTGGAGATTTTATTCTATCAGCGAAAATTTGCACCCCGCAAAAACAACCCGGTATACGGTATATGAAGCGATAAAGAACCCCATTTTGCATTCGATATCATGACGTCAGCGTATGTAGACATATGCGCAGCAATTCTTGTTTAATGAACAGCTGCGCCATGGGCGCATGATACGCCCGTCGTCTTGTGTGTGAATTTTTATGCAATAATCATAAATTATAGTTTCTGACATTGCGCGGCATGTGATAACCCCCTTTTTTACCAAAAAAATCAATAACTCTAAAATAAAATTTTGAATCATCACAAAAAAGTATACATATCTTAATATTAATATAACTAAGAAGTGTATTAAGTTATAAGCAATAATCATAAATTGTTTTTGAGATACGGCACGACATGTGACCCCCCCCCCCCCTATTTTTTATTAAAAAAAAAACATTTCAATATCTCTAAATAAAATTTTGAATCAAAACCAAAATGTATACAGATCTTTAGATTTATATAACTTAGAAGTGTGTAAAGTTTAAAGCAATAATCATACATCGTTTTTGAGATACAGCGCGACATGTGAGAACTCCCTCCCCCCTTTTTTTTTTTTTACAAAATACTCAATCACTCTAAATAAAATGTCAAATCATCACCAAAAAGTATACAGATCTTTACATCAATATAACTAAGGAGTGTGTAAAGTAATAAGCAATACTCATAAATGGCTTTTGAGATACGGCGCGACATGTGGAAAAAAATACACCCCTGTTTTAGTTACAAAGTCCCGTAACACAAAAAGTTTTAATCTTATTTTCATCAAAAAGTATACAGATCGTTTGACCATCATAAGAAACAACTATGTTAAGTCTCATGAAATTTGGATGAGTCGTTCTTAAGTTACGGTGCGACATGTTTACGCCGGACAGACAGATCGACAGACGGACCGACGGACATTTGTATGTATACCATAATACGTCCAGTCAAAATTTTGACGGGCGTATAAAAACAAACACAGAACTGCCATATCATTACTTCCCATAATTGAACCTGCATTCATTTCGTTGATATTTTGATACCTTGCCTAGCTAGATGCTTTTTGTAATATTATACATGTACGTGGGTTTTTGTCTTGGTTCTGTGAAACTACTATTGCACATTCGAATACCGGTACAAGTAAGAATATACCGATCTTCTGGTGAGACTTTCTTTGTGGTGTTGTTTATATCCTTCTAGATCACCTAGTTACATTTCAGGTTGCGAGTGCGAGTTTTTGTTTTAAACACATTTTATTTGTCTTAATAGTCAAATTGAGCATGAAAATGGAGAATGTGTCAAAGAGACAACAATCCGACCAAAGAACAGACAACAGCCGAAGGCCACTTATTGGTCTTTAATGCAGCGAGAAACTCCCGCACCCGGAGGCGTGTTTCAGCTGGCCCCTAAATGTATAGGGATTGTTTTACTTGAATATGTGTATTGTCCTTTTTTCTTGTATACTTACAGGTCGATTTTTTTGTTGCCTTTGATATAGACACTCTGGGGGTATACCTTTATCTAAGTAGCAAACTTTACTTCCTGAATTTGCGTTCTTTTTTATTTCAAATACAATAGATCTATATAATTGGACAAAGAATTATAAACAATCAAATACATACATACAGAAAGAAAGAAAGAACTCACAGTTTTTGGTTTTGGTTAAACTAACCAATAAATGTATATTTTTAATCAACAATATTGAAACAATTCATTTACCAATAAAAGAGTTGGAGATGAAGATTGTTGTTTGCATCTCCCGCAATGGAGGGGTGAGGGGTAAAAAAATCCGTTCGGATAGCGGGTTAATTGACAAGTTAATTGATGTGGAAAGTGTTTGTTCACACTTTCGGTATGCAAGTTATCTTATGTTGTTCCTCGTAAAGATAAACATTTACATAATAGTACTATCGATGTGTCCCTGGTTGGTCTCTAAAAACTGGTCTAACACTAGGGTCACAAATTAGCAAGTTTCTGAGTATCAGCTGACTATTGGTAGGGATTAATTGTATTGTCGGACTGTTGGTGTGTCGGACCAATTGGGCGTCGAACTAATGGGGTGTCGGACCAATGAGGTGTCGGACTAGTGGGGTGTCGGACAAATGGGGTGTCGGACTAGTGAGGTGTCGGACCAATGGGGTGTCGGACTAACGGGGTGTCGGAACATTGGGGCTGTCCCCATTTTTTTAACGTCTCCCGATCGTACGAGAACATTATGGTCAATGTCTAAGTAGTTAAACTCTCCCATTCGTTGTAGCAGGGACTTTCTATACTAAGTATATTCTAGTATAGAAATTCCCTGGTTGTAGTTATATACATGTCTGTTTGGTTTTCAACAATATTGAAATTCAAGGTCCTCGATAAAAAAACATCTTGCGTTCTATGATCTTGCTTTATATGTTGTTTTTTTTTTAACTTACCAGTTTGATTTCTAACAAAAATATCTTTAAATACAGATAATAATTGTTTGCATAAAAAAATGCTTCCAGGATCCTTTCATAAAGTAAGGAAATCGAAGGAAAACGGGTCATTTTAGCCACTAATTTTATTGAAAAAACAATTAGCAGTCACTATGTATTTAATGTTAATAATTATAGGTCAAAGTACGACCTACAAGACAGAGCAATATCAGCTTGTTTTTGCATAAAAATTTCTCCAGGTTCAACCAATATTGATGTTTCTTAAAGTAAGAAAATCGAAGGAAAAAGGGTCATTTTTAACCATTTTACTGAGAGAAAAAAAAAATCTGCGGGGGACTGCGCCCCAAACCCCCTAGAGAGCCTCAGTCGGCGTCCCCCAAACCCCTGCCTCCCCTGAATTCGTACCCTAGTTACGGCCCTGATTTTGTTATCTTATAAATATTTTTTTTGTTATCTGTAAGTATTCACACCGTGTTTATACGTAAAAAATAAGCAAGGTAAAATTTGCCTTCATCATCACTAACTTTCTTAGAGCGATGAGACAAACTGCTTTAAATCACAGATCACAGGCACTCGTTACAGAATAAAACTTTCCTTGGTTATATCTAAAATATACCATTAAGATATATAGGGGGAAATATTCTGAAACAAGTGACTATGTCACAGAAAAAGCATCTTCCCAGTATTCATGAAATTGCTCTCTATTAAAGCCATATCCTGGAAATTATTAAAAAAACACACTTTTTTCCTACTTTTAATTTGAGGTACAATATGCCGGTGAAAAACATTAATTGTGCTGTCAAGAATACACTGTTTCAAGTTGTGGTATGCATCAAAAACTGTCCAACAGCATTCGTCATTCTTCTCGTAAAGGCATTTGTTTCTAAGATCGGTATGGTGTATACCATTATGCCAGAACTCAAATGAAGCAGAAAGCTGATGGAACTTATCTGCTTTACTCGATCCCTTAAGACAAATACATGAAAGAAGTGTAATAACGCCTAACACAAACACAAAACAGTACACCATAGCCACCATTTTATTCCAGAAGCTTCTAACTGATGCCGAATGCTAGAGTGTAAAATTGTAATTGGGACCTACCCAAAACAATTAGAACTTTTCTGAAAAAGACTATAAATAAAAACAGAACTATATCATCTTCCTATAATGATTGAAAGTTAGGAAAATTGACCAGAGTTATCTTACTTTAATCACAGAGAGGGGAAAGCAAACAATTGTTGATTTAAGCCTAATTAACATTAAAACAATTTTCCATTAACAAATAAAGTTATCTTTTTGAAATAGAAGGACTTTGTTAGCTAAATCTATTAATTTTATTAGATATTATGAATTTTTATGACAATAGAGAAACATGCTACATTACCATACTCTTCCAAAAACAAAAAAGACCATCTAACAAAAACAAACAACAACGGACAGCACATAGTTCAGGTAGCCTGACTTCGTACAAGCACACAATGTAGTTTATAGAAGTTTTGTGTCCGGGCGTATCATAAGTCCAGTAGTCAGCAATTTTGTGTTCGCACATTTTTGTTGTTGTGTATTTATTAAGGGAGCAACCAATTAACTTCAATGGGGATTTTTGTCGGAGTCGGAACAGATTTTTTTTGGCGCAACAATCTTATTTAGTTTTTCAACGCTATCAATCAAATTAAATTTTTTTCTAAATTTAACACTATAAGGTATGGGGAAAATCTGGATTCAGAATATTTTTTGTCTTCTGCTTGACCAGAATATTATTTTTCTTCATCAAATTGGGGATCAGAATAAATTTTTTTTCGAAAAAAAAAAGAGCCCCCACCTCCCGTGAAGTTAAATGGTCGTTCACTAATATAACGATAAGAAGATGTGGTATGATTGCCCCACAAAAGACCAAATGACACAGTAATCTCTCTCCAAGCACCAGCTAGTAATAATGTTGTATTATCATTAGCACGTAGCAAGTACATGCATGGACATATTTCAAAATAATTTTCTCGACTTCATTGATGTTTTTAAAAGGTCACCTTACGGCCTTTAACAATGAATAAAGCCCATACCGCATAGTTTGCTATATAAACCCCCAAAATGACAAATGTAAAACTAATTCAAACGGAAAAGCTAACGGCCTGATTTATGTACAATACTGAACGAAACAGAAATATGATATACAGCAACAATCGATAACCACCGAATTACAGGCTCCTGGTTTGGGACAGGCACTTACAGAATGTGGCTGTGTTAAACTAGTTTGAAGGCGCACCAACACTCCCCTAACCCGTGACAATGGTATAACAGTACATCATACATATGTACATGCAAGAACAAACTATAAAAATCAATTGAAAAGGACTTTTAAAATTCATCAGATCGATACAAAGCAAACATGCATTAACAAAAACACAGAGTGGACGTGGCAGAGTACTTACATGTATATATCCCCATAACAAAAAGACACTAAGTACATATCTGAGAGAACTCGCAGTTACTGACAGCTAGATCAAAGCCAATAACGAATGATAACAAAGCATGCATCTAAATTTTAATACAAAAATATCAGTCAGTACACATAATATATGTTCATTTTCTACTTATCAAACGTTGAATTATTCGAGGTTTTTTTCTACCGAAAATCATATATAGCCTCAGCCGTATTTTTCACACCTTTTTCGAATTTCCATTTTGAATGCTCTTTTTAAAACTGTTTGAATTTGAGCGCCACTGGTGAGTCGTATGTCCGTCTGGCATATCAAATTATAAGTATTTTACTCATCTAGCTAAACAAACACACAATATGAAAATAAGACGACGTGGTATATATATATATACATGATTGCCAATAGAACAAATATCTACCAGAGTACAAATATGCAAATATGATGTGATTCTAGCAAATACAGACAACCCTACGGTTTTCAACAATGAGAAAAAAATCCAAACAGAATAATCGGTTATAAGAGTGCCCAACATGAACAAATTTAAATAATTTAAACGAGAAAAACTTACGGCCTTAACTATAACAAAACAATTTATTTACGAAAAACGAATTTGACAGACATGAAACAACGACAACCGCTGACCTAAAAGCTCCTAACATAGGTTAGACACATAACAAATGTTGCGGGGAAAACATGTTTGTAAGCTCTCAACCCTTCCCTAACCTTTGACAGCACATCACAAGAACAAACCATAAAAATCAATTGCAGTTTTTGGTTAAGTCAAAAGATCGGTAGGGGGCAGAAAAACAAACACATATTCACCATGAAATAGACACAAAACACTGAAATAAGAGTAATTTACTCACAGTTAAACTGAAAGCTAGTTCAAAGCTAATCGTAATTAATAAATAAATCACATTTAAGTCCAGTTTAAGAAGCGTGCTGAATTACAATATTGAAAGCGTTCTTGTGTAAGAAGAACACAAAATTACTGACTTACACGAACTTGTCTTTTTTAAAAGCACTATCTCAGGGCACGTTTATAAAGTCACCAGGGTATTTGTCGTTAATGCATTGGTATTAAGTGTTAGCAAACAAAACTGTAACCACTATGTCAATCATTTTAAATTGTTTTTCTCACAACTTTTGAACACTACCATATTTTTTTTTAATTTAGATCTAGTCAGCCTATTTTGTCGGCAGTCATGAATTTCATTTTATAACACATGGCAAGAGTAAAATCTCTTTGTTCTTACTGTGCTATAATCTGGATAATGCACAGCAAAGGTGTGCATTAACTACCTCAGATATACTGCACAGTTCAAATCTATTTTTACCTTAAGGGGCGGTTCCTGGATTTTGAAAGGGGCCCCCAGCCCCGAATTCGCTATCTACCTTGAAATTACGACAAAGTTGAACTTCGTACACACATCGTTGTTTCAAAATAGGAAAAAGAAAGGTTTCTCATTCCTTTATTATCTAAGCTGGGACATAAACTAGTTTATTATATTTTGTGTACAACGTAAATCTAAATCAGTGTTTTAAAGTTAGAAAGATAGTTAAAACAATTTTTGGTAATTTCTGCCAAAAAAGAAATGTATCTAAAAATATCCGAATAAAAGAAATCTGATTTGGATTAGTTTCAGACTCAATGGAATTTATAACGACTTTTTATATATCTATTCCTATAAAGGGACTATTTTTGGATCGAATTTAATGAGGATCATCTTTAAGTTAGTTTCAAAACAGGGATTAGCTGGAGATCAATCAGACTTAATTTAGATGGACGTGTCTTAAAAAGTAATAGAGTAGATAAAAAGAAATTGTGGAGGGGGGGAGGGGGGGGGGGAGTAAAAGGTTTTGAAAGAGAAACGTATTTTCTGTTTATTTAACATTTTAAATTTAAATTTAGGTAATATAACATCTTCCTCGTTCTTTTTTTCTCTAAGCATATCATTGAGAAAAGAAATTCAAAAGCAAATAATCTAATTCAAACTCAATAACCGGCCCTTGCAGTTGTTTTTGTGTTTTTTTTTCATACACCGATTTGAAAGTACACAATTTGTCGAAGTCTTAATCGTCACCAATTAAATACAAATTGGGAATAAATTTAACGGAAACGATAAAGTTAAATTTACCATTAAATCGCAATTTTACAATGAGTTTAAATATAAAAAAAATATTAATTTAAAACTTACCAAAGTCGTATTTCCCCCTTTCTTTACCCTACAAGAAACTTTCCTAGGGTCCGTGGATTGCGGAATAAAGTCAACATTTCTAAAAGGTTCACGTAAATTGATTGCGTCATCATCGTAACAGTGTTACAACAGTTATTGGCCAATCAAATCGGTATGACCCAATTACTCGAACTCCTACGTCGTTCGGGTTATTAGGTCATCTCGTGCTGTGCAGATTAAATGACATATACCGACTTGCTTGGTCAAATATTTGAATTAATTTAATTTTAATTTTCTATATAGTTTCCCTGTATAAGTTAATGTGTTAGGTTTATCAGGCTTAATATTAATATATTTATATATCTATCAGTCGTTTCACTCTGTGTTTAAACAAAAATGCATTGCATATATATAAAATACTATCGTTTTGACGTCATGCAATAATTGTAATTTAATTTGTCATTAAAATGTAATACGTTTTATGTATTTCGTATTAAGATTATTTCTGCAATATTTTTCCAACAGCTGTAGAATAAATGAGATTTAAAAAAAAACTGTATTTATTTTATATGATTTAAAGCATGCATGGCTGATGTCCGTCGTAAGTCTAGATCTTTCACCATATTACCGACTTTTGATTCCGGAGTTTATATTTTTTCGACAGGTTACCTTTTCTGAGGTTGGACATCCTGGTACTCGGTCAAGTAGGGGCAACTTAAAGAAGTAAAATCAAGCTTAAAATTGGTACAATTTAGGGGGAAATTTACTGTTTTATGTTTTCTTTACACGACAAACTCATCGGAAAACAGTAAACTTTGAATTCCCTCCTAATTTCACCGATTACAATGTATATGTTTGATTTTACTTCTGTTGGTCGCTCTTACTTGACCGAGTACTAGGATGTCCTACCACAGATCAGGTCACCTGTCGAAAAATAAAATAATATAATCCGGAGTTAAAAGTCGGTATATATATATAATTTATTGAATCTGAATATCATTTTATATCGTCATTTCATATAAAAAAAAAAACTAGAGGCTCTAAAGAGCCTGTGTCGCTCACCTTGGTCTATGTGAATATTAAAGGAAGCAGATGGATTCATGACAAAATTGTGTTTTGGTGATGGTGATGTGTTTGTACATCTTACTTTACTGAACATTCTTGCTGCTTAAAATTATCTCTATCTATAATGAACTTGTCCCATTAGTTTCAGTGGAAAATGTTAGTAAAAATTTACAAATTTTATGTAAATTGTTAAAAATTGACTATAAAGAACAATAACTCCTAATAGGGGTCAATTGACCATTTCGGTCATGTTGACTTATTTGTAAATCTTACTTTGCTGAACATTATTGTTGTTTACAGTTTATCTCTATCAATAATAATATACAAGATAATGACCAAAAACAGCAAAATTTCCTTAAAACTAACAATTCATGGTCAGCAACCCAACAACGGGTTGTCCGATTCATCTAAAAATTTCAGAGCAGATAAATGTTGACCTGAGAAACAATTTTACCCCATGTTAGATTTGCTCTAAATGCTTTGGGTTTTGAGTTATAAGCCAAAAACTGCATTTTACCCCATGTTCTATTTTTAGCCATGGCGGCCATCTTGGTTGGATGGCCGGGTCACCGGACACATTTTTCAAACTACTAACCCAAAAGATGATTGTGGCCAAGTTTGGATTAATTTGGCCAAGTAGTTTCAGAGGAGAAGATTTTTGTAAAAGATTACTAAGATTTACGAAAAATGGTTAAAAATTGACTATAAAGGGCAATAACTCCTAAAGGGTCAACTGACCATTTCAGTCATGTTGACTTATTTGTAAATCTTACTTTGGTGAACATTATTGCTGTTTATAGTTTATCTCTATCTGTAATAATATTCAAGATAATAACCAAAAACAGCAAAATTTCCTTAAAATTACTAATTCAGGGGCAGCAACCCAACAACGGGTTATCCGATTCATCTGAAAATTTCAGGACAGATAGATCTTCACCTGTTTAACAATTCTATCCCTGTCAGATTTGCTCTAAATGCTTTGGTTTTTGAGTTATAAGCCAAAAACTGGATTTTACCCCTATGTTCTATTTTTAGCCATGACGGCCATCTTGGATGGTTGGCCGGGTCACTGGACACATTTTTTAAACTAGATGATTGTGGCCAAGTTTGGTTAAATTTGGCCCAGTAGTTTCAGAGGAGAAGATTTTTGTAAAAGTTAACGACGACGACGGACGACGACGGACGACGGACGACGACGGACGCCGGACGCCAAGTGATGAGAAAAGCTCACTTGGCCTTTTAGGCCAGGTGAGCTAAAAAAGTACATTACATCAATGGTCCTTCATGAGAGATAAAAACCTGCAATTTTGATAGATACGTTGAATATCTTAAACATTTATTGAATAATTTGCAAAGACGTTCTCAACCTAAATTAAGCTTTACTGAGGAAATTTCAAAACATCTTGATCATTCTTTATTGTTTTACAAAAACATGAAAATCGGTAATATTTTTGACCAATAGCAAGTTACATACTAATATATTGTAGGACTTTAGAAACGCAACAAACATTTTTGCGATTTCTTTTACCACATCATGATTGATTATCATAGAACTACTATTCATGCTTACCATACGTCTTTATGTTTAGAAAAATTCAACACCTGACTTACCTAAGGTTATTGAACATACCGGATTATTGATGTCGCAAGAATTTCTTTAAGCGGAATTTGAAACCCATTACTGATTTTTTGAAGATTTTTTTTTTGTGAAACAATTCTTTCAATCCACACCCACACTTGAATCATTAAAAATGTTGCAACTCCATATTGTCGAGACTGAGCAATGCAAATCTGAATCAAACCATCAGAATATTGCAGGCAGGAATACGTGAGCGTGCTGTTTCTAGATAACTTCACGTCAGAAACTCGTCTTATTGTCCCTACAACGACGGTACAGACAGACGGGATTTGTTGATGACCATCCATGACCAGATCAACATGTAGTGACAACGCCACGTCAATAAAATTGGACAATGCAACGTCATTTGCGAAACATGTTTACGGCCGCAATGTCAACTGCTAATCTAGTCGCAGAATGCTATGGCAGACAAATTCATGTCGAAAATGTTTCCCATATACTGAAATGCTAATGAATCGTCTGCAGAAAATCATTTAAAGCCCTAAAGTTTAAACCGCTTATTGCCAAAACACACTGTAATGCATAGATCAGAGGAAAAATCAGAAAGTACAAAATAGAACTAAAAAACTCCATTCTCCTGACTTAGGATAGGAACATACACACATAATGTGGCGGGGTTAAACATGTTAGCGGAATTGCAAGCCTCCCCTCAGCCTGGGACAGTGGTGTAACAATATAACATATCAAGAACGAACTAAAAAAATCAGTTGGAAAAGGTTTAACTCATCAGATGGATACAAATAGAAATACATCTAACAAAAACACAGAGTGGATGTGGCCGGATACGTGTATATCCCAACAACAACAAAAACACCAAGTACAGATCTGAGAGTATACTCGCAGTTACTGACAGCTAGTTTAAAGTCAATAACAACAGATAAAAAAAAATCATGTATCTAAGACTAAGCATACTATTACTCTGGTTTCAAGCATTGACAAATCCACCAAGTTATGTCAAATTTTCGAAAGTGACTTCGAGTAACAAGTACAGGGGACGTGGGCATACCTCTTTAATATCTGTAAGATTGTTATGCTCTTCCGGTGATGTTTTACCAACAGAATTAAGGGGAAATAGCTCTTAAAATCATCAGTATGTTTGTGTCAACCATTTACATAAATATATTCTAAGCTTCTAGAATACATAGACTATTCCCAATCTGTTTCAGGTAAATGCTTAACATACATTTAGGAAACTTGACTTTTACAAACGCAAGAGTGATTTAAAGAGTTATCTCCCTGAATCAAGGTCTACCCCCTTAAACAAACAGATAAACTAAATTAGAAACATTTTTTATCTTAGTTGAAAAGAATCATATCAATTCAAAAAACTTTACTTGGTTTAGCGATTTGTCTAGTCAATTCAAATAGTGTACGAAAAGTAAGACCAATATATAATACTGGTAGTAGTTTGCCGATCCAAATTTGGGTCGGGACAACTATTACGAAGACCAATCTTATCAGAACAGTTCCAGACAACACGATAAACTTCATTGTTTTATAAGTTAACGCTTAAAATATGATGACTGCATACATATACGCACCCAACACATTAAACGGAATCCCTTAGCAAGTCGAAATTTCAAAATCTAAAGAATTGCGTCAAACAGTGTTATTGTAAATTGTCAAATAATAAAAATAGCTACTATATGAGAAAGGTTAAAATTATATCAGGTTAATTTGACCATATACATTGAAAAGTATTGCTGGCTGGTATAAAGTACTCCATTACTACATTTGATCTTGTTTTTTCTGGTTTTGCTTTGCCTTCAGACTTTGACTCTCCAAATCACTTACATACTTTTCACTTCCAAAATGTATATATCGTGGATACTTGAAGAAGAAAAGACCAGACTTAAGTGCCATTTGGTTAATTCAGTTAGAAGTTAGAGACGGAAGACACCAAAGAGACATTCAAACTCATAAGTCTAAAACTAACAACGCCATTAAAATGCTTTTACTCCTACATAATTAACCGAAGAATAATTTTGCCATAACGTATACACTATATATCTTAACCTTAAAAGAAGTTAATGAAAACATTGACTTAAAATGAAAAGATCAGAAAAAAAATAAGCGCCAGAAAGACAAAACAACATAAAACGAGAAGAAGATACTTAGAGGGTAACCAAAAACCATAAATTCCAAGAAAAAAACTGACAAAACAACAACCATCTGACAAACTACAGACCCCATTCTAACTATACAGAAGAAGAAGAAAGTAGCAATCAAAACCTACTAAAACCCGGGGGTAAACTAAGATGCGACGGGAGTTTCAGCAGAAACTGCTCCATCACTAAAGTATAAGCTTGTCGGGAGTTTCAGCAGATACTGCTCCATCACTACAGTATACGCTTGTCGAGAGTTTCAGCAGTTACTGCGCCATCACTACAGTATAAGCTTTTCCTGGTTCTTATTCAGGTAATTCACCTGAATAAAATATTTCACCATTTTTTTTCATAAATTCTATATATCTAAGTTTTCCACAAATTTTACCGCATATTATTTTTTGTAAATAAAGCGATATTTAGAAAAGACTAAAACACACTACAAATTAAATACAACTTGTCGGAGTTATTGTTGATATATCAAAGTTTGAGTACAACACTTTTAGTTGAATATAGTCCATCCATGCTAAGAGCTGTAATTGTTATATACATGGTCATTCCATTGGAAATTTTAACTATTGAAAAAAACCCAGTCAAAATAGGTGTAATTTTACTACCCTTACGATATATAATTGTATTACTTTTAAAATATATTACCACCTGCATATTTCACGTTTTCCAAGTCAGATCCATGAGGGTATGGATTGGGAGGGGAAGGGGGGGGGGGATGTCGTCCTTCATTTTTTCAGACCATTTTTCTCACGGGCTATTATAATACTTTATTCATTTTGCCCAATATTTTCTATTATTTATATTTTAGCACCCTATTATTCTGTATTCCTTCCCCCCCTTTATTCTGTACTTTTTGCCCCTTATTCTTTAATCTGTAAACCCCCATCCAGACCCAGATCCATTATGTCCTGTTAAACCGGCATCCAATAAGGCCGTTTATAGTTTTCTCGTTTGAATTGTTTTACATTGTCTTATCGGGGCCTATTATAGCTGACTATGCGGTATGGGCTTTGTTGAAGGCCGTACCGGTGACCTATAGTTGTTATTGTCTGTGTCATTTTGGTCTTTTGTTGATAGTTGTCTCATTGGCAATCATACCACATCTTCTTTTTTTTTATATCCATACAACAAAAATACCATCCGTATCTCGAGATCCGCTTGAAGTCATTTGTTTTGGTATGATCATTTTCTTTACAAAAATTGGTATCCACACAAATTTATAGTATCTGTACTGTATAGATAAAACAAAAAACAAACAAAAACATTGTAGCAGTTTGGCCCATGGGGAACTTTTTTCTCTTTTAACCTTTTTCGGGGTTAATATTTGCAAGGATTTATATCAACCCGAATCCAAACGTAGACGCGTTATAAACGAACACACCATGTACCACTAAGTTTAAACAGTGGAGAATTTATACTTTTAAAGAAAGTCCAATATTTATTCTTCTGATATTTTGTTCCAATAAATTCTTTGACGTACTTCTCATAATTTACTGTAAGGTTTTTTCAAATATGGGATAGTTTTATAGGCTAAAATTAAAAAAAAAAAGCACGACCATGCCACTGATAAAAACATGCTTGCTACTTTTAAATAAACAAAATTTTAAGTTTCGCGTGCCTCATATTTTTTAAAACATACATTTTTGAAAATATTATTGCTCAAAATTAACTAATTAATTAAGATGGTAGGTTTATATGTTTATATCTACAAACAAACAAATAAGTGCATGTTTTAACGTGTCTTTAGGGTCATATTGTGTAACGGTTCGTTATCATTACACTTTTTTTATACTGAATGATTCGTTGCGACAATATCATATTTATCAAATGAATTTTGCATGTATTAAAGTATGCTTACATATGTTTTTACCAGTATACATATTGAATAATTTAACACCATAATATGCATAAAGCAACGTATAATATCCGTTGTTATTTTGAAATACTCTTGGAAGTATTTTGTACATGTAAGAAGTTTCATTATCTATAAGAAAGTGTTAATTGGTATGAAAATACAATTGCTCGACAAATGCAAAAAACAGTGGGTGAGCATACGGATAGACGCGTCCGACTGCCAATTTGATATAGCATTTTTTAACTAGACTCAAGCTTGCAGCCACTTTTTTCCAGCAGCCAATTTTGATGATATGTCTAAAAAATATATAAAACATTCAACAATGAGAAAATCCATAACCGTATATAGGATAAAAAAAAACGTGAGCTAATAAAAAAAACAACAAAAAAAAAACCAAGAGATCTTATCTACACTACAGCAAGAAATGAAAACAAGCAAAACAGGGTTGACAGCAATCAAGGACAACAAATGGATTATAGGCTCTTGGCCTGAATCTCAAACGCGGATTCAAGGGGTCATGCAATACAAATACAATATATTTATATTAAGGCTAAAGGACATGTTTATACAATTCAATGATGAGCACAAATTAACATTATACACACAATAGATAGGTCCTGTAGTAGAGATCGAGACTTTCGTCGGAATTACATCGGAAAAGTGATAGGATAAGATGAGGATGTATAAGCTAGGGACAAAATATATGCCTTGCAACAGGCCATCTACGGACCCCTAATAGACTAGTTGCAAGGGTTCTTAAAGTGCAGAGAGCCTGGCACTCTCTCTACACGAGGCGTCGGATCTAACATCCCCATTCTGACTGGACGTGGCTACGTACTAGTACATCCCGCACAGCTAAACGGGCGCCTTACTTCGGCGAGGGTTTGACTGCAGGTCGGAAGAAGACCAAAGTGATAATATATTATTGTATATATTACCTAGTCACACTTTGGGGTCATAATGCGATTGGCTTAAACATGTTTGCAAGTCAATCATCTGCTTAAACTAAGACAGTGGTGTCAAAACACAAGATGAAAATAGACTTTACAAAATTCTTTCATGGATAAAAAAAAAAACATGTGGTTAGAAAGTTTTACTGTACCTGTCGAAATTCTTATTAAAAACGAGATATCATATAACGGTGATGTTTTTCTCAAATAACCCGTGAATTTAGACACGTTCCATGTAAACTAATTGTTCATTAGAATAAACTTATTCTCCAAGGAATAGTTATCAATTTAACAGTTACTGTAGTAAAATCTTTAAATATTGTTTTATCGGTACTAATATTGAATTTGTTTATGAAAAATCAAAACATTACTAAATATACATGACTATACACGCACACTTATGAGAACTCATGGGATCGTACATCCTCGCGATACTTTTTACTTATAATTTTGTATTGCTCAAGTTGAAAATAGCTTTGACATAACTGTCAGTAACTACTTATTTCGGTGCTTTATGTGGATTTGTTTTTATGTTATATGTTTTTGTGCCTCTTACCGATATTTAGAGATAAGCCAATTACAACTGATTTGTACAGTTTGTTCGTATGTTGTTTCACCAGTGTCCCCGGTAAGGGAGATGGTTGATGGCTCATATGTATAACCCAGTCGCATTCCTTATGTGCCTGTCCAAAGTCAAGAGCCTGTAGTACAATGTTTATGTCTGTCATACTTGTTTTTCGTTAATTGTTTAGTTATAAATAAGGCCGTCAGTTTACTGGTTTTAATTGTTTCACATCTTTTATATAGGGCCCATTTTTAGCCGAGTATACGGTATGGTTTTTCCCCCACATTGTTGAATGCCGTACAATTATAGACTATAATTGCTTACTACCACTTCATTTTAACTCCGGTGTATAGTTGTCTCATTGACCGGCATACTACATCTACAAATTTTATATATAAAAAAAAACCAGTTGGAATGTTACCAAATGCAGTCGGCTAACAATATTCAACGATCTCATTTGCCCATTTCGTTTAGGTGCACTTGGACCATCTGCATTTGTAAGAGCCTCACATTTTGAAATTTTTATCGGCTGTAATATATTTATTAAAACTTTTTTGCATCTGGAATAACGTTGTAATTCCTAGTCTTCAATATAAAAATTGCCATCAAATGTGCGCTGGTCAAAACATTTCAATTTTGCCTTTGAATGACTGATAATTTCATGGTCTACTATTTCGTCAAAATTACAGATAAACATTTACGATAAAACACAGAAAAAGGGTGGCTGATGCAATCTCGAATATTTTAAAAATAAAGGGATTCGTGATGATTTTTGTCAACGAATTGTACAGTGATTATTATTAAGAGAGCAACGAACTCGACACATTTGGAGAAACGAACGGTACAGTAAGATAAAGCTTATTTAGTATGATATCGTATTTATTCCGAGTTCTAGGGAACATTTGACGGTACGTAGTTAACTGTAGTTATTTATTATTGCTTAAAGTATTGCACAAACGGTTATGTAAGAAAATATATTCAACATTGTTTACCTCATAAAACGTAGACAATTGCACCATGTCTGTAAGTTTTGCATCTAACAGTTTTCTCAAACGTTCTATACAAAATCCGAAACTTGAGGCAACTGTATAGTTGATTAGATAATCTACAATGTACATTGACACATTGATATATAGTCAAAAAAGTTCTAGAAAGGCATTCCAAATTGCTGTCATCCCAAATGTTGTCCTGATTATCGCTTAGAACGTGTCAAAGTCCGGATTCATTTGTATCAGGTTATACGGGGTGTATATACAAATCCTTGTATTTTCAATAATTTTACTCATGGGTAGTAGCATCGTCAAATCGACGAGAGCTTAGTACAGTGATTTTGTCAGAGTTTGGTTAAGTTGGACATGATTGTGTTAAGTGTTTTTGATGACAAACAATAACACAATATAAACATTCGGATTTTTTGCTAAAGGAACTACTGAACATAAATTCAAGCTGGTAAGTACATGTATCTTTGTTTATGGCTAATATGTAAGTACATAATCTTGCGTTTGTCAACATTTAAAAATTGTTAGTCGTTTCTTATGCATACAGAAAAGTAACGTGCTTACTGTCTGTTACGTCACATATTTCGTAACAAAATAAACTTGCCGTCAATTATTCCGAAAAATAGCACACAATTTAAGATAATTGAAAATTCGGTGTCATGATTTTGTTCAGTAATGTCATTGTTTAGTTCATGTTTGACATGGGTCATTTCTGTGATTCCTGTAGTGTATGATGGAAGAGGAACGATCAAAGTAAACAGCCATTATACAACTATTGAAATATTGTTAAAAAACATTTTCGTCGATACTTTTTTCGCGTTTAACCCATTCGATTCTATTTTGAGACAATATATTGTCGCCATGTCCTGATGTTGTTGTTTTATTTCTGTTTCAAATATTAACTTTGATCTTCTACTCTCGAAAATACATCGCTCGAGAAAATAAGTCGCATGCAGTAAGATAGTATCATTATAGTTATCATTATAGAACACGCATGTACATAAAGAAGCCACGAAGATAATATTATATATTAATGCATTCCAATGGCCATTTTCTATAAAAGTAGTTTTATTTTGTATACTAGTACAAAAGGAGCCAAGGAAGTACATAGTAATATTATTATATTTATATGTATTAAGTATATGCGGAAGGATATTCAATGAGACGACTATCCGACCGAGACCAAATGACGCACAAATCATGTTAGGTCGCCGTACGGTCTTCAACAATTAAAGAAAAAAAAATGCCTCTTAGCAAGCAACAAAAGGATCCGAAAAAAATTAAATGTAAAGCAATTTAAATGAGAAAACCAACGGCCTGCTTTTTGTTTCAAACAATTATCGAAAACAGTAACAAACGACAACCACTGCATGACAGACTCTGGATTTAGGACAGGCAGATATATCGGTGTTTAACATCTTTGCGTCAGGAGCCTGTTGTTCAGTCGTTTGTTGGTGTGGTTCATATGTGTTTCTTGTTTCTCGTTTTTTTATATTTAGACCGTTTGTTTTCCTGTTTGAATTGTTTTACACTAGTCATTTTAGGGGCCCTTTATAGCTTACTGTTTGGTGTGAGCCAAGGCTTTGTGTTGAAGTCCATACTTTGATCTACCCTGGTTAACTTTTTATACGACCGCAAAAATTTAAATTTTTTGGTCGTATATTGCTATCACGTTGGCGTCGTCGTCTGCGTCGTCGTCGTCGTCGTCGTCCGAATACTTTTAGTTTTCGCACTCTAACTTTAGTAAAAGTGAATAGAAATCAATGAAAATTTAACACAAGGTTTATGACCACAAAAGGAAGGTTGGGATTGATTTTGGGAGTTTTGGTCCCAACATTTTAGGAATTAGGGGCAAAAAAGGTCCCAAATAAGCATTTTCTTGGTTTTCGCACTATAACTTTAGTTTAAGTGAATAGAAATCTATGAAATTTTGACACAAGGTTTATGACCATAAAAGGAAGGTTGGGATTGATTTTGGGAGTTTTGGTTCCAACAGTTTAGGAATTAAGGGCCAAAAAAGGACCCAAATAAGCATTATTCTTGGTTTTCGCACAATAACTTTAGTATAAGTAAATAGAAATCAATGAAATTTTAACACAAGGTTTATGACCACAAAAGGAAGGTTGGGATTGATTTTTGGAGTTGAGGTCACAACAGTTTATGAATTAAGGTCCAAAAAGGGGCCCAAATAAGCATTATTTTTGGTTTTTGCACCATAACTTTAGTATAAGTAAATAGAAATCTATGAAATTTAAACACAAGGTTTATGACCATAAAAGGAAGGTTGGGTTTGATTTTGGGAGTTTTGGTCCTAACAGTTTAGGACTAAGGGGCCCAAAAAGTCCAAAATTGAACTTTGTGTGATTTCATCAAAAATTGAATAAATGGGTTCTTTGATATGCCAAATCTAACTGTGTATGTAGAAACTTAATTTTTGGTCCAGTTTTCAAATTGGTCTACATTAAGGTCCAAAGGGTCCAAAATTAAACTAAGTTTGATTTTAACAAAAATTAAATTCTTTGGCTTATTTGATATGCTTTATCTAAATATGTACTTTGATTTTTGATTATGGGCCCAGTTTTCAAGTTGGTCCAAATCAGGATTCCATATCAAGTATTGTGCAATAGCAAGAAATTTTCAATTGCACAGTATTGCACAATAGCAAGAAATATCTAATTGCACAATATTGTGCAATAGCAATTAATTTTCAATTGGAGTTATCTTTCTTTTTATAGAATAGTAGTTGATAATATATGTTGGAAATTTGCCAGACATGACTATGATGTCATTTTCTATTTTTATTTGCCAATATCTTTATGTAAATAACTTCATTGGAAATTTGCCAATATAAAATGTTGCTGATGAAGCCTTTTTTCCTTATCTTATCTAAAATGTTTTTAGATAATGTATGTTGGACATTTGCCAGACATGACTATGATGTCATTTTCTATTTTTATTTGCCAATAACTTTATGTAAATAACTTCATTGGAAATTTGCCAATATAAAATGTTGCTGATGAAGCTTTTTTTCCTTATGTTATCTAAAATGTTTTTAGCTAATGTATGTTGGACATTTGCCAGACATGACTATGATGTCATTTTCTATTTTTATTTGCCAATAACTTTATGTAAATAACTTCATTGGAAATTTGCCAATATAAAATGTTGCTGATGAAGCCTTTTTTCCTTATCTTATCTAAAATGTTTTTAGGTAATGTATGTTGGACATTTGCCAGACATGACTATGATGTCATTTTCTATTTTTATTTGCCAATAACTTTATGTAAATAACTTCATTGGAAATTTGCCAATATAAGATGTTGCTGATGAAGCTTTTTTTCCTTATCTTATCTAAAATGTTTTTAGATAATGTATGTTGGACATTTGCCAGACATGACTATGATGTCATTTTCTATTTTTATTTGCCAATAACTTTATGTAAATAACTTCATTGGAAATTTGCCAATATAAAATGTTGCTGATGAAGTTTTTTTTTATTGTTTTATACAATAAACAATGTATATTCACTTTTACTACCAACCAATCTTTACCATTCAGTGATAACAAGCACTTTATTTTACATTTTTATATTTTATGATGTATTTAAAAGTGTAGTTATTGTTGAAAACTCCATTAGAAATTTGAATTGATATCAGTTTTGGAAAAAGGGAAACAGGGATGTGAAAAAAAGGGGGGGGGGGGGTTTAAATTTTTCTCATTTCAGATTTCTTAAATAAAAAGAAAATTTCTTCAAACATTTTTTTGAGAGGATAAATATTCAACAGCATAGTGAATTGCTCAAAGGCAAAAAAAAACTTTTAAGTTCATTAGACCACATTCATTCTGTGTCAGAAACCTATGCTGTGTCAACTATTTAATTTTAGATTTAAAAAGTTTGAAGAAATCTTTAATTGATTTGTAAAATCTTGACATTTGTTTTGTGTAAAAAAAAACCCATGTTATGTCAAAAATTTGATCACAATCCAAATTCAGAGCTGTATCACGCTTGAATGTTTTGTCCATACTTGTCCCAACTGTTCAGGGTTCGACCTCTGCGGTCGTATAAAGCTGCGCCCTGCGGAGCACCTGGTTATACATTGTAACTTGGAGTGAGAGTTATCTCATTGGCACTCATACTACATCTTCTTGTTTATATTGCGGACTCCCAACACTCTCGTCGCCTTATCCTGGGTAGTGGTATAACATGTACAGCACAACAAATAAGAAGAAACTATAAAAAAAATAGTTGAAAAGTATTTGACTCATCAGATCAATACAAAGCAAAATAATGAAGTCATATTAACAACAAAGGCACCGAGAACCGGTCCGTGAGTATTTTCATTTACTGGAAGTTCCAAGTCAAGAACAACTAATAAAAAAATCATGAATCTGAGACAAAAAGTTACTGGTTTTTTAATCTAAGAATGAAATTCTGCTGCCAATTTTCATCTTCATCCATTGTATTCTCTGCTATTAAGAACGATGATTTCTCGTCTAGTCGTGTCAAACACACAATTTAAATGTACTTGTACTAAACAAAATAATAGGTGTATCTTGGAATCTAAAATATTTTTTTTCAATCGCATTAAACAATGTGCATTTTCTCATACTAAATACTAGGCCGACAAAGCTTTAAAAGCATAAATACATAAAAGTAAACAATGCTTAGGGAGCTACCATTTGATTTTTATGGGGGGGCTAGGATGAAAAATTTTGTCCTGCATTTTTTTTTAGCTGTAATCTCTGTCCTGCCTTTTTATTTTTCACTCTGTTCGGTCCTGCCTTTTTTTTTTTAGTTTACCCTGACTTTTTTTTACCTAAATTGTCGTCCTGACTTTTTTTTTTTCCAAGTGTCTCATCCTGCCTTTTTTTTTTACTCAAAACTCCTGTCCTGCCTATTTTTTTCAAATTTCATCCTAGCCCCCCCCATAAAAATCAAATGGTAGCTCCCTTAAATGGGTTAAGTGAAACTACGCAATACACTTATACTATATTACAAAAACATGATCATTTTTATTCATTCGGTATAATCATTGATAATAATGGGCATATTTCTCATTCGAAATTATTATCTTTCATATATTTAAATTCGGAACTTTGAAAGGAACTGTCATAGATTTTTAGGGGGGGGAGGGGTGGCGGCTAGGATGAAATTTGAAAAAAAATAGGCAGGACAGGAATTTTGAGTAAAAAATAAGTCAGGATGAACTAAAAAAATAGGCAGGACCGAAAAGAGTGAAAAATAAAAAGGCAGGACAGAGATTACAACTAAAAAAAATGTAGGAACAATATTTTTCATCCTAGCCCGTTTGATTTTGTAGTTGGGTTACTGTATCATGAGTATATAACCCCCACATCTCCTTTTATTCATCATTAAAATTGTTGTTGTTGTTGTCATAGACATAATCTGGTTCAAATAACAGATGTATTGTTTGCTAGAAAAAATGTAAAACAAAGATTATTTGTTTACTAGCTGCTACGTATTTCAACTCTTAGTAGACGTCTTTAATCATTTGACTAGTGACGCCGCTCACGAGACCCCCGGCAGAGTCCATTATTGCCATATGGAGAAATGAGTCTAGGTGAAACAAGAGCAACGCTTTGCTGTCCGAAGGCCTAGAGCCAATTTATAAAACACAGGCCGAGCTTTCTCTACCCGGTATCGTAAACGGTTGAGGTACCAGGGTATAATTCAATGAGACAAAATATGAATGGAAAATCCGTATACATATACAAAACCTGTTTACGTTGCATTATCATATTCAACTTATAACATTTAGCACTTATAATTTCTCAATAAAAAAAAACATCTGCAGTGAACAATAAAAATCACAACAGGAAAATATATTAATATACATTTTTTATTTGATGTAAAATAATTTCTGTACTCGTTCCTATTCTTTATTTAGACGCCTTCTACTTCTTTGAAAAGATGTAACTTGAGTTACAGCTACTGAACCACTCAAGTTTCCCGTTTTTCCGTTTTTGCTCCGTTTTTCATTCGTTCCGTTTGCGTGTTTCGTACATTCCGTTTACGTGTCATTCATTCCATTCATTTCGTTCATTCCATTGCGTGTTCCATTCCGTGTTCCATTCCGTTTATACACGACATAGCATGATAACTAGCGTGTTGTTCGGTAAATTGTGAAGCTAATCATTTCGTTTTAGAACGTTTACAGCGTGTGTGAACGATTATATCATTCTAAAACGAAAGGTAATTGGGTTCGTTTCACAGATAAATTTCGTATTTTATAATCACATCATCACATGTATTTTTTTTTTATTAAAAAAAAACGATAATCATCACATGATGGTCACTGGCTCAGGTCTGAATTTTAATTAAATGATGTGAAATTTTGTTAAAACTTTTTTGTTCGCAGTATATATAGTCATTAAAAACTTGTTGAGACATAAAATATTATATTTTACTTTCATGCTGAGATTAAATGTATTCACAGGTTCATTATTTATTTTTTGTAAAAAGGATGTTTAAGAATATCCCTATATTAAAGTGTACTCTACACATGGCTTACTGGATATACCGAGTTGCAAATATCTACATGTAACTAATTTACAATAAAACGAATGTAGAAAATTGTAGTACGGTAGTTTGTAAATACATGTAGTCTTCTTTCTATTTTAAATGATTAAAAGTAAATGCTGAATAAAATGTATCTACGATTGCTTAAAACATAGGGACAATATTTCAGTAAGTCTGTGTTTCATTTAATTTGATTTAACAAGCTTAGTAGATTTATATTTTTTTTAATACAGCTACTGTAATCTTAGTATTATAGGAAAATATTTTTTTTATTTGCATATCATAAATACAATGAAATATCATGCATATGAAACATGTATATGCAGCCTTGTGTTTTAGTTTAGTGGACTATTGACAATAACATATTTCTGTAAAGCTAAAAAGACATTTTATTGCAACAGATGTGTATTAATTAAAGTGGTGACAACGTTTTCGAGGATTTCATACATTGTTTAATCAATCCAAATAACCAGCGGGCGTACTCTGCAGGACATCTTTTGAAAACTTGCCAGACATTTCACACTTAGCTTAGTTGTTTAACAGATAATTATTCTACTGCCAATCATTAAATGGAACTTTTATTTTTGTTATTTTTAGCAAATGAGACTAATAAAGATATTTATATATTTACATTGATCTTGATTTTTTTTGGTGTTTAAAATTTGTTCAGAAATATAATTCAGTATTTTTATTTCCTTTATTTGAAATGTTTACGCTTTCAGCTAATCTGACAGTGTAGTTATAACGTGATACCTATTAAGAGAATGATAAACGAAAAAAAAAGTCACGGGAAAAAGATCACAAAGTCCCTAGAAAATAAAGTCACCGGAAAAAAAGCCACAAGAATAAAAATCACAAGAAAATAATCACAGGGAGCTGACAATGCGGTATGAAAGGCCGTGCGGTGACCTTTATATATAAATTTGTTAAAATTTCTGTGTCATTTGATCTCTTGTGGAGAGTTATCGCATTGCAATCATACCACATCTTCTTTTTTTATATATGTGTTGTGCAAAAAAAAACACAAAACCATTACAAGTTGTCGATTTATTCATTGACAGTTGCTTTTTCAGTTAGTGAAACCGTTAATAAAAACAGTCACGTACTTTGACGTTTAAAATTAATTTGAATAAGCATAGCATACTTTGTAGGCCCTTTATAGCTTGTTGTTCGGTGTGAACCAAGGCTCCGTGTTGAAGGCCGTACTTTGACCTATAATGGTTTACTTTTTTCAAATTGTTAAGAGAGTTGTCTCATTGGCACGCACACCACATCTTCCTATATATATCTAAGGGCTGTATAGCCAGTCAAAGTCTTTGAAAACTTCCATCATCATCATCAATGGCTTTTTTTTTGGGGGGGGGGGTAAAATTATAGATTATGATGATATTTCTAAAATCTTGTGATCTTTTTACAAATTTCCATTAACTAGAAATTAATATTCAGCCCTAAACGTTGCCGATGAGAGCATTTTAGAAAACCATAAATAATATAGTGTAGATATTTCAGCTTTGTCTTATTTTGCAATGAAAAAAGTACCTTCAAATATTGAATCAAAACTCTTTTGTAACAAAGACATTTGTCCAGATATATACATGTTGTATAAAGAATATATTTTCCGTGTTCTATTCCGTTTATGCACGACATAGAATTTTCCTTTCCTAATCAATTGTACTCATGACTTAAAGTAATGTGAAATTTTACAACAAATCATCTACAAAATTGTACTTTAGTGTAGGTAAGGACAAAAAGTCATATTTAGTGTAAAGTGCAAAGTCCGAAAAATGTAGTTAGAGTTATGAATTTTCGTTAATTCATATATATCACATTTTATAAGAAATATTAACATTAAACCGGGATAAAAAAAAAATCTCAATTATACTAAGAAAAGAATATTCAATGAATATGCTTCGTCGCAAATTCGTGTAAAACCTTAGACAAATAGTATAGTTGCATTTTATCGACTGGTCAGTGTTCGGAACTTATGATAACAAATAGTTATAGCGTATTAAGGACGAGAAAACGAATAAACAGCTATGTTTCGCAAGACACAAATATCCACCAGAGACAAAATGACTTATAGATGTTAAACTGGTCCGCCGTTCCATCTATACATGTAGCTTTGCACTTCGAGGTGAACACAACAGGGGTCCAGTTTGTATAGATGTGAATTATTAAAGGTCACCGTCTCAAAATCCTATGCACGTTTGAGTTTCAATCCCGCGATAATTACAAGGGTACATCAAAGTGACATATAATTAATATTCGTTAATTTTATATATAACTCAGAATGAATAGCTTGATCGTTTATACAGAGAATAACATAAATTTAAAATAAAAAATTATTTGGTATGATTGCAAACTAGACAACTATTAACCAGAGTAGATGACAGATGAAAGCAACCATAAGTAACCTATAGAAAATCCATACCGAATAGTAAGCTCTAAGAAGGTTCCAAAACAAAACAATTAAAACCAGGAAATAAGTAATCCTGTTGCTGTAAAGACTTTATAACAGTTGTGTTTATGAATGAAATGGTTAAAGAAAGCATCAATCTGTCGATTGCTTTCTTTTGTTTACTGCGCTACATTGATGAGTGTCAATTTCATTTTTCGCGAAAACAGAAATATTTTGTTAAAAAGAAAAAACAACCTAAACATCAGAGATACATTTAATTTTAGTTCTGTTCCTGTATCAATTCGCAGTTTTTCTTAAATATTTTTTTCTTATATATGATGAAAGGGAATTATCGACAACACAAAATGCAGGAAATAGTTGTGTACAAGAATTGAACCACGCTGAAGTACATCCATTATTCATAGTGCATTATCTATTAACTAATCAAATGGTCGCCTAGTTACAGTAACTCTAAGTAGAAAAGGGTATAAATTTACATCTGCATGGATAGTCAGGCCCAAGACCACAATTAATGACCCCGCTTTTCGTTAGTTCCTTTCAATTAGAGTGTATTTTTCCTTATTTTTTTTTCTTTCCCTTCCTCACTCATTTCTTAGATTTTTTTTGGTGGAAATGAAAGAAGAGAGGTTAAATAAATTTTTGGATGTTGTATTTTAACTTATTTTGATTTGGAATGAGTGATTAGGCCAAGTGCAAAAAGGTTATATTTACAGTTTTCGGAACATCTCTTGACTTGTCAATAGGGGTATGGATGTGTATTGGCTAAATTTGTAAAAGTGATTGCTACAATCTTTCTGAATTTTGGATATATATTTGGACTAGGACTATACATTACACACACAAAAAATTGGACAAAAGTGCATGGTGCAATTTTTTTAATGATGCAAAAGGTTATAAAGAACTGATAGAGGAATTAATTGTGGTCTGTGGCCGTCAGATTGTACAAGTAAAAAGTAAAACACTGAGTATTCCACATGCCTTAGGTGTTAATTGACTTCTTAATTTATGACTTAATAGTATTATATTATGTAAACGAATTGAGAATCTGATTTATTCTTCCCGTAAAGTGGACAACCTTAGCGTGAATACAAGTACTTCTTCGTGACAATTACAGCTAATTTCTTTATTCATGCAGGGTAAGACTTTGGTAAGTTTGATTGCTTTGTTTGTATATTGACAATTGGAATGGGGATAACTTTCAATCAAATTTTAATTTAACATATACTTGTTTAAATAATGCCTGTCTATATTGTTTGCAGAAGTCGATCTTTATAATAGTGCACGAACTAACGTTAATACAAACAAAGCAAGCAAGCCAACTGAAGTTTTACTCTACAAGCATTAGGAAATTAGCTGTAATGGTACAATTAAAGCCAGGAGCATTTGAGATCGTAAATAAATTACTGCAACCTAAAACACAGTCGTAGTCCGTTTTAAAATCGTTTAATGTGTCATTGTAAATAACGTTGTCTTGTCAATATAATTTTTATTTCTTTTATTTTAATGATTCTCATATTGCTTGTTCATGTGAACTTAAACACTTAATCGGGAGAGTGTGTGTCCATGTCTGCGTGGTCACTGCTTATCAATCGTAATCCTCAACAATTTAGTGAACTTTCGGGAATTATCGCGTGATTTAATAGCTCGGATTTTTAGATTAGATATGCGCCTCTCAAATGTGAAACTGATCTTACAAGGATCATTTTTAGAATAAAAGTGCCTTAACCTTTGTTAAGTTATCGCATGCACGTGAGTAACTTACTTAAAAAGTACATGATTTCGTCTTCGCCGTTTTACTAAACATACAGCTTTTTAGTAATCACTATACTGCATATAAGATATATACATGTACCACCCCCCCCCCCCCCCCGAAAAAAAGAACAAACAAAAAACAACAACACACCAGTACATCATCGTGGATATATTGCGCTTAAAAAGAGGGGCAAAAGATGGCAGATATCAGAGGGACATTCAAACTCATAAATCGAAAATAAACTGACATAGCCATGGATAATAAAGAAATAGATAAACAGACAAAAAATAGTTCACAGAACACAACATAGGAAACAAGGACTGAGCAACACAAACCCCACCAAAAACTTGGGTGATCTCAAGTGTTCCGGAAGGGAAAGCATATCCTGTTCCACATGTGGCACGCGTTGTGTTCTCATATTACCCATAATACCAATTTGATTTGATAGCTTTGTTTTAATTTCTGTTTCAGACGCGAATTATTCAGTTTTTGGTTAAAATGCACACCATTGATTTTTTTTTACAAAAATGTTTTTGAGGAGAATAAAATTATTAACTCGCATGCAAAAATTCTTAAAACATATGAAACATATAGACAATAACTCTTTAGTGTCTAAGACACCGGTGTAATGCGAGCTTTAGCGAGCTAATAATCCTGTTTCGAGCCGAGTACAATTACAGCTTAACATTCAATGACACTAAACAGTTATTGTCTTTATCCTGCATTTAATTCTGTATTTTGTTCGTGTTTTGAAAGACACAAAACTTCACATTTTTTTGCATTTATTTTCGATTTGAAATCCCTTGCGTCCCGCATAGTAATATTACAATCACAAATTCAGCTGAAGACGGGTTGAAAAAAAAGAATCTCGAATGGTCAACAATAATACATCGCTTAAGGTAAATCATTGTTTATTTTAACATAACAACTAATTTCAGATCTAGATCTAGGTGAGGGCGTGCAAATATTATAATTTCACCGAGGGGAGCAAAACGAAACACACTGCAATATTTGTTTATGCAAAAAAAAAACAAAAAAAAAACGATACCTCCTGCTTTTAATTTAATCCTTTTAAAGTTACAACATTGTATAGTAATTAATGCAAGAATATAAGGATGTAGGAGTGTACCCTCTTTCAATGGATTTTGTCCTTCTGTATATACTACGTTACAGTAAAGGATTTTTTTTTTTTTTTATCGTAGGCGAATATTATTCTCTCAAAATGTATGCCCTTAAAATATTTCTTTATTGTTCAGTAGCTGTCAAAATTCTTATTCTATTTTGATGAACACATTTAAGTATTGTAATTTTTCGTTATAACTACTTTTTCGTCCGAAATATAAGTGAAATACTTGCCACTGTACGTTAAGAAAACGTAACAAAATAAGCTAAAAATCAATTCCCAAAGCTATCATACATTATAAAATAAAAAGAATATATGCTAATTTGTTGCTATTATAAGTATTTTTTCGAAGTTATATGTTTTAATATCAATTTTGAATAAGTACCTGTGTGTCGTAAGTATAACGGTGTCATTCAATTTTTATTCAGTAAAGGTTACAAGGTTAGGACCAACTTTTTGTTTACAATCAATGCCTGTGAATGTGGTAATATGATTGGAACTTCAATTTATCCTGAGTTGGAACCCACTTTTAAAAAAAATGCTGGATCCGCCCATGAATATTTCTTAATTTCATCATAGATACTTGTATTTAATAAGACTATCCTTGAATGATCCTGGATTTCCAACTTAACATGACGTAAAATTGAGAATGAAAATGAGGAATGTATCAAAGAGACAAGAACCCGACTAAAGAGTCGACAACAGCCGAAAGCCACCAATTGGTCTTCAACACATAGAGAAAATCCCTCGAAACAAAAATATGTACTAGTTCAGTGACCTTGGACATCAAGCTTAATCCGAAAATTATAAATAAGCATATTGAAATTTAGGCAATTAATAAGTTTGCTATAACAATTTTGCCAACGATTAAATCTATCTGAAACAAGTGTACAACAACTAGCAATTTTCTGATTTATTACTAAACTAAATCGTAAATCATAATGATGATAAATGTGATTAAACTGTTACATTATCACGATTCTGTTTTGACTGTTCAAACAACAGAAAAGTTCCCAATTGTGAAATAGATAACGACTTGTTATTTTTCAAACCAGATGTGAAACTTCAAAGAGTGAAGGTGTGATAGACGGATGCTAAAAATCAACATGTAAATTATATGGACGAGTAATAAAAAGGTGTTACATGTATGAAGTTATTCTGGAAACTGTTATCAATTAGCGAGATTCAGATCAAAGCTTTGTATTTGCAATCTTCGAAGAACGCCAAAAAAAGGCAAAAATAAAGAGTTATATTATAAATGTAAAAGTTCAAAAAGTTTATTTTAACATATTTCTATTTCCAAGCCAATGGTCACTTACTCACATTTAACATAAAAACAAATATTTTTTAAATATTTCTTAAGAATATATTGTTTTTAATATTTGGTCTTTATTCTACTCTTCAAGACATTTCCAATATTTGCATATATAATTATATATTTTTTTTTAGATATTCAAGGCAGTTTTATTTCTTTTTCAATAACTTTTAGAATGATTCCCTTCTCTTATTTCTAGTTAATTTTCTGTATTTTATAAACGTCTTTTTTTTTATGTGCGTTAGATATATTTTCTAATTAAATCAACCGTTTAATTGTGTTGAGTCATTTAGGTAAACAGAAAACACAATATAATAAATGATTATTTTCTTCACTTAATATTCTTGCTACATTATGTAAGTATATTTGTGAGCGTAATTCGTCCTGAACATTCATGATATATGTGCCACTGGACTTCAAAAAACGAACAACCAATCATTACTAGCTAGTGTTTGCACTTGAATAAAAAATAAAAACAAATACACTGTACATGCATATGATAACGGACTATGCGTGCACTTACAGATAAATTGACTGACTTTGGAAGTACTAGGTTATTTTGAAAAAGGTTAAATATACGGATCATACGCTAATGTAAAAGACGGGAAATGATTACACTAAAGTCATTGAAAAAAATGTTTTCCCTCCGTGAAACGAAATAAGAATATTTTTTATCTATTTTTTGGAAAAACTTAATGGGCGTTAGTTTTAAAATAATTTACAAACACGGATAGGGTCGTTCATTTCTTTAATAAAGAAAACTATGCAAATCGTTTGACGTGGATAACGAAAAAGATTGACACACACACCTGTTTTGAAAGCATAATATAATATATTCTATTTATTTTAACCAGGGATAGCGACTGCCACTAAATTATGTTTCTGAGATACTCCTTAAATTTTTCACGTCTTTTACGATGTACATCTCACTAACTTATATGAAAATAAGTAGAAAAAATGACAACTTTAATAATAAATATGAATAATAAAATAAAGAATGTTTCCATCCTATTTTTTTTAAGAAGAGAAGGTATTTTGATATTTAAATTGATCTTGTTTGCCTTTCATAATTTAAATATTTTTTTTATTTTACTATTTATCTATTCATTTCAGAGCTATCATTTTTATTTCAAATGCAATAACGAAGTAATGTAATGAATTCTATTCATAAATAAACAACGAGTAGTACAATATACCGATTAACTTTGGTATATTTATTCGTTTCATTTTGAAATTTGAAAACTAGCATAATCGCCAAACAACCAATCAGGTGAAATAGTATCGTTTCTGAACGAAACAATGTTTGTTTACACGGAATATATTGATCGTTTCGTTCGTTTCGTTCACACACGCCTTTGAGCGGAAAAACACGAGTTGACTTTAATAAACGATATGAGTGGAGATACACGATTCTGACTGATTTAACTCGTTCGTTCTCATTTCATTCCATTCGCGTGTTCGTTCCGTGTACGTTCCGTGTAAGAGGGAACGTTGAGTGGTTTAGTAGCTGTAAGCCTTGTTCTTTGTTTAATTGCTCTGCTATTGCATAAGCCATTCCCCATTCAATAGTGACAATGATGATCTCTTGGAAATTTAAGCATAATGACTGTGTTGCTTTCATGATTTCAGCTGCCAGAACTAATGAAAAGATTGCATATGGGGTCTCAAGGCCATTAGCACCTGAAAATATATTGGATATTTTGGTTTAAAACAGCCCTGCATAAAGTTAAAAAATTTAAAACCAAAAATTGAAGCACCCTGCTACCATAATATTTATATAACTGCCATTATGGAACTCTTTTGTACATGAGGCATGAAAAGTATAGTATACAGGGTATGGTATCATATCCTCAATCTGAAAAACACAATTAAAAAAAATGTCCTTTAAATCAGTAAAAATGTACATGATGTAATACACTTTAAAAGCATGCGGAGAATTTTTTATAATTACATTTGGTAAATATGAATTTAGGATTGTTTAGTGATAGATGATTTTAATATTGTAAAAATATAACGCGGTGTCCAGAAGGAAAGGAGGTTATTCTGTATTTATATCTTTTTCTAGTCACATGACATTTGTAAAGTCCATCACTTATAATCTCTATGCCCTTGTAATCATTCCTTTTGACTGACACTGAACACACATTAGCATCTACTCTCAATTTTGTAATAGACGCTTTTCAAAATTTGAACCTTAATACTCATGTAATGTATTGTTTGCTGAAGGTTGCTTCTGTAGTTTTGCCTGTGTACTAAATGGTTTTGCTGAAGGCTTCTGTTGGAAACATTTTTAGTGCTTACTGGAATCTTGCTGTACAATTGCAATCATGCCTTGATATTTGTCTATGAAATGGATTTCTATCAATGAAGTTATCTTCGTTGCTTTAAGCTGTAATTTATAACTGCATTGTAATACATTTGTCAACCAATTTCACTGGGGGAAAGCGGCTGTTCGTAACTTCAGTTACAAACGGCCGAATATGGTAGATGATACGTATCGATTAGATTTTATATTTCTTAAATACCTTGATCAAAAGCATTGTTGGTAGAGAAACTTGGTAATTGTCTGTATAATATGTAGGACAACACGAATATCAAGCGTTCTCGAGATACAAAAAATGTAGAATAACGAAATAATGGTTTTATACGACGGTAAAAAAAAAGAAGCCGTACGTAACTTTGAATGTGGTCGTTCGTACCGTGAAGTATTAATATAGAACGGCTGTTCGTGACGTTAAAAGAGCAAACTAAGCACAATGTGTACATCATGTATATGACTTTACGACATGTACATGTATTTTGGAACATAAAATTTGGAATTTGTACTTTTACTACATCAACAAAATGTACGCATCGAAATGTTGTATTGCTATTTTATTTGACAAGTAAAATACATTAAGACATTTTACTAAATAAAAAACAGAGCATTGAGATCAGACAGATAATACGGATGACAATACATACATATATAAGAAAACACTACCGTCCAAATAGACATCTGGTATGGGCTTTGCTCATTGTTGAAAGCCGTACGGTGACCTATAGTTGTTAATTTCTGTGTCATTTGGTCTCTTTTGGAGAGTTGTCTCATTGGCAATCATACCACATCTTCTTTTTTATATCTAGAAATATATATAAAAAAGTATTCGTAATTTTTATTTGAAGCTAAATATATGTTGTGTACAAGTAATAAGTGTTGTGACACCATTCTTATTGCAACAGGTGATACAGGTTTATCTTATAAAATATACCAGTGTAATGTTTTAAATAAAAAAAAAATACTTCAACCTAACATTTAGTGCTATACACTTGTCTTCAAACTGGAAATGAGGATACCTGAATGGTTTAAATTCTAATTTTATATTTTTAATTATACCATATTCATATCCATACACAATCTTTGTGTGGTCTTATGATGTTTTTGTATCAATGCTCATTATCATACTGTATCATGAAGTTGTGAAAATATGACAGAAATATGCGAAGCAAAAGACTGCTTGCTTGCATCATCCATTTTTGTACAGCAGGTCACAAAATACTGATAACTTGTACAAAAAATCTGTACAAATTACAATTTGTGTATAACATTACAACTTGTACACAACATTTATATCACGTAAAACCTTTTTTTTTAAATACATGTAGTATGTAGTTGGATTTTAAATAAAGTTAAATGAAAATAAAATTTAAAAGATACAGAATCACCATTTATTCATTTATACTTGTTAATGTTTCTTCTAAATTAAGAAATTCCTGCATCTGTTGCTTTAATTCTATAAATTCTCTCACAATTCGAACAACCCAAATATACTGTTGCATTGGACAAAAGAAACGTTACATAGAAGAAAAAAACCGGAATATATAAATTTAACTCTTAAAAATATTGCGCTATATTTGAAGCATTCGGATAAAGAAAATCTTCGTTGTTACCTGAAAATTCGGATTGCTTGAAAACAATGAAAAATTGCATGAAAACAAATGGTTTGTTTTTGTGTTTATAAATGTAACGTTTCGTTTGTCCAAGAATATATTCAAAAAGAAACGTAGTCATATTTTGATCATGCATATTGAGTTCGAGAATGACAAATCAACAGGGCAATTTATCAGCATACATTCATTTGAAATAGTGAGTTAAAATGCCGTATAGCATTTTTAGACAAATTCATGTGTTACCAAACTGGCTGCAAAATAACATCTGACAGAGCCGATACAATTCTTAATCAAAGAAAATAACAAAATCAATTAAACGAATAATAAGGAGATCAGAAAGTGCCATTTATCTTTGTTCTTTAAACATTCCAATGGTCGTAAATTATACAAACTTTTCTTATAAATGTTATATGAATTTTACATTTTACAGCTTACCTGATATGCAACAGGCAAGGTGTGTTCTTTAAGCGTCCTCAAAACGCCCATTACTATTGTAGCAACCATTAAAGTTTATAGGGGCATAGACAGATTTCGAAATAAAAAGGCAAGATGAAAGTTTTGATGAAACAAATGTCGGCTTAATCTTGTGAAGAAGAAACGGGCAGGATATGGCAATATCTCAGAATCCAAGTATTGTTGATAATTGAAAACAAATATACGCGCACAATTTGTCGCACCCTGAAAAATCACAAGGTTGTATCCTAAATAAGCACTTTCTGTCTCAAAAAATAATTCACTTTGGCACAAGAACTTGTAACGAATTTAATAATTTACAAAATATGAAACAAACAAGTTTGCGTTTAACATCATGTGTATATCAGTGGTTTGTCAAATGAAAAGAAATAATTTGAATGTCAATTTTTTTAATTTTTTATGTTCACGTTCATTTTCCATAGACATACAAATCAATGCAAAATTAATTAGATACATTGATGTTTAACACAAGAATCAGGTATTAAACCGGGATGATGTTCAGTGAGACACCCTTCAGTGAGACATCCTAATTGAAATTTAAATTTAAAGACGATTAGTTTTCTAAAAACAGTATAAAACTATATACATATTATAATTATAATAATCAGAAGAATAATAATAATAATTCGAAAATTTGAAACTTTATATTGTCCCATTTCAACAGATAATTTAAAACACAGTTATTTTGAAAAAAAAGTTCATATTTTTTTTATATATATAAATGAAAGTTCTACTAATTACCAGACATAGTTATACTTGCCCGTGACAACATATTGGACTTCCAAGTCGGTATCATTCATGTTTGTGTCTTTTTCTAAAGTAAAACGTAAGGCATTAAATCGAACATCCAGTCTGTAGAACACATTTTCTATTCATTTTGTCTTTAAGAGGATTTGGGAAAAATTATTATAGAATATTAATTCTATTCCTCAAAGTATATAAAAATGCATATTTTCAATTGAAGTGTCAAAAACTTGGAGGAGGAGCTGGACAGTAGGTGGCATAAATACCAGGCAAATATAAAAAAAATAAAATAATATTTCTAGATTGTACAGGCAGATTAATGAATATGTATAAATCTTGTTTAGTTTAAGTAATTTTTCACGAAAATAAATCTTATCCATGACCGGAAACTTCGATACATATTATTTCATTTTGAATCCGTATTCCACGACTTGTTCGTATTTTGTAATTAGCGCAATATGTGCATTAAAATTGTTAAATTGAAAGAAGTTTTCGGTATGCAGTTAACAAATCAATAAAATTATAAATAAGTTACGCACAGCCGTAAAATTCGTTACGAACAATTATTCTATTTTCATTCTTAAAGTTATTACGGCTTCTTTTTGTTTTTTACCGTCGTATAGAACCATTATTTCGTTATTTTATCTCTAGAACGTTAGATATTCGTTTTGTCCTACATATTATAGAGACAATTACCAATTTTTTCAACCAATTTTAATTAAAAGCATTTAGGAAATTTAGAATCTTACGTGTCATCTGCCATAGTTGGGCTGTGCGTTACGGAAGTTACGAACAGCCGCTTTCCACCAGTGAATTTCTTTTTGTCCACCAAAAATATCTGCAAAAAAAAAATCCCATTACATTTTCTTTCAGTTCATGATAAATACAAATTCATATTCATATTGTATTTCGTATTTTTACCATAATGATTACGAAATATTATTAAGAATTTTTTTTTTTTTTCTATTTTGCTTATTATCATGATTATATTCTATATTTTATATTTAAGTACACTTTTTCTTTCTTAATTTATTTTTAAGTTTCTGTTTTGTCCTGTTAGGATAAATAAATATTCACATAGATCTCTGTTCAAGACGAGTTTCACTTAAATTTATATATGTCACCATCACAAATGTTTGAAGCAAACATCTGTTAAAATAATTGCATATTTAATAAATGCTAAATAAACTAAAGTTTGTGTAACTCACGGTAAAAAACAGTTGCTTGTGTAGTTACTGTTATTTATGCGAGCTCTCCGGTGTAAACAAGTGTATTTCTGTTTAGCACAGAAACGCACTATTTATAGTAGTCACCTGGCACATTTTAACGTAACTATTATCCTTGTGCGTATTTGATTCAAGTTTAAAATCATTCGCATACTTCCGGTTTGCTTAGAGATAGTATGTAAACATACACATCATAGTATTTAAAACCAAAGGTAATATGTTTTACACATGGTATTCACACAAAATAACTTTTGAATGGTTGCACTAATACCGGATATTACTTACAAATGTCTTGCGAAATATACATTTACCAAAATCAAAACCTAAATGTGTTTCTCCTTTCTGAACTCGTAAAACGAAACTAAGGTGAACATGGTGAAGTTTGCTATCCATATTTATATATAAACTCATCATAGATACCAGGACTTAATTTTGTACATACGCCAGACGCGCGTTTCGTCTACAAAAGACTCATCAGTGACGCTCGAATCCAAAAAAGTTATAAAGGCAAAATATAAAGAAGATGTAAGTCTAGTCAATTTCACTTCGTAAAATTCGATTTTTGTCTTAAAACTCAGACTTTGTGATATCCTATTTTTGTATATATTAACCATTTAGGGAAGGAAAAACTGTCAAACGTATGCAATATTATCAGTACAAATGAGGAATAACATGTATAATTATGTAGGACAAACAGGCGATACACTGTATCAAAGAATGTTGTTGAACTTTTAAAACATAAGAATAAACAAAACAAACAATCCAGTAGCAACCCACTTGTTTTAACATAACTATTAGATTAAAATTTTAAGGGGAACTGCAGCGAGACGAGTATTTGGCTCAGAAATGTACCGAAAAACTAAAGATGCCATTTGGATTAACTTATTAAAAACTTTACATCCTGACGGACTGAACACTATGTACGAACGATATTGAAAAAAAATATGAAAAAAGAAAAAGTGAGGCAAATGAACGTCTTATAAGTTATTGTAACGTAATGAACATGTATCAAAGCGATATAATTGCTGTTTCAATGGTTCATGGGGTTTTGATGTAGACCTCTTTTGTAAACATTTTAGTGATTACTAAGATATTGCTGTGCAAAAACTATCCTGCCTTAGTCTTTGTCTATGAAATGACGTTTTATCATTGGAGTTCCCCTAGTGAATTTCTTTTTGTCCACCAAAAGTACCTGCCAAAAAATAATCCCATTATATTTTCTTTCAGTTCATGATTAATAATTATTCAAATTGTATTTCGTATTTTTACCATTACGAAATATTATTAAGAATGAAACCATTTTTTGTATTTTGCTCATTATCATGATTGTATTCTATTTTTTTTATATTTAAGGTAGCACATACAATACACAGATTTTTCATCCTCAATCAGACATCTTTAAACTGATGTAATTCCACTCATCTTTCTTTAAACTTTATAAATGAGGTACCAAAATAAAGAAGAAGGATTAATCTTTCAAATTGTGATAATTTTATTATGACATAATTATTACATAATTAATTGTTATATAATTAGTCGCCACATTGTGATGTCCATACTTGAATGAATTTAGCTTCTTTGTTATTCATAGCATCCCAAAATATTTTATAGATTCTTGCACAACACAGTTTGACCTCCAAAACTGTGTCTCAGATTTTTCCTATTGTATTTCATTCTCTAATAAATCTTCAATGAAGTTTGCAATTGGTTATAAAATTTGTTCTATTTATGTTTTTTGAAACCTGAGACACAGTTTTGGAGGTCAAGCTGTGTTGAACAAGAATCTATAAATGATTTTGGGATGCTATGAAGAACAAAAACGCTAAATTCATTCAAGTGTGGACATCACAATAAAGCAACTAATAACATAATCATTAATTATGTAATAATTATGTCATAATGAAATTATCACAATTTGAAAGATTTATCTTTCTTCTTTCTTTTGGTACCTCATTTATAAAATATAAAGAAGGATTAAATGAATTACATCAGTTTAAAGTTGTCTGATTGGGAGTGAAAAAATCTTTGTATTGTGCTACCTTAAGTCCACTATTTCTTTATTATTTTTTTTAAAGTTTCGGTTATGTCCTTTTAAGATAAATAAATATTTAGAATATTTCTCTGTTCAAGAGAAGTTTCACTTAAATTTATATATGTCACCACCACAAATGTTTGAGGCAAACATCTGCTATAATAATAAATGCACATTTTATAAAGGCTAAATGAACTAAAGTTTTTGTAATTCATGGTAAATGCCAGTTGCTCATGTAGTTATTTAAATGATATATCGGTGTAATAGGTGTATTTTAGTTAAGCACAGAATACCACTATTTATAGAAGTTACCTGGTACATTTTAGCGTAACTATTATCCTTTGTGCTTATTTGTTTAAAGTTTAAAAACATTCGCATATTTCCGGTTTGCCTAGAGATAATATGTAAAAACACAGATTATAGTTTTTACTACCAAAGGTAATATGTTTTTACACATGGTATTCACACACAAACAACTGTTGAATGGTTGCTCTAATACCTAATATTACCTACAAATGTCTTGCGAAATATACATTTACCAAAATCAAATCTAAATGTGTGTCTCCATTCTGCACTCGTAAATTGAAACTAAGGTCAAGTTTGCTATCCATATTTATGTATAAACAAGATGTAAGTTTAGTCAATTTCACTTCGTAAAATTCGATTTTTGTCTTAAAACTCGGGCTTTGTGTAATCCTATTTTTGTATGTATTAATCATTCAGGGAAGAAAAAACATGTCAAACGTATGCAATAATCTGTCCAAATGAGGAAGGAAAAACTGGTATATTTAGGATAAACAGGCGATACACTGTATCAAAGGATGTTGCTGAACTTTTAAAACATAAGAACAATCAAAACAGACAATCCAGTAGCAACTCACTTGATTCAACCTAACCATTAGATAAAAAATTTAAGAGGAACTGCAGCGAAAAGAGTATATGGCTCAGAAATTTACCGAAAAATTAAAGAAACCTTATGGATCAAATTATTAAAAACTTAACATCGTGACGGACTGAACACTTTGTACGAACGATATTGAAAAAAATATGAAAAAAGAAAAAGTGCGGCAAATGAACGTCATATAAGTTATTGTAACGAAATAAACATGTATCAAAGCGATGTAATTGTTGTTTACATTTTAAGTGATTACTGAGATCTTGCTGTGCAATTAATATCATGCCTTAGTCTTTGTCTATGAAATAACTTTATACATTGGAGTTATCTTCCCGTGCATTTTGTTGCAATTTAAAACTGCCTTGCTACCCATTGGCAACCAGTTTCTTTTGGTACACCAAAAAGTACACGAAAAAGGAATTTAAAAACAAAACATTAAATTTTTCTTTAAATTCATTAAAACAATGTAATTAGTATTTTTTTCCAAAGTTACAAAATCCTATAAAAAAATTATAAGGGTCTGATGTACTTTATTCCATTTTTATTTTTTGCCCGTTATTTTCATTTTTTTTTATTTCAGCAAACCATAAGTCACCATTCATTCTGCACTTTTTTAAGTTTCGGTTTTATAATGGTCATTCGGAATGTTTTGTTGTACAAGTAAAGTTTCATTAAATAAACATATTTTAAAATCACAAATGTATGATCGAATCAAACATTTACTATAATCAATACATGTTCTATAAAGGGCTAAGTTTAACTAAAGTTTCTGTTCACGGTAAAAACCAGTTGCTCATGTAGTTACTGTTATTTATGTGAGCTCTCCGGTGTAAATAAGTGTGGTTTAGTTTATTTTTAGAACCATCGTTATATATTTACAACCTTTATATTACCGAACAGAATAGAACTATTTATAGAAGTTACCTGGCACCTTTAAACGTAACTATTATCCTTCTGCGTGTTTTGTTTAAGTTTAAAAAAATGCATATTTCCGGTTTGCTGAGAGAAAGTAAATATACACATTTTAGTTTTTACATCCGTAGGTAATACGTTTTTATACGCCCGTCAAAATTTGACGGGACGTATTATGGTATACAAATGTCCGATGTCCGTCCGTCCGTCTGTCCAGCGTAAACATGTCGCACCGTAACTTGAGAACGACTTATCCAAATTTCATGAGACTTAACATAGTTGTTTTTTATGATGGTCAAATGATCTGTATACTTTTTGGGGAAAATAAGATTAAAACTTTTTGAGTTACGGCACTTTGTAACTAAAACAGGGGTGTGTTTTTTTCACATGTCGCACCGTATCTCAAAAACGATTCTTGATTATGGCTTAAAACTTTAAACACTTCTTAGTTCTATTAATCTTAATATCTGTATACTTTTTGGTGATGATTCAAAATTTTATTTTTGAGTTATTGAGTATTTTGTAAAAAAGGGGGAGGGGTTTTTTACATGTCGCACCATATCTCAAAAACGATTTATGATTATTGCTTAAAACTTTACACATGTCTTTGTTATATTAATCTGAAGATCTGTATACTTTTTGGTGATGATTCAAAATTTCATTTTTGAGTTATTGAGTATTTTGTAAAAAAGGGGGAGGTTTTTTTTACATGTTGTGCCGTATCTCAAAAACAATTTATGATTATTGCTTAAAACTTTACACACTTCTTTGTTATATTAATCTAAAGATCTGTATACTTTTTGGTGATGATTCAAAACTTTATTTTGGAGTTATTGAGTATTTTGTTAAACAGGGGAGGTTTTTTTTACATGTCGCGCCGTATCTCAAAAATAATTTTTGATTATTGCTTAAAACTTTACACATTTCTTTGTTATATTAATCTAAAGATCTGTATACTTTTGGGTTTTGATTCAAAATTTTATTTTAGTGAAATTTAGTTTTTTTGTAAAAAAAACCAGGGTTGGGGATTTCACATGTCCCGCCGTGTCTCAAAAACAATATATGGTTATTGCTTAAAACTTTCTCAGAAACTATTTATGATTATTGCATAAAACTTCCACACAAGACGTCGGGCGTATCATGCGCTCATGGCGCAGCTGTTTATTACACATGATATTCAAACACAAATAACTGTTAAATGGTTGCTCTATTACCGGACATTGCCAACATTTGTCATGCGACGTATATAAATACCAAAATTAAAAACACTCACGATATGCTTCTCAATTCTGCACTTGTAGAACGAAACTGATGTCAAGTTTAATAATCCGTATAATCTAGATGTAAATCTAGTCTTGATCTTGATCTTCATCTTGATAGGTTTACGGTGATACATCCAAGGATATTAATACACCGCGCGTGTGTCAAGTTATTTACTTAAGATGCCCCCCCCTTACAATTTCACTAAAGGCTTTAGCTGGTTCTTCTGCTGTCTGAATTTTGATGAGGATATCCGGTGGTAGTAGATTCCTGTCTTTAATGGTATTTGGAATGAAACTGTATTTTAATATGTCTGTTTTCGTTTGAAGTCTGAGGAAATGTTGGCTGTGCATGTTCTTGGTTGTCCGGAATGGTTTGTCAGTTGGTCAGATCGTAAGTTTGCTTGACCGTGTATACTTTTGCAGAAAAGGATCAGTCTGTTTTGTGTACGGCGGTCTTTTAGTGATGGTTGTTGCAGTTGTTATAAAATTGCTGTCATACTTCCGGGTTCATAGTTGTAGTTTGATGTTATAAACCTAGCCGCTCTTTTCTGTACATTTTCCAGTTGGTCTTGGAGATATAGTTGATGTGGGTCCCAGGCAGTGCTTGCGTATTCTAAGACAGGTCGTATAAGTCCTTTATATGCCTGGAGTTTAACTTCAAGTGGACATGCTAATAAATAGATTTCTTTTTAGTAAACCTAATGTCCTATAAGATTTATTACATATCTCCTTTATGTGCTTTCCCAGTATAGATCATTTGTGATGTTTACTCCTAGATATTTTATGGATGTTAAAAATTGGAGTTCTGTATTTTTAGCTCACCTGGCCCACAGGGCCAAGTGAGCTTTTCTCATCACTTGGCGTCCGTAGTCCGTCGTCGTCGTCGTCGTCGTCGTCTGTCGTTAGCTTTTACAAAAATCTTCTCCTCTGAAACTACTGGGCCAAAAGTAACCAAACTTGGCCACAATCATCATTGGGGTATCTAGTTTAAAAAATGTGTGGCGTGACCACGACAACCAACCAAGATGGCCGCCATGGCTTAAAATAGAACATAGGGGTAAAATATATATTTTGGCTTATAACTCTGAAACCAAAGCATTTAGAGCAAATCTGAAAGGAGTAAAAATGTTTATCAGGTAAAAATCTATCTGCCCTGAAATTTTCAGACGAATCGGACAACCGGTTGATGGGCTGCTGCCCCCAAATTAGTAATTTTAAGGAAATTTTTCAGATTTTGGTTATTATCTTGAATGTGATTATAGATAGAGATAAACTGTAAACAGCAATAATGTTCAGCAAAGTAATATCTACAAATAAGTTAACATGACTAAAATTGTCAGTTGACCCCTTAAGGAGTTATTGCCCTTTATAGTCAATTTTTAACCATTTTTCAAAAATTTAGTATTCTTTTAAAAAAATCTTCTCTGAAACTACTTGACCAAAATTAACCAAACTTGGCCACAATCATTATAGGGGTATCTAGTTTAAAAAATGTGTGGCGTGACCCTGCAAACTAACCAAGATGGCCGCCATGGCTTAAAATAGTACATGGCGTGAAATCTAGATTTTGGCTTATATCTCTGAAACCAAAGCTTTTAGAGCAAATCTGACAAGGGGTAAATTTGTTAATTAGGTCAAGATCTATCTGCCCTGAAATTTTCAGACAAATCTGACAACCCGTTGTTGGGTTGCTGCCCCCAAATTAGTAATTTTATGGAAATTTTGCAGATTTTGGTTATTATCTTGAATGTTATTATATGTTATTATAGATAGAGATAAACTGTAAACAGCAATGATGTTCAGCAAAGTAAGATCTACAAATAAGTTAACATGACTAAAATTGTCAGTTGACCCCTGAAGGAGTTATCTCTGAAACTAAGCATTTAGAGCAAATCTGACGAGGAGTAAAATTGTTTATTTGGTCAAGATTTATCTGACCTGAAATTTTTAGACAAATCTGACAACCAGTTGTTGGGTTGCTGCCCCCAAATTAGTAATTTTAAGGAAATTTTGGTTATTATCTTGAATGTTATTATAGATAGAGATAAACTGTAAACAGCAATAATGTTCAACAGAATAAGATCTACAAATAAGTCAACATGACCAAAATTGTCAATTGATCCTTTAAGGAGTTATTGCCCTTTTAGGTCAATTTTTAACAATTTTCATAAATTTTGGTAAATTTTTGTAAATTTTTAAGAAAATATTTTCAACTGTTATTACTGGACCAAGTGAATTATAGATAGAGATAATTGTAGCAAAAAGAATGTTCAGTATAGAAAGATCTACAAACACATCACCATCACCAAAACACAATTTTGTCATGAATTTATCCGTGTCCAATGTTCAATATGCAAATAGACCAAGGTGAGCAACACAGGCTCTTGAGAGCCTCTAGTTTAGAGTGTATTTAAATGATGTAATTTTCTTCTTGCGACTCAATGTCATCATGTTGCATTTTACTGGTTGAAATCTCATACCCCAATTAGTCGCCCAGTTACCAAAGTTATCTATATCTTTCTGTAGTTCTGCACAGTCATCTTCAGTTTTAATTTCTCTGTAGCATACACAGTCGTCTGCATACAGCCTAATTTCTGATGTTACGTTTTCTGCTATGTCGTTAATATGGACCAGAAATAAGATTGGACCAAGAATCGTTCATTGAGGTACTCCTGACAGGACTGACGATGTTTTGGATTTAACCCCGTTCACTATCACACACTGAGATCTTGTAGATAGAAAGGCGTCAATTCAATTCAAGATGTTTTTGGGCATGCCATATTTGTGAAGTTTACTTTTTAAAAGCTCGTGCCATATTTATGAAGTTTACTTTTTAAAAGATCGTGCGGTACGGTGTCAAATGCTTTTTCAAAATTCAAAAGTCTATTTCACTTCGTTTAATTCGATTTCTGTCTTAAAATGCAGGCTTAGTGTCATCCTTTTTTACTTATTTATATATATAAAATAAGAAAATAGAAAAAGTGAGGCAAATGAACGTCACATCAGTTACTGTAAAGTAATGTATCCAAGCGATGTTATTGTGATGTTGTGATTTCTTCTAATGGAGATGCCCGTAATTGCCGAAACGTATGGACACTTGTGTTCTAGAGTTCAGCCCCTTAACAAATGGCCGTATTCCCACTTAAGTTTCCCTCAACCAAATGTTATAAATTTTATACACAATGCGTATTACCACAAAATAAAAGTCGGGTTTTAATTAAGGTGGTGTATTTTTTACAGATTTAGAGTTATGCCCTTTACAAATGGAATAATTTGCTATTTTATTTCGTTTCCGTTCTCTATTTTAATATATTGCCTCAACCAAATGTTATAAAACTTATACACAATATTTATAACCACAAAACTCAGATCAAGTACGAATATGGGGAGTCTCACTATTATCGTTCTTGAGATATGTCTCTTTATTACGTTATATGCAAGCGGGGCATCATCTGTGTTCATGGACACATTCCCAATTAAATTTTGTTGATGTATTATACTGACCTTCAAAACTCAAATTCTGATATATGAAACTAATAAAGTGAATCAGTGGAGAAAGCACTGATTGTAATTTGCCACTTTTCTCCTTTGTGATGATTTTAATTGCGATATATTGTCCAGCACAAGAAACTCATTGAAAAAGTTACTGAACCATTTACATTTAAAAAATGTTGTTAGGGAGTCTACCAACTTTAAAACCCAAACTGGAACTTGCATTGCTTTATGTGTGACAAATCGGAAAAACATGATTTAATCGGTTATTGTTCTAACTTAGATATGCAGTTCTCATTCTCCTATTTTAGCTGAATTTTCTTTAAAAACTTATTAACAAATCTCGTTTTAAAGGCAAAAATACTATTCCAAGCGTAAAGATTATGAGGGTATAAAGGGCCAATTGGTAAAAACTGACTTGGATGATGTAGATTTTAGCTCAAATAATTTTACTAATGTTTAAATGAATCTTTGGAACTATTGTCAATACATATATACCTACTTAAACTATTACAGTGTTACAAATGATAAATCATTTATGAAAACAAATAAAGTAGAAACAAGATAGATCTACATGTAAGACCCCGTAGTAGAACTTATTAACGTTAGTTCTGAAAAGTAAAATAACAAAAATGCCAAACTCGAAGAAAGTTCAAAACGGAAATTCCCTTATGTTAAGCTCAAAAACACCAACCTAAACGGAAAACTACTGCCATAGTTTTGACTAGATACAGACATATCCTTTTGTAGGAAACGGTAGTGGAATAACCCTGGGAGGCATTTCTGCTCCTGACAACAGTTATAAAATCTCTTTAAAGGGAAACAATAAGAATGAATTAGGCTAGACTAAAAAAGATAGTGGTGTATTTGATGTCATTTTGACATTTCGATGTTTAAAGGAGATCTATAATTATTTCTGTTAATTTTATTCGCAACATTGATAAAAAGACTTTAGTTATGTTGGAGTTTGACATCCTTACTGTATAAACACAAACAGTTAAGATAAAATATTCCTATTGCATTCTACATATTTCATAGAAAAGGATGATAGGAATCACACATTTCTGTGTTTTTACAAAAGTTGTCATTTGGTTGTTTCATTGACGTGTACCGAAATACTCATTTTAATCATATTATCTATGTGCTTATTACACACTGTTCGGTCAAATTATTTTATAACGTACAATCTCACTTGTAATTAGTTCGATGGAAGTTTTATTTTATACCACTAGCACTAGCTTTATAAGAAGCCAAGTATAGTGTTTCCATTTTGTACGTTGGAAAGGAATCTCTCAATAGTATTGGGTCCTTAACAAAAGCGTTATGTCTGTCGCAACTAAATTAACAAACTGATATTTATGCTGATTCCCTTTTTAGCACAATTATTTCAAATTGTGCAACAAACACAAATTATGTTTATACTTACTGCTTATCAAGTCAGTAGCAAAAGATAAACGTCTTGTATTAGATGCGAAATCTTTTCTTTTTGTCGATAAAAAATTGAAATACCTTGTGTTGATTAGTTTGCTATTTTTTTAAAAAGATTGATTGGACAAAATAAAAATGAAATGAACATATGGTCGAACTTTACTCTCATTGACGATATTTTAGTTTTTAGCGAAATACTTATTTTGTTTTTATTGTTCACACAAATGGAAACAACACGTCATAAATTGCATGTGTCCAACGCGTTTTTCTTGATCTTTTACAAGATGTTGAATGCAATGATTGAATTTAAGTATTTTTGACTCTATCAACTAGTTATATATTATACATCCGAAGTACTTTCACATTCTAATGGATTTTTTTTTCAGGCGTATAATGGAGAAAATGTATTTTGTAATTTTTATGATTACATGCACTGTCTTTGAAGCCACCGTGAATGGGTGTCCTTCTCTATGTATCTGCACGAACACAGATGTTAGTTGCAAAGAAAGATCTCTAACAACAGTCCCATTAGACATTCCAACTTCAACAAGAACATTGTGAGTATTTCAAGTGTCTATTCAACTAAAACAAAACATACGAACTGTACGTTTGTTGGTGGTCATAAAAAAATCAGTACTTCAAAGTTAAGAAAAAATTTACGAAGCTAGTTTAATAAAATAATTGTGTAAATCAAGTATATTGCTACCTATCAGAATTCCTGTTTCAGTATAACTTTGCAGAGGGAGTTGTTATTTCTCACTATGCAAGTACAACATAAGTTGTAGACATTTAAAAGTAAATATTTGTTTGAATCAAATGAACTGATACTTATCCGAATACCTGCATCAGTATAACTTTGCCGGAGTGATTTGTAAAACCACGATATGCACTTACTTATAAGTAAATTTTTAGACTTTTAAATGTCAATATTTAAGGTTTTATCGTTACAATAAATATGCAAACACTAGAGCACTGATTTTTTATGCATGTTTTAACCTCTGCGTACAAAATAACTAACAACAGTATATTTTTATTGAATAATAAATCTTTTAAAACAACAAAGCTTTTCATTAGAAACCTGAACCATTAATATATACTATTCATTTATAAAATGTACCTTGTCTGTACATATGAGTCAAGCAAAGAGTGTAAATTTATCTTTACAATAGGGGTTATAAGTTTTTAACCTCAGTACAAAAAATAACAATAGAAAAGGAAAATTATAATTTGACACTTGCAGGCGCGGATCCAGAGGGGTTCCGGGGTTGGAACCCCCCTTTTGTGGGGACGATCAATGCATTTGAATGGGGACATGTAATTGGAACCCCCCCTTTGTCCTGGGTTAGGACCCCCCCCCCCCCTTTTAAAATGGCTGGATCCGCCCCTGCACTTTGTACGTGGCATTTGTGAAATGATCACGCGTAATTAAAAGCAATACTATTTCTATAAATCAAAACAGTCCGAACGACAATCAATAGATACTAAACCGACTACTCACAATTCAAAACTGTCACCGTATGGTAAGATTTGAAAGGCTTCAGTCCCTCTTGAAGTTCTTTTATATACGTCTTGTAAGTCTTCTTTTCGAAAATTAAAGGAGAAGGTTAAGATATCATGCAAATGTGTTACACCTGCAACACATGCATTGCGCCTTTCTTGAGTCGAGATTCTCACCATGAGCTGTCTTTGTCATAGTGTATTATTTTTGAAAGATTTCCGTGTTACTGACAGCTCATAGTTTTGCTTAAATTATCAAAGTTTTTAAACAAGATTCGAATAAGAGCATACTATTATATTTGGACACATCTGGATCTGTTAAGACTGTTTTCCCCCCTCTTTGTCTTCAACAAAAATCTGTTATGCTGTCTCAGTAGACATCTTTAAAAAGTCATTCATACCGTCACCTATCCCAATGCTGACTAATATATTAATATAAAAATAATTTGAAACTGATATTGATAAAAGTTTGGTATAAACTTGAAAAAAAATCAAATCAAAAACGTTCTAAATGTAATACGTCCAAATATATATAATTTATAATTTCAATTATTTACTAGCAACTCCTGTTTATTTACTTATCGGAGGAAATGTTCTAACCACGGCTTGCAAACATTCAAAGATTCAACAATTTTTACACATATAGGCTTCATTCAAATCCTTGTCTTAGATTTGAGTGCTATACTTTGTGGTTATTTATTTTTTCAATGTCTGTCTTGTCCCAATCGGTAAAAGTGCGGACTACCATTTGTCCTTAAATTTTTTTAATTTTCTTTTCAACTTGTACTAGGTTTAGTCCAAGGACTAGAAAATTATTGTATCGACGTTTTTTTATTTGGTGTTGTCGGTCGTATAGCTCAATCGTTCGTTCTCTATATGTCTTGGTCAGTTTTGATTCGACTTATGAGCTTTGCATTTCTTTTTTACCTCATTTTTTAAAGAAATAATGTTAGAATTACTTCTTTAATAATAGACCGCAAGTGACCAATATTATGATTGATTGCTGTCAGTTATCTGAAAGAGTATACAAATTTGGTACGTTCTGACCACTGAAACATGGATAGACTACACAAAAGAATCCAATCCATATCACATGTTTAACATACATTTTGTTAATCAATATTGTCCTTCGTCTCTTTTGTAGAATTGTTATGCTTCAAATATATGTTCTTGTACATGTTGTATTCATTTCACGTTAATGGTGTTTATATATGGGAAACAAACACAAGTATTCTTTATGTGCAGTCTTTTTTAAAATTATTTGATAGATCGATTTATGATTACATTTTCGATGAAAGTTTAATTTGTTTAGATTATGTAACAGATTGAAATATCTTTGCTATCTTTTTAAAAGACAAAGACTAAACTATTCATTTTGCAACATACATTATCTTAAAATAATGTTGTTGACGTTTTTGAACACTTTAACCAGTTGAGGAACGGCATACCTAAACAGTGGCTATGGAATTGTATTAAAAGTATATATCAATACAATCGAAACGACCTACTTAATAGGACCCTGTTTTTATTATTTGCATGTAAATGGTTGAATTTGTTTTAGTTTATGGTAAGGTTTCAGGACCAGTGTAAGTATTAAGGTTAGTGTTTGAAAGTGGTTAGTTTTAGGGTGAATGACAATTAAAAACGGTCTGTTAAGGTAAACAAAAATATCTCAATGATTCAGACAGATGTTTAAGATACGAGAAAATAGTTCTCCTACATGTACTTTGAATGATATATAACCGGACGGTCAAGGGTATGATACTTACACAAAGACTGTTCCCACAGAATTAAAATTAGAACGATTAAAATCGACATTATATTGTGTTTGCGATAGAGTCCCGAAGAATATAAAATTAAAATGGAATTTTGCAATCGTAACTTTAAAACGGTACTCATAAGTTAAGGAAAGCTGTCGTAAGTTACTACTGAACGAGGAAAGAAAACTGTTTAATCTCTTATTGACACTTTTACAAAAAATAGTTTTACTAAAAACATAAAGGAAACCATTGTGCAAAGTACATAATATTTCTTAAGAATATTGGTTCCTTTTGGGCAACTTAGATAACTGAGTTTTAGGTGACTTTATACTGATTGTACACAAATCCATTTACCTTTACCCTGTTGCGAATAGATATTGACATGATTTCATAAAGGAATCAATCTATGTTGTCCGTAGGTCCTACTTAAAGTCATCCAACATTTGTTTCGACCTAGCTGTTATAAAATAAGCCCACTAAAATAGCTATTATTGTTTTTAAATTCATTATTTATAAAGCGGTATATGTGTTTAGGAACATCACGAGTTTTTATAGGTTCAAGAGATGACCATGCATTTGTTTTCCTTTTACGTTCACTTGATCGGTTAAGCTATTCACGTATAATTACTATTTAAGACACACATTAGTCAGAATCTATGATATTTTTTAACCAGCGTTCAAACATCTCTGCATCACTGTAATTTTATGACAAATATTCCATTTATAAAATGTAAATTTTACCATGTTAAAGAAATGAAAAATAAGGACGTAAGATTAAGGCAATTCAATAATAGATAACCTTATAGATATCACTTTTGTTCATTGAGAGATTACCCGGCATCATTTTATGACAAGTTACTAAACTGCTACAGGAATGATTATAAGAGGCTAATATTTGTTTGTCATACATGTTTGGATTCTTTGGATAATCGATTTTATTCCAAGTTTATATAAAACATATATAAACAAATATCGATATATTTTAATAAATTACTGATTGTGGTTTAGTCTGAAATGTTTTATACGACTTAAAACAAAATCTTTTTTAATAAGAGGTTTAAAAATAGGCGCATTTGTGTAAAGTTTTAGAGGGTATACACTGACATATTTTAACCAAATTTGTATTTGAAAAAAATAAAAACACAATGGAAACATGTTGCTTAAATTATAATTTATGCATAACAGATTGCATGTACTTCACAGGAACAACTTAAGTAACTGTATTGAAAATTGAGGACTGTTTTCTTCATGTCTGCAAACATCTGCATTGACATAGCTCCAGTAAATAAACGCATCATAGATACCAGGATTACAAAATATGGTTACAAAAACATTGTTTTAAAATTTAAATTCATCATTCGTTATGCTGTTAATGTCAAGAGGACAAACGAGCTCAGCTTAAGAGTAGATCCTAAAAATGGTATACTCCGACTTAAATTGTTAAGCATAAAACACTGTAATTCTGTCTTTTATGCATGCAATAGTCAAATCAATTTTCAAACAGACCTACGGTCGTCGCTGCCAGTTGCCTTTGATTTAGAAAAAAAAATGTTATACAAAATGCAATTTTAAAAATAATATTTTCAGGAATTTGAGGAACAATAACATTACAAGGATTGATGCCAACTCATTTAAAGAATTGTCGGCGCTTACAAAATTGTGAGTAAATTAATTTCGTCAAGAAGAAAAAAAAGTCGCCGTCTGCTGTTTGTTATATATAATAAATGCATTATATAATATCTATTATTATTTTATTCATGTTCAATTATTTTTTGTTAAGATGATATCTATAGGCATTTTTTCGTTCTTTTTCAATAAGTTAACCATTGTTAACTGCAACTTTTCGTCAAATAACAAAATTTGTGTGTTAAGTCAATTTGATGTTACGTTCACGTTAGACTCTTTCGTAAACGTAAATTCTTTTCTATTTATAAAAATAAAAATACAACGAATCATTACATTTCAAAAATATAATTTGTTTATAGTATTAAACGGCCACCAATTAAACACACTAGATGCATATTCTTTAAAAGACATTGCAAAAATTCTGCTCCAAAAACGCTATTAGGCTGAACGATTGATATTGACAAGTTTCACGGTCACAATCAGAAATTGGTTGATGGAAACGAACTATATTTCTATTCAATTGATTAATGACATGTTTTTTTAAATCCTACTTCTTTATATTCCTGTATTTTTACCTATAGTGTTCTGTTCTCGATTTTTAATTATTGACTCAAAGTGAATTAATATAACTGGTTGGGAATGCATACTCGTGTATGTAACAATGTTTTAGATTTTAACGAGAGAAATTTATGTATTACTGAAAAATTATTACACCAGGGTTTTCGATATCACAAACTAGTCAAAACATTTACTAAATTCTTTCATCGGTATAAAGACATCATTCGTAAATATAGCTCAACATGCAGACTTCTAATACGTTCAGGTATTTTACATCCAATTTTTTATGGAAATATTCTTTATAAAGCACAAAGGTGTCAGTATTCACCTCAGAAACTTACAAAACCTTTGAATAGACTTATTAAGAAGGGATATAATTACGATACTGTTGTCAAGTCATTAAAGATTGCATATTTTGGCGTTAATATTGAGTCACTGATAAGGTCTTTGCATCGGAACTAAACACATTTATTCTAAAAACAGTTGTTGGCATGACACGGGTTATGTTCTTCTCATATATGTTATGATGGTATGATACTAAACCCCTAACGGGAAGGATTGTGTCTGATGTTCATATGATGAAATCATAATCTCTCAGTCAGTTTAATTGAAGTCTGGAGCTGGCATGTCAGTTAACTGCTAGTAGTCTGTTGTTATTTATGTATTATTGTCATTTTGTTTATTTTCTTTGGTTACATCTTCTGACATCAGACTCGGACTTCTCTTGAACTGAATTTTAATGTGCGTATTGTTATGCGTTTACTTTTCTACATTGGTTAGAGGTATAGGGGGAGGGTTGAGATCTCACAAACATGTTTAACCCCGCCGCATTTGTGCGCCTGTCCCAAGTCAGGAGCCTCTGGCCCTTGTTAGTCTTGTATTATTTTAATTTTAGTTTCTTGTGTACAATTTGGAAATTAGTATGGCGTTCATTATCACTGAACTAGTATATATTTGTTTAGGGGCCAGCTGAAGGACGCCTCCGGGTGCGGGAATTTCTCGCTACATTGAAGACCTGTTGGTGACCCTCTGCTGATGTTTTTTATTTGGTCGGGTTGTTGTCTCTTTGACACATTCCCCATTTCCATTCTCAATTTTATATAGTAAGAGACGTTTACCTACTTTCAAGAGTTTTTGTTGTCGTACTTTTTAGATTTGTTTTTAAGCTTGTTTGAATTTGTTTAAATCAATTGTGTTGTAAATCTATGATGTATGTTCACTCACGTTTGACTGCTTAATACCAATTATTGTCGCGTTTACCAATTATGTCTGTGAAGGTTGCTCATACAATTGCCAGAATTAAAATTGTGTGCGCCAGACGATCGTTTTGTCTACGAAATACCGATCAGTGACACCTGAAGAATACATACTTAAACAGGCAAAAAAGAACGAAGGTAAAATGTTAATAGGACTCAAAACTCCGAAAGCTTTTGCCAACATTAGTTAAGGCAATATATTCCTTTGGCAGAAAATACTTATTATTTCAATAGATTTCAGTGACAGTTGTTTTTCCATTCGTTCCTTCTTTTTTAATTAATCTTGGAATGGATTTAGATATGATTAAATACTAATGACTTTGTTTGTTTTATATAATATCTTATTCTTCAATGTTTAACGAGATTTTACTAGCAATTGAATAATTTGTGTGTTAATCTAAATTAGTATAAGGTCAAGAAGTACCATGTTTATGAAAAAAGAATAATCTGTACATTTTGATGTATGTAAATGAATTGAAAATATAAAATCAAGTCTACTGAAGTTTTTTGACGGAGTTGTCTGTTTCGTTTAATGACCCGAGAGTTAACTTGATCACGGATGAGTAAATCATCATGATAGCCATATCAATCCTTTCTTAAGTGAATATGAACGAAGTAATTAACATTTACATTAAAACACGGAAGAATGAACTATTTTCTTGTGAATTGCTTTAAGATTATTAAATTGTTAGGATTATTAACTGGAATAAAAGTTATTGTAACAACAAATATCGATATGATACTTTAACATATTTAAAATCCTGACTGCGATCGAGTCTGTAAGAGGCATGAAACTAAAATGAAAGTGTTCTATTAAAAACTGTATATGGTACCCTTGGTTGAATTGTCGTTCTTTTTAACCAATACTACTTCCACCACTATGATTTCCTAAAATACATCAATAAACCTATTGTGCAAATTCATTATATGTGTTAAGAAATATGGATAACTGAATTGCATTTCGTAATTAAAAATCTCGGCCAGTATTCGTTGGTGCCTTTATACTTCTTGCACACATTTCCATCTATCTTTACCCTATTGACATTATTGCAGAAGGGTATCAGAAGATCCTACTTACAGTCCTCTAACATTTGTTTCAACCTAGCTGTCTGTAAAATATGGTAATAACTCAAATGTTTGTGTATTCAAATTCATCTTTCGTAATGATGTAAAAGAGTTTTGACGTTTAAGAGTTGACCTTTCTATGTTGTGGTGTTACACTAATTTTTAGGGTAAGGGTGAAGGTTGGTACCTGTTAAAACATGTAAACTCGCTGCATTTGTTTGCATCTTTCCTAAGTTAGGAACCTGATGTTCAGTAGTTGTCATTTGTTGATGTGGTTCTCTTTTTTTATATAGATTATACCGTTCGTCTTCCCGTTTGAATGGTTTTACACTAGTCATTTTTGAGGTCCTTTATAGCTTACTGTTCGGTGTCAGCCAAGGCTCCGCGTTGAAGACCGTACTTTGACCTATAATGGTTTTTTTTTACAAATTTTGACTTCGATTGAGAGTTGTCTCATTGACACCCAAACCACATCTTATATATACTTGAAAATGTTATTCTCCAATGTAAAGTATTAAGCTTAACAACAATTACAATTATGTCATGTATGCATGCAATAATCAAATCAGTATTCAAATATCTCTACGTACTGAACTGCTAGTTGTCTATGTTCTACAAAATTAATATTATGCAAAAATGATTTTTTTGAAATATAATTTTCAGGGATTTGGAGAACAATAACATTACAAAGATAGATGCAAACACATTCGAACGATTGTCGACGCTAACAGAATTGTAAGTAATTTATTCCGCCTAGAAGAACACAAATGCTGCTATGTGCTGCTGATTTGTTATTGCATTATATCATACATCTTCTAGTGCTAATTTATTCATGTTGAATTATTTTTGACAAAAGGTCAATTGCAACCTTTCTACAAATGTCAAAATTCGTGTTATATTAATTTTGTGTTAAGTTTACATTGGTACTTTTCTTAAATGTAATTCATTTTGTATTTATATAGAAAAAGCATACGATTATTCGTTACATTTCAAATTATCTTAAGTCCTACATCTTAATATGTATATACTAGAACAGTCGAATTATCCGTATTTTTACCGATTATGTCCTGTTCTTGACGGTGAAATAGTGGCTGAATTTTGATAAACATGACTGTTGATGAACATGATGAATGCATAGCTAAAAGTAAAAAATTAAAAAATACCGAACTCCGTTTTAAAAACAAATATTGACGTTTAATAGCAGACATTAAGGATACGAACATTTTAACATAAACCAGTTAAGCGCATGGTATAACAAAACAGTGACTATGGGATTGTATCAAAACATATATCAACAAATATCTTTATATTCTAATTGTGGTTTAGTCTGGAATGTTTAATACGACTTAAAACAAAAACTTATTAATATGATTTTTTAAAAGGGCGCATTTGTACAAAGTTTTAGAGGGTATATTTTGAATTTGTTTAATCCAATTTGTATTTGAAAAAAAAAATCAATGAAAACATGTTGCTTAAATTATAATTGATGCATAACGGATTGTATGGACTTCACAGAAACAACTTCGGTAACTGTATTGAAAATTGATGACTAATGTTCTAAATGTCTGCAAACAGTTGTATTGACATAGCTGCTGTAAATAAACTCATCATAGATACCAAGATAACAAAATATGGTTACAAAAACATTTTTTTATGTGTATTTAAATTCATCATTCGTAATGCTGTTAAAGGTCCACAGGACAAAAACACTCAGCTTAAGAGTAGATCTTGAAAATGGTATACTCCAACTTAAATTGTTAAGCATAAAGCACTGTCATTCTGTCTTTTATGCATGCAATAATCAAATCAATTTTCAAACAGACCCACGCCCTTCGCAGCCAGTTGTCTTTGATTTAAAACAAAATAAATGTAATGCAAAATGCAATTTATAAATAATATTTTCAGGAATTTGAGGAACAATAACATTACAAGGATTGATGCCAACTTATTTAAAGAATTGTCGGCGCTTACAAAATTGTAAGTAAATTGATTTTGTCAAGAAGGAAAAAAGTCGCCATCTGCGCTGTTTGTTATTTATAATAGATGCAATATATAAACACATCTATTATTATTTTATTCATGTTCAAATATATTTTGTTAAGATGATATCTATAGGTATTTCTTCATTCTTTTTCAAAAAGTTAACTGCAACTTTTCTTCAAATATCAAAATTTGTGTTAAGTTAATATGATGTTACGTTCACGTTAGACCCTTTCGAAAACGTTAATTATTTTGTGTTTATAAAAATTAAAATACAACGAATCATTACATTTCAAAAATACATTTTGTTTATAGTACTAAACAGCTACCAATTAAACACACCAAATGCATATTCTTCAAAAAACATTGCAAAAATTCTGCTCCAAAAAAGCTATTAGGCTGAACAATTGATTTCGACAAGATTCACGATCACAATCAGAAATTGGTTGAACTATCTTTTTACTCAATTGATTAATAACATATTTTTGTTAAATCCTACTTCTTTATATGCCTGTATTTTTACTAATTGTGTTCTGGTACCGGTTTTGAAATATTGACTCAAAAGGAATTAATATAACTGGTTGGTAATGCATAGTAAGAGACGTTTACCTACTTTCAAGAGTTTTTGTTGTCGTACTTTTCAGATTTGTTTCTAAGTTTGTTTGATTTTGTTTCAATCAATTGTGTTGTAAATCTATGATGTATGTTCACACAAGTCTGGCTGCTTAATCCCAATTATTGTCGCGTTTACCAATTATGTCTGTGAAGGTTGCTCATATGATTGCCATAATTAAAATTTTTTACGCCAGACGATCGTTTTGTCTACGAAATACCGATCACTGACACACGAAGAATACAAACTTAAACAGGCTAAATAGAACGAATGTGAAATGTAAATAGGACTCAAAACTCCGAAAGGTTTTGCCAAAATTAGTTACGGTGATATATTCCTTTGGCAGAAAATACTTATTATTTCAATAGATTTCATCAAAGTGACAGTTATTTTACCATTCGTTCCCTCTTTTTGAATTTATTTTTCAGTTCTGTATATGTTTATTCATGTGGAATACTGTATACGCACCAGCTTTTTCTTCTTTTAAATTTCATACAATCCCCTAGTGTTTGTTTCCTACCTCAAATTGTATACCTAAACGGTGTATGATATTTAAACATCGGTAAACCTTTGATAGAATGGATTTAGATATGATTAAATACTGATGACTTCGTTTATTTTAGATAATATCTTATTCTTCAACATGTTCAATGTTTAACGAGATTTTACTAACAATTAAATAATTTGTGTGTTAATCTAATTTAGTATAAGGTTAAAACATACCATGTTTATGAAAAAAAATAATAATCCGTATATTTGGATGTATGTAAATGAATTGAAAAGATAAAATCAAGTCCACTGAAGTTTTTTGACGGAGTTGTCTGTTTCGTTTGATGACAAGATAGGTAACTGGATCACGGACGACTAAATCATCATCAAAGCCATATCAATCCTTTTTTTCATAGAATATGAACGAATATTTTTATCAATTTTTGATAAGTAATTAACATTTACATTAAAACACGGAGGAATGAACTATTTTCTTGTGAATTGCTTTAAGATTATTAAATTGTTAGGATTATTAACTGGAATAAAAGTTATTGTAACAACAAATATCGATATGATACTTTAACATATTTAAAATCCTGACTGCGATCGAGTCTGTAAGTAGCATGAAACTAAAATGAAATTGTTCGATTAAAACTGTAAATGGTACCCTTGGTTGAATTGTCGTTCTTTACCTCTTTAACCAATACTACTTCCACCACTTTAATTTCCTAAAAAAACATCAATAAACCTATTGTGCAAATTCATTATATGAGTTAAGAAATATGGATAACTGAATTGCATTTCGTGATTAAAAATCTCAGCCAATATTCGTTGGTGACTTTATACTACTTGCACACATTTCCATCTATCTTTACCCTATTGACATTATTGCAGAAGGGTATCAGAAGATCCTACTTAAAGTCCTCTAACAATTGTTTCAACCTAGCTGTCTGTAAAATATGCTTATAACTCAAATGTTTGTGTATTCAAATTCATCTATCGTAATGATGTAAAAGAGTTTTGACGTTTTAGAGCTGACCTTTCTATGTTGTGATGTTACACTATTGTTTATGGTAAGGGTGAAGGTTGGTACCTATTAAAACGTTTAAACCCGCTTCATTTGTTTGCATCTGTCCTAAGTCAGGAACCTGATGTTCAGTAGTTGTCATTTGTTGATGTGGTTCTCTTTTTTTATATAGATTATACCGTTCGTCTTCCCGTTTGAATGGTTTTACACTAATCATTTTTGGGGTCCTGTATAGCTTACTGTTCGGTGTGATCCAAGGACCCGTGTTGAAGATTGTACTTTGACCCTATAAGGGTATTTCTTTTACAAATTGTGACTTGGATGGAGAGTTGTCTCATTGACACTCATACCACATCTTATATATACTTGACAATGTTATTCTCCAATGTAAAGTATTAAGCTTAACAACAATAAAAGTTATGTCATGTATGCATGCAATAATCAAATCAGTATTCAAATATCTCTACGTACTAAACTGCTAGTTGTCTATAAATAAATAAATACAATAACATTACAAAGATAGATGCAAACACATTCGAACGATTGTCGACGCTTACAGAATTGTAAGTAATTTAATTCCTTCAAGAAGAACACAAATGCTGCTATGTGCTGCTGGTTTGTTATTGCATTATATCATACATCTTCTAGTATTAATTTATTCATGTTGAATTATTTTTGACAAAAGGTCAATTGCAACCTTTCTACAAATGTAAAAATTCGTGTTATATTAATTTTGTGTTAAGTTCACATTGGCCCCTTTCTTAAACGTAAACTATTTTGTATTTATGTCACAAAAGCATACGACTAATCATTACATTTCAAATTATCTTAGGTCCTAAATATTTATGTGCATATACTAGAACAGTCGAATTATCTGTATTTTTACCGATTATGTCCTGTTCTTGACTGTGAAATTATAGCTGAATTTTGATAAACATGAATGTTGATGAATGCATATCAAAAAGTAAAAAATAAAAAAATACCGAACTCCGTTTTAAGAACAAATGTTGACGTTTAAGAACAGACATTAAAGATACGAACAGTTTCACATAAACCAGTAAAACACACGGTATAACCAAACAAAGACTATTGTATTGTATCAAAAACATAAATCAGTACCATTGACACGGTCTACTTAGGAGTACCCTGTATTTTTTTGTTATTTTTCACATGTAAATGGTACAGTTTGTTTTAGTTTAGGATATGTTTTCCGAGCCAGTGTTAGTATTATGGCTAGTATTAGAAAAGGGTTAGTGTTAGGGTTAGATATAAGTAAGAACATTCCATTAAGGTAAACGAATGTGTATGATACAATAAAATATTTTCCTATTCTGAATGGGGATTGACAGTTTGTGTTGGTGGATTACTGTGGTATTATACAAAACATCCTACAAAAATCATGTGATTGTTCATTAATGAAAAATATTGCGCAAAATATAATATAAGCATAAAGAATTGTATGGACTTCACAGGGACAACTTAGGTAACTGAATTGGAAATTGATGACTGAAATTCTTAATGTCTGCAAACAGTTGTATTGACCTAACTGCTGTAAAATGTTGTCACAATGCTGTAAAAGGGTCTGAGGACAAGAGTGTTTAGGTTTAAGAGTAGACCTTGCAAAATGTTATTCTCCAACTTAAAGTATTAAGCTTAAAAGCACTGTCATTATGTCATGTATGCAATGCAATAAGTAAAGCAGTTTTCAAACAGTTCTACGTACAACACTACCAGTTTTCTATGATTTCTACAAAATTAATGTTATGCAAAAATGAATTCTAAAAATATCATTTCCAGGGATTTGGGGAACAATAACATTACGAAGATAGATGCAAACACATTCGAAGGATTGTCGGCGCTTTCAGTCTTGTAAGTAACTTAATTCCGCCACGAAGTGCACACATGCGGCCATGTGCTGCTGGTTTGCTATTGCATTCTATCATACATCTTCTAGTATTAATTTATTCATGTTGAATCCTTTTGTAAAAAAGGTCGATTGCAACCTTTCTACAAATGTCAAAATTCGTGTTATATTATTTGGTGTTAAGTTCACATTGGCCCCTTTCTTAAACGTAAATCATTTTGTATTTATTTAGAAAAAGCAAACGACTAATCATTACATTTCAAATGATCTTAAGGCCACACCAATTTGATTCCTTGTTCGACGGACCCGCCCGCACCTATTTTTTTTCAAAACAGAATATTTTTATTTTTTTTATATTCCCGCTTCCCGCATCCGGAAATGTAATCATGTCCATTTCCCGAACCGTTTTTTTTGGTAAATATTATAAAAAGATATCAACATTTGTTTTTAAAATCACAGTCTAACCTGTATATAACGATTTTAAACATAAAAGCACCAAACCACACTGTGTAAATATCTGTGAGAATATTTGTTTTAGCATGAAACCTATTTATCAAAAGTGAGAGTGCTTTGATGTAAATTTAAAACAGCGGGAATACCTGTAAAGAACAAAAAATTGGTTTCTTTCCCCCTTACTTATATTCCCTATCAAAAAATGTTCGTTGTTAGAATAAAGTACAAAGAACTTCTAAAGGATTTGCCCTCAACTGCAATTATATTGTATACTGGCGAAACAAACAATCCAAAGCCGCTGCATGTTTATGCACCTGTCCTGATTGATTCAGGGGCCTGTCGTTCAGCAGTTATCATTTGTTGATGTGGTTCATTGGTATTTTCCGGTTCGAATATATAAATTAGATCGTTGGTTTTCCTGTTCGAATTGTGTACGCTAATAATTTTGGGATCCTTTTTAGCTTGCTGTTTGGTCTGTATCAAAGCCCTGTGTAAAAGGCCGTACTTTGACCTGTGTTTGTTATTATCAGGTTGAGAACAACCCTCCCTCAGACAAGGGGTCATTTTACTGATGTAGAAAAGAAAATAGAAATACCAAGTATTTGTATAGTTCTTCTATACAAAACCTTTGAAAATTTAGAATGTTGTACTCAAAAAGAGGAAAGTAACATCATATGTTAAACAACTTTTTCTAAAAGAGGGGTCCACTTATTTTGAATAATATTCAACTGTTAAAGTAAATGTGTTAACATGGTTAAAGTCCAGGAATATTACAAAAATTCTTGGACATGTTTTGACCATTTAATACCTGATAGATATATAGTTCTTTGAGAAAATATGAGCCCTTTTGTACAAACAAATATATTATATTTTATATTGATCCCTCATAAAACATGTAAAAGGGATATTTATAATTAACATTAAGGGGTTGCCCCAAAACTGATTATGACTTGGATTGACAATTGTCTCATTGTCAGTTACACATACATAGACCAGATTTAATTATTTCTTGGTGAACAGGGAAAAAATACTTCAGAAATTAAAGAAATGTCAAAGTATAAGTGATAAATCAAGTTTTAATATTGTCAAAACCTACTATTTTATGTTTACAAAAAAAATTATAATCGCTCGCCTTTACTTTTCAATCTTCGCCTCAAAAATTTTCAAATTAAATATTTTCTTATTAAAATTTTCAAATCGCTCGCTCGCCCCAAATTTTGGAGTCCAAAAATCCGTAGAACAAGAAATTAAATTGGTGTGGCCTAAGTCCTAAATTTTTTATGCATGTACTTACTAGAACAGTCGAATTGTCTGTATTTTCACCGATTATGTCCTGTTCTTGACTGTGAAATTTGAGCTGAATTTTGATAAACATGAATGTTGATGAATGCATATCAAAAAGTAAAAAATCAAAAAATACCGAACTCCGTTTTAAAAACAAATGTTGACGTTTAAGAGCAGACATTTAAGATACAAGTTTCACATAAACCAGTAAAGCACACGGTATAACCACACAAAGACTATGGTATTGTATCAAAAACATAAATCAGTACCATTGACACTGTCTACTTAGGAGTACTATGTATTTTAGTGTTATTGTTCACATGTAAATGGTACAGTTTGTTTTAGTTTAGGATAGTTCCGAGCCAGTGTTAGTATTATGGCTAGTGTTAGAAAAGGGTTAGTGTTAGGGTTAGATATAAGTAAGAACATTCCATTAAGGTAAACGAATGTGTATGATACAATAAAATATTTTCCTATTCTGAATGAGGATTGACAGTTTGTGTTGGTGGATTACTGTGGTATTATACAAAACATCCTACAAAAATCATGTAATTGTTCATTAACGAAAAATATTGCGCAAAATATAATATAAGCATAAAGAATTGTATGGACTTCACAGGGACAACTTAGGTAACTGAATTGAAAATTGATGACTGAAATTCTTAATGTCTGCAAACAGTTGTATTGACCTAACTGCTGTAAAATATTGTCACAATGCTGTAAAAGGGTCTGAGGACAAGAGTGTTTAGGTTTAAGAGTAGACCTTGAAAAATGTTATTCTCCAACTTAAAGTATTAAGCTTAAAAGCACTGTCATTATGTCATGTATGCAATGCAATAAGTAAAGCAGTTTTCAAACAGTTCTACGTACAACACTACCAGTCTTCTATGATTTCTACAAAATTAATGTTATGCAAAAATGAATTCTAAAAATATCATTTCCAGGGATTTGGGGAACAATAACATTACGAAGATAGATGCAAACACATTCGAAGGATTGTCGGCGCTTGGATTTTTGTAAGTAACTTAATTCCGCCACGAAGTGCACACATGCTGCCATGTGCTGCTGGTTTCCTATTGCATTCTATCATACATCTTCTAGTATTAATTTATTCATGTTTAATTTAAAAAAAAAAGTCAATTGCAACCTTTCTACAAATGTCAAAATTCGTGTTATATTATTTGGTGTTAAGCTCACATTGGCCCCTTTCTTAATCATGTTAAACGTAAATCATTATGTATTTATTTAGAAAAAGCATACGACTAATCATTACATTTCAAATTATCTTGAGTACTAAATATTTATATGTATATACTAGAACAGTCGAACTATCCGTATTTTTACCGATTATGTCCTGTTCTTGACTGTGAAATTTTGACTGAATTTTGATAAACATGACTGTTGATGAATGCATTGTAAAAAGTAAAAAATAAAAATACCGAACTCCGTTTTAAAAACAAATGTTGACGTTTAAGAGCAGACATTAAAGATACGAACACTTTAACATAAACCAGTAAAGCACACGGTATAACAAAACAGTGACTATGGGATTGTATCAAAAACATATATCAGTATCATTGACACGGTCTACTTAGGAGTACCATGTATTTTGGTGTTATTGTTCACATGTAAATGGTACAGTTTGTTTTAGTTTAGGATAAGGTTTCCGAGCCAGTGTTAGTATTATGGCTAGTGATTGAAAACGGTTAGTGTTAGTGTTAGTTATAAGTAGAACATTCCAATAAGGTAAACGAATGTGTATGATACAATAAAATATTTTCCCATTCTGAATGGAGATTGACAGTTTGTGTTGGTGGATTACTGTGGTATTATACAAAACATCTTACAAAAATCCTGTGATTGTTCAATAACGAAAAATATTGCGCAAAATATAATATAAGCATAAATAATTGTATGGACTTCACATGGACAACTTAGGTAACTGAATTGAAAATTGATGACTGAAATTCCTAATGTCTGCAAACAGTTGTATTGACCTAACTGCTGTAAAAATATTGTCACAATGCTGTAAAAGGGTCTGAGGACAAGAGTGTTTATGTTTAAGTGTAGACCTTGAAAAATGTTATTCTCCAACTTAAAGTATTAAGCTTAAAAGCACTGTCATTATGTCATGTATGCAATGCAATAAGTAAATCAGTTTTCAAACAGTTCTACGTACAACACTACCAGTTTTCTATGATTTCTACAAATTAATGTTTTGCAAAAATGAATTCTAGAAATATCATTTCCAGGATTTTGGAAAACAGTAACATTACAAAGATAGATGCTAACGCATTCGTAGGATTGTCGGCGCTTATAGGCTTGTAAGTAACTATTTTCCGCCACGAAGAACAAAAATGCTGCCATGTGCTGCTTGTTTGCTATTGCATTTTATTATACATCTTCTGGTATTAATTTATTCATTTTGAATTAAAAAAAAAAAAGACAATTGCAACCTTTCTATAAATGTCAAAATTCGTGTTATATTAATTTGGTGTTAAGTTCACATTCGTCCCTTTCTTAAACGTAAATCATTTTGTATTTATATAGAAAAAGCATACGACGAATCGTTACATTTAAAATTATCTTAAGTCCAACATCTTTATATGTAAATACTAGAACAGTCGAATTATCCGTATTATTACCAATTATGTCCTGTTCTTGACTGTGAGATTTTGAAAGAATTTTGATAAACATGAATGTTGATGAATGCATAGCAAAAAGTGAAAAATCAAAAAATACCGAACTCCGTTTTGAAAACAAATGTTGAGGTTTAAGAGCAGACATTAAAGATACGAACACTTTTACATAAACCAGTTAAGCACACGGTATCACCAAACTGTGACTATGGGATTGTATCAAAAACATGTATCAGTACCATTGACACGGTCTACTTAGGAGTACCATGTATTTTAGTGTTTTTGTTCACATGTAAATTGTACAGTTTGTTTTAGTTTAGGATAAGGTTTCCGAGCCAGTGTTAGTATTATGGCTAGTGTTTGAAAAGGGTTAGTGTTAGGGTTAGTTATAAGTAAGAACATTCCAGTAAGGTAAACGAATGTGTATGATACAATAAAATATTTCCCTATTTTGAATGGGGATTGACAGTTTGTGTTGGTGGATTACTGTGGTATTATACAAAACATCTTACAAAAATCCTTTGATTGTTCAATAACAAAAAATATTGCGCAAAATATAATATAAGCTTAAAGGATTGTATGGATTTCACAGGGACAACTTATGTAACTAAATTGAAAATTGATGACTGATTTTCCTAATGTCTGCAAACAGTTGTATTGACCTAGCTGCTGTAAAATATTGTCACAATGCTGTAAAAGGGTCTGAGGATAAGAGTGTTAAGGTTTAAGAGTAGACCTTGAAAAATGTTATTCTCCAAGTAAAAGTATTAAGCTTAAAAGCACTGTCATTATGTCATGTATGCAATGCAATAATTAAATAAGTTTTCAAACAGCTCTACGTACAACACTTCCAGTTATCTATGATTTCTACAAAATTGATATTATGCGAAAATGAATTTTAAAAATATCATCTTCAGGCGTTTGAAGAACAATAACATTGCAAAGATAGATGCAAACACATTCGAAGGATTGTCGACGCTTAAAGAATTGTAAGTAACTTAATTCTACCAAGAAGAACACAAATGCTGCCATGTGCTGCTGGTTTGTTATTGCATTATATCATACATCTTCTAGTATTAATTTATTCATGTTGAATGATTTTTGAAAAAAGGTCAATTGCAATGTTTCTACAAATGTCAAAATTCGTGTTATATTAATTTGGTGTTAATTTCACATTGGGTCCTTTCTTAACCGTAAATCATTTTATATTTTTATAGAAAAAAGCATACGACGAATCATTACATTTCAAATTATATTTCGATCACAAAAACTAAACAGCAACCAATTAACCACACTAGTTGCATATTCTTTTAAAGGCCATGCAAACGTTCTGCTTCAAAAGACTTAGCAGGATGTACGAATGATATCGACACTCACAAGTTCCACGGTCATCATCACGAATTGGTTGATTGACAAGAACTATCATTTTATCAACTATCTAACGACATGTTTTTTTAAATCCTACATCTTTATATGCATGTACTAGAACAGTCGAATTACGCAGGCAGGTTAATGCATTTAGGCATTAATTTTTGATGATTGCATCGAAATCGAAATCTGACGTCATTTTCTTAACTATGCGACACGTGATTGGCTAGAACGTAAAGGGAAATAATCTGAATCATTTCAGTGTTTACATTTCGACGCGAAAGGACTTATGTATCATTCATTTATAAAGATCTCATTGGCGCATCCCGTTAATATTTATTGAAATCTTTAAAACTTGGCATATTTATTCTTGAAAAGCTCATAAATACGGAGATTCTTGTTTTTAAAATGAACACAAGACATTTAAAATGGACACGAAAGAAACAGCTGTTGCATGAAAGATAACCTTTTTATCAATCAAATACAACTTTAATGATGTTAGGGATGATCAAAAATAGTTCTGGGTATCAAAATTTCTTGAGAAAAATTCAAAACAATTTTAAATTCTGATGTTTTTTTTATGAATAAATACCCAATTAACCCTAGAACAGTATTAACCTGCTTGCGTTTCCATATTTTTCCATATTATGTCAGGTTCTTGATTCTGAAATTGTGACAGAGTTTTGATAAACATAACTGTTGATAAACGAATAGCAAAAAGTAAAATATCAAAAATACCGACCTCCCAGGAAAATTCTAAACGGAAAGTCCCATATCAAATAACAGACAAATGCTTATATGAACGTTTGTTAAAGCGTTGTTATTAAGATTGACATCTGCAAACAATATAGATAGGCAAGGATATCTCATATTTTAAATTTGATTTAACGTCATCATTTTGTACAATATACAAACAAAGCAAGCAAGCTAACCAATGTATTACTCTACGCGCATTATAAAAATTAACTCTTAAGTCACTCAACATTTGTTTCTATCTAGCAAATATGGCCATTAATACAAATGTTTTTGTTTTTTTACTTCATTTTGTTTAAAGCCTTTTACTTGTTAAAGTACAACACAAATTTTTATGGATTTTAGAGCATTCCTGACAGATGTTTTTTCTCATTTAACGACAAATAAATCAGCTATTCACGTATAATTACTATTTATTGTAGGACACACATTTGTCATAATGTATACTATGTATTGTAGGACACACATTTGTCAGAATGTATACTATGTATTGTAGGACACACATTTGTCAGAATGTATACTATGTATTGTAGGACACACATTTGTCAGAATGTATACTATGTATTGTAGGACACACATTTGTCAGAATGTATACTATGTATTGTAGGACACACATTTGTCAGAATGTATACTATGTATTGTAGGACACACATTTGTCAGAATGTTTACTATGTATTGACAAGTATTCAAACAATTGTGCCTCACTTCATTTTCCACAAATAATTTATTTATTTTGTAAAGTTTACCATTTAAAAAAAATGAAAATTAAGGACGAAAGATATATGCAATTGAATAATCAAATAACTTAGGGGATATCACGTTTGTCCATTAAAAATTAACTATGCATCATTTTTACGACAAAATAGTAAACTGCGACAGGGATGATTATTTTCTTATTACATTTAAGTCAATATCCTAAGACAGGAATACTTTTAACAATCCATTAATTAATTATATATCTTCGATTGATAACTATCATTTTCAGAACAACCAAACCATTTTACTTTGAATAATGATCACGTATCTATCTTAAATTTTGTCATACATGTTTGGAATCATAGGTATTCAACTGTTTACCAATTTTATTTAAGAAGATGTGATATGAGTGCCAATGAAAAACTCTCCATCCAAATCATAATTTGTAAAAGTAAACCATTATAGGTCAAAGTACGGTCTTCAACACTGAGCCTTGGCTTACGCCGAACAGCAAGCTAGAAAGGGCCCAAAAAATGACTAGTGTAAAACAATTCAAACGGGAAAACCAACGGTCTATCTATATAAAAACGAGAAATGAGAAACACTTATGAACTTCATCAATAAACGAGAACTACTAATCATCAGATTCCTGAATTGCGCAAATAATGATTAACACTTAAGCATTGTTTGGAATTCAAAAGGACAATTTCGGTAACTGAATTGAAAAGTGTTAACTGATATTTTATGATATTCCTAATGTCTATCAACAGTTGTATTGACCTGGCAGCTATTTTATATAATTACAAACCCAAATGATTTGTTAATCAAATGCATACTTCGTAATGCTGTAAAAAGATCTCAGTAGAAGATAATTTAGTTTTAAGAGTAAACTTGAAAATGTTATTCTCTAACTTAAAGTATAAAGCTTACACATGTTACAAACATTGTCATCATATCATGCATACAATTAATCAAAACAGTTTTTAAACAGACCCACGTACATCACTGCCAGTTGTGTATGAAATCTGAAAAATGAATGTAATGCAAAATGGAATTTAAAAAATATTATTTTCAGGATTTTGGAGGAGAATTACATTACACGGATTGATGCCAACACATTTAAAGGATTATCATCGCTAACGAAATTGTAAGTAACTTTACTCCGCCAAGAAGAAAAAAAAGCTGCCATGTGCTGCTGGATATCTACATAATAATTGCATTATATCACATATATATAATTAATGTATTCATGTTAACTTTTTTGTTGTTGTTAAGATGATATCCATAGGCAAATCTTCCTTCTAATTGAAAACGTCAATTGAAACTGTTCTACAAAAGTCAAAATTTGTTTCAAATAAATTTGATGATAAGCTCACGTTGGACACTTTTGTAAACGTAAATAATTTTGTATTAATACAGACAAAATATAACGAATCAGTACATTTCAAAAACATTGTGTTTATAGTTCTAAACAGCAACCAATTAAACGCACTTTCTTTAAAAAGGCTTTACAAAAATTCTCCTCCCAAAGGGCTTTTAGGTTGATCGAATGATATCGACATGTTTCAGGGTCACAATCACGAATTGGTTGATCGACACGAACTACTATTTAAAATAAACATGACTGGTGATGAATGTGATAGAATGTATGTCTTTTATACCGAGTGTGCTATCAACGATGGCTGTTCCGATCTAAGTTTTACCTTAGATAGAACGGATTTACTTTTCACTTACAAGGCTGTCTGTTTCTTTTTCTGGTAGTTTTCGTTAAGAGAGTGCGCATGCGCCGGTATTCCTGGACATCCGGATTAGAACCAGGTAAAACCGGTAACCAGCACTACACTCCCCCTGTTTTGTTTGAAGGGCCCCAACCGAGGTAAAAAGGTGACATACCGCCATCCTGTTTGGCTGGGCCCATCAAAATCCAATGATCAGAGTGGTGCTGGTACTAGTCCTAGGATATGCATCCTCTCACGTCTGTACTGAAAATTAAAATCCACCCCACCCATCTGATTAGTATGAATCCCATAATTTAAAAATACCCAGCACTGAACTAAACGGACAATAACAAGCCTTCCTGGCACACATCAAACAAAATATACTATAAACGACTGGATTACTAATTAACATATTTACAATTTGTACACTTTATTATTTGTCTATAATAACTGTCACACTACACCCTTAGGCCATAAAACATAGGGGCATTCATACCACCCTGTTGGGGCGCCCCATCCACCGTCGCCCCCTGCCTGATTCCAGCTATGCCTTTGGCCACCCCTGCCAGATACTTGGGATGACCATACCCTGCTTGTGGCACCCAAGCGGGTCTAAAGTATGGGGCATCTGATTCTAGGAGGAGGCGGTCCCGGGGTATCCTCACTACCGCCAACTTCTGGTCCTCACTGAATTGGTTCACTGACCCTGTGAATCCGAAATTCACCCCTGGGAAATTATCCAACCATAGTTGCGCTTGTTCCCAGCCTCCATCAAAACAATGTAGATGGATAAGATGACCCTTCTTCAAAATAGCCCTACACTGCCTCATACCCTGGATATTGGTCTGGGCACTATGAACATCATCCTTGCCCCCTCTTACATGGAGTACCACAGGAACACCTCCCTGTGATGCCATTCCCAGGACCCATCTTAAGGTGCTGATCTGGATTTGAGGCTGAGGGGCTCCCATCGAGAAATCCAGACCAACCTCTCCAAGTACCCTTAATTTTCCGGTCTTCAGTAGGGTTTCCAGTCTAAAAGCCCTTGCATCATCAAGTTTCCAGGCCTTCTTCGGATGCACCCCCATAGCAACCACCCAGCTCTCGTCTTGCACCTCGAGCTCTTCATCTGATGGCCATGTTCTGGGGTCGCAGAAATTGATGACTCCTCCTATTACATCAGTGTCATATAGCTGGCTACTTGGCAGCCTCATCTCTATGTACTGTCTACGATTAGGCCTACCCGGAAACTTTGTCTTAGCCCAAGCCCTATCCAGGTGGAAGTGGGCGTTCACAGTAATAGGCCTGGGTCTTGACACTGCGTTTTCGCACCTTGGGGATGTTCCCAAACTAGCAGAAGCTTGACTGTGGCTCAATTGTGGCCCAAGTGGACCAGTTCTCCCCTGTGACAAGATAGAGTCCACCGGGTACATCTCCCGAAGTTCCTGACTTCTTCTTTCTCCAATCCAGGACATAATTAAGATGTGTATCCTCCAGTGGATCAATACCCCTGGAGAATTAACAGGGACTAGAGTAAACTGAGATGGCAAAGACCATCCACCAGCAGCACATACTTCCCTCATTGGTCCCATCTCCACTTCCTCAACAGTCCTGGTCCAGTTTTTCACCTGTCTTTTGACCCAGGCAGCTAAACTCCAAATGTCCACTCTTCCTAGATTCATTTTTGACTGGGTCTGGAGGGCCTCAAACCGAGATTTAACCAAAAGGTTAGATCGAAGCCCTCCAGACGGTTCCTGAAAAATCTCCACAAGGTGCTCTCCCCTGATGTGTTGTTCTATGTTGATAGCCCTAACATTGCAACCATCTACAGGACACAACAGAAATCCATCCCTCTCGTCCTTAGGAGACTGTAATGGGCTGGCTGGTTTGTCCTGGTCTCTATGGGACAGCGCTCGACGCAGAATTGCAGGTCTACCATTCCCATAAGACTGTCCTAGGGTCCGTCTGGTTTCCTGACTGTTTTTCTGGGACTTATGACTTGGTCCCTTTTCTTCTCTAAGTAATGCCCTTCGCCTACGCTCAGCCCGTTTCCAGTTTCCCTTTGCCCTCTTCTCTGGATCTTTGGCTCTTTGGTTGCCTGAGTTAGAGCCTACAGGTCCCACTGTCCTTGTAGAGTCATCGCGATCAACTGTTCCCCAACGCTGGACAGGGGACTTGGGCCTTGATTCTGCCTGTCTCACCTTTCCCTCTGGGTCCTTGGGAATACACACAGATTTCATCCTAACCCTTCTTGGCGGTGATTCGTCTCCCTCCAAATCACTTTGAGTGTCTGTCCACTAACTACATGACGAGGTCCTGGCCAAACGTGCCTCGGACCATCTTTCAGGAGCCTTGCCCCTTTTCCTTCCCCGGCTATTCTCTTTGGGGTTCTGGGACTGATCTCTAACGGTCCTCGCGGTCCTACCAGTACGGTCAAGATCTCTCCTGGAACGTCTCTTTGTTGAGACGGGTCGTGTGGACCCTGCCCCTCTGTGCCGTGCATGTTTCTTCTTTTTCTCAGCTTGTTCTCTCCCAAACTTCCAATCATTATTTCTTTTGGAACTCCCTTCTTCGCTTGCACTGCTCATTTTGCGAGTAAGCAAGGTTCCCTACCCAACCCCAAAGTTCCCTTACCCAACCCCCCGTTTTTTCTGTCTCATCAACTACCACCTCACTCTTTTGTAGGACGCCGGTTGCGTACGCTCCTACGGAGTTTAATGGGAATTGAGGTCACACCCTTTGTTTCCTTGGCCTCTTTGCAAGTTTGGCATAGGTATTCCCCTAGTTCTTCAACCTCTTGCGGTGAAATACCCACACACCTCCCATGGAACCATTCTGTGCACCCATCGCACCCAATCATAAAATCCCCATTATCTGGACCCTTGCAGATGCAGTACATTTCTTCCTGAGAGCTTACAAGGCTGGGTTCAAAATTATGTACCCTGACGGTTTCCCCTTTATGCTCTTAGTGGGCCTACATATTTCAGTGCCCTCCTCACCCTGCCCTACGTCTGAATCTTGTAATGGGTCTGGTGTGGGTCGATTGTCATCCTGGGTTTGTTTAGGGGTTTGTTCTGGGTTATCTAAGGTATCCTTCTCTACCCCTTCGTTCCCCTGTTCCAGTCTCTTCTTTTCCTTAACTAACCAAGGAGGGAGTACCCGATCTTTACATATCTTTAACCGATCGTGATTGGCTGTTACTAACGACTTTTTCATTTTCACCTTGTACAAGTATGCAGAGACCTTCTGAAACACAATTCCAGGGCCCTTCCATACAGGACAGAGTTGGGGTTGTGGCAGTGTCCAATTGGTCCACCAAGTCCCCCACATTGTACTGGCGTAGATTTACCCTCAAATCATAATCCCTCTTACTTCTAAGTTGGCTAGTCTTTATGTTTTGTCTGGCAACTTCATGAGCTACCTGCATAGCCTCGACTAATTCTGCTACATACCCATCTAAATCTGGCGGGCTCCCATCCCTTGGGGGTCTAAACATTAACTCGGCTGGGGTGTTAACTTCCCGCTCTAGCATAAGCTTATTAGCCGTAAACCCCGTTGTTCTATTAACTGATGCCCTTATTGCTCCCGCCAATTGGGCAATGTTCTCGTCCCACGCCCTTTGAGTGGTTCCCACAAAGCACCTAACTGCGGCCATTAGGGTTCGATTGAACCGTTCAACCTGTCCATTAGTACAAGGACGATATGTGGTTGTTCGGGCCTTATGAATGTGCAGTATTTCACACACAGCCCTGAAGAATTGGCTTTCGAAATTTCTACCCTGATCGGTAAAGATTTCAAACGGGTACCCAAAGCGACAGAAAAACTCATTGACCGCTGCCCTTGCAGTCACTACGGCAGTCTGTGATGGAAGGGGGACACACTCAACCTATTTCCTAAATTGGTCAACCATCATGAGCACATTCTCATTCCCTCTCTCAGTCTTGGGGAGGGGTCCGATAAAATCGAGATGGACTCTCTCCATCGGATAACCAGAGTGGTACAGGGTTTGGGGACACCTAGCAGACCTCGTAACCTTCTTGTTCTGGCTACAATGTTTACAACTTGCTACATATCTCTCAACATCCGCCCCCAGCCCGTGCCAATAGTAACTCTGTTTTATTTTTTCCCTTGTCCGCTCGGCACCTTGGTGTCCCGCAGACGCAATGTCATGACACAACTCAAGAATCTCATTCCTCCATTCTATTAGAACAACTAAACGAGGGTTTTCCCCTTTCGTAGGAATGAGAATCACCTCTCCCCGGTTTGTCATCGTGAATCTAGACCTATTCACCCAATAAAACTTTGCATGTGGACTACTTCTGAAAATGTCTCCTTGCGGCGGGTCACCTTCACCCTTCAGCCCTTTTACCAACCACTTTAGTTCTGGGTCCTTACCCTGACTCTCACAAATCTCATCCACTGCATATTTCCCCAAACCAACGCCATATTCACCCTGAATGACACAAATGGACATTTCCCCTGTATCTGGAGATACAATCACATTCCCGTCTGCCACAAGTATCATTACCCTTGAAACATGAATTTCATCCAACTCTTGACCTCGGCTACTGGCCTGGCCCTGAACCATCATGACTTCCGGTGCAGATGTTACCTTGGAAGCAAGGGGTACAACATAATCTACCTCCTCCGCAAACCCAGACCACTGCCTATGGGCTTTTGCACAGTATTTGCAACCTTTACATGGGAGATTGGACAATTCTACTTCCGTAGAGAACCCCGGGCATGGTAGTTCTGTGGGGATTCTGGAAAGTTCATCAGCGTTTCCATGTTTTACACCCTGCCTGTGTTGGACAGTCATATGGTACTGGCTGAGTTCTTCCATCCACCTATATAGCTAGCCAATTGCCCCTCTGGGTTCTTGAACCTAAGGAGCCATGTGAGACTCGAATGATCAGTTCTGACTACAAATGGACGTCCCGCCAAATAATGACGAAACTGGCGGGTGAACCTCACAATAGCCAATAGTTCTTTGCGTGTTGTACAGTAGCGTTGCTGCTCTGGAGCCAATGTTAAACTTGAATACGCCACAACCCTTTCTTTTCCTTCCTGGACCTGTATCAGCTCGGCTCCCAAACTTTTATCAGAGGCATCACAGTCCAAGATGAAGGGATCTGTGGCATTCGGTAGGGCGAGTACGTGGGCTGAGGTCAAGGCCATTTTCAATTTGTCAAAGGACTCTTGCTGTTCAGCTTCCCAACTGAATGGTCTTTTACCTGTGACCTCTTGGAGGGGGACAGCTATTTTTGAGTATGCATGAATAAAGGATCGATGGTAATTGGCGAAGCCCAAGAATCTTTCGATATCTTTACTATTGTTAAGGGTAGGCCAATTTTTTACATCCTCAATATAGCCTGGACCTATCTCCATACCACCTTTTCCTACTACTTTCCCCAGAAACTCCACTTTCTTCTGAAACAATTCACACTTTTTTCGGTTTTAGTTTGAGCCCAAATTCCCGGAATCTTTGCAACACCGCCCTAAGATTAGCGAAGTGGGCCTCAAGATTTTGACCTAATACCAAGATATCGTCTAAGAACGCCAAGACTATGTCCCATGTGAGCCCCCGTAGGACCAGATTCACAACTCGTGCGTACGTGGCCGGACTGTTGCATAAACCAAACGCCATCCTGGCAAATTCAAACAGCCCGTACTTTGAAATGAACGCGGTCTTAGACCGATCTTTTTCCCGAATCTTAACCTGTCAATACGCAGAATTAGCGTCAAGTTTTGAATACCACTGGTTTCCCGCCAAAGTATATAGTGTAACGATTTCGCCCCTTAAACCGAGTGGTAAGATTAATGGAATAAGGATCGAACATAATTTGCATGGATCCTTTGAGTTGGTATATGGTTGAAATAATAACTAAGTCAGGTAACATTTCATAGGTATTTTATATAATTTCTATTTAATCCAATATTTACAATTGATCATAAAACATACATTAATATTTATAAACAATGGGCCGTAATCATCTTTATTTATAGCCTAATATAGGTCAGGAAGGTTGATTCCAAATTTCCATAGGATTGACTGTTTCCGTACAGTAGGTTGATTTTATAGAAGGTTGGACTTTTCAACCTTCTATTTCTAAAAGTATGAAATACTTAAAAGGGTTGGTTTATAATAAAATATTCATATATCTTATTTCCTAAAACGAAAGTAGGTTTCCAGAAAACCTCTTTCATGTTATTGCATCGATAGTAGGTTGATTAAGTGGAACGATGGTTGACGGGACTTTCCCATAGGTCGAAGGTTGACTTTTGCAAAACAAACAATAGCCATGTGCTAGAAGGTTTAAGTTTTTCTTAAAACAATTAAAACCTGCGTACCATACTAATGGTTGACTTTGGTTCAGACATTCTGATTTAGGTTTACTAAATATATATATTGCTACAAGAAGTGTGACTGCTCTTGCAGACGATGAGAATAATTCTAAAGATCGTTTTGCCAACCTTCTATTTATAATTTTCCGGTCAAAGGATCGACCAATCAAAACGTTTGTTATATTCACAGGCAATCTCGTGTCACAGACCGCCAATACACAAATAAATATGGCTTCTCTTGTAAATAAACTATGGCACTGCTGGCATTTTGATGAATACGGCTAAAACACAAGTTATTACATAAAGAAAACAAATAAGCAAATAAGGTAAACATATTACCTCATCATTTATAATACAAAACCCTGCCAACCAACCGTGAATATTCTGTACGAGGTGACATTCCATCGTAAAAATAGCGATGCGAAAACGTAAACAAAGACAGCTGACTCGTAAAATTACTACTATAGAATATGGAGAACACGATTACTATTAATTTAATGATACGATCACTAAATCGTAACACAGCCCCCTAACCACTAGGCGTTTGTCCTCAAATGCACAGAAACTATCTATACATGTATTAAATTAATTGCTTGGTTGGCTGACAACTTGAAAACAAAAATCCAATAAGACAACCCTGTCTTATAATACAAGCTCATTCTATACAATCTAACTAATCTATTCACATACCAGTAAATGGGTTATGAAAATTCAACAACAATTATGTCAAATAATGACATAAAAATAGCACTATCAATGGATATAAAATCCATAATTAAAACAAGACATTCTACCATATGTGAATAAATAAGCCAATACTGGACAGTAAAACCTGAGAAAAGGAAAGGATGAATTACTTCAATGGGATTTTCTAAGGTAATACTGTCACTGCATTACAAATATCTATCATTATGCACAATAAAATCATTTACAAAACATATATAAATATATAGTACAATGTTCATTTCTTTCACCAAATGTTCTAGGTTGGCTGTTCAACATCTTCTTCTGTACCGCCATCTCCAGGTCTCTAATTAAACCAAACAGGAACATTTTCTCCTAGATAGGGTTTCAACCGATCTTGGTGCACCACCTTAGGTTTGGTTTTTGGTCCCTTCTGTATTCTATATATGACATCATTAAGTTTATTTACAATAATATATGGGCCTTCCCAATTATTTTGTAACTTTGGACACAATCCTTTTACACGACGAGGATTGTGCAACCATACTGGATCTCCTGCATCACATGTTTGCATCTAAGTTCCAACATCATAATTTCTTTTCATCCTGTCGCTTGACAGTTTTAATTTATTTCGTGCAAATTTATGAATTACATCCAACTTTTGGAATAATTCATAGGCATATACAGTTTTTAAATACAAAGGTGACTTTTCAGTCTCTGGTCTACCCAGAATTAAATCTACTGGAAGATTTACTTCTCTTCCAAATAATATGTAACATGGAGATGTACCTAAACTCTCATGTTCTGATGACCGATAGGCCAACATTAATAAATAAATATATTCGTCCCAATCTCTCTGGTGTTTGCATACAAAAGCAGATAACATCGTCTCAATGGTTGAATTCGACTTTTCAACCATACCATCCGATTTTGGTCGGAATGGTGTTGTACGGGTTTTATGGATACCAACAATAATACACGTCTCTTTAAACACATTTTATTCAAAATTAGACCCTTGGTCTGAGTGAATTGAAAGAGGAACCCCAAAAATGGTTACTATTCTTTCCACAAATTTCTTATCCACTGTCCCTGCTTCAGTGTCTGGAATTGGTATAGCTTCTGTCCATTTTGAAAAATAATCCTGAACTACCATTAGATAGCGATTATTATTGACACTTATGGGTAAAGGTCCTAGAATGTCAATAGCCATTCTTTCCCAAGGACCCACAAGATACTGTTTCATCGGGGCCTTAGGTGTTTTACAAGGTGCTTTCTTAGAAGCACAAATATCACATTTGGTACACCAAAATTTAACATCCTGTCTCATTTTATACCAAAAATATCTTTGTTTAATCTTTGATAGAGTCTTTCTTACACCAAGATGACCACCGGTCACTGTGTTATGTACTTGGCTCAACACGAACCTTTTAAGATTAGCTGGAAGAACAATATGTAGATCATAATGTTTTCCATTATAGCTTTCCCACTTTCTATATAAGATTCCATTGACAAGAATTAAAGAATTTAATCTTGACCAATAAAATTTAACCTCAGGACTCATATGGGATACATCTGCCCATATGGGTTTAACTTCATCTATTTTCCATTGGATAATTATACTGATTACATCATCAGATAACTGAGATTCTGAAACATTTTCAAAATTTATCTCTTTAACTGGGTCGTCCTTCTCATTTTGACTGCAACCATAATCCTTAGATCTGGTACAAACTCTTACTATCTTAGACTGAACAGGGAGTACATCAGGGTTTATATCTGGACCCTTACTTCTAAATTCATTATGAATTACATGACTTTTTACTTTGTGGCACGTTTCGTCACTTGTCATGCTTGGCCAATCTTCATTTTTACAGCTTATACTAGTCGTTGTAACTTATTGTTTGACACTAACATCTTGAACATTTCTGCAAGATTCACGAATAGTGACATTATCATTACATTTTTCAACCGTTAAAACGTTTTTATGAGTTGGAACCAATTCATAATTTATTTCTGCTCTAGCACAGTGAGGACATTCTTTATTATAGCAAGGACGTTTACTTAGGGCATCTGCATTATTATGGGACCTTCCATCTCTGTGCTCAATTTTAAAATCATATGATGTCAGGACCTCGAACCAACGAGCTAACTGACCTTCTGGATTCTTAAAATTAAACAACCAACTTAATGCACCATGGTCACTTCTAACCTTGAAGTATTTACCATATAAATAATGGTGAAAATGTTTAATAGAGGCAACTACAGCTAGTAGCTCTCTTCTGGTAACACAATATTTTCTCTCAGATCTACTGAAAGTTTTACTAAAGTAACAAATTACTTTTTCTACTCCATCCTGGAGTTGGGATAGCACTGCTCCCATACCATCATTACTCGCGTCGGTATCCAAAATAAATAAATCCTCCCTGGTAGGGTAGGCTAAAATAGGTGCACTAATTAAAGTAGTCTTTAATTCCTCAAAAGATTGTTGACATTCTTCTGTCCAGACAAACTTTTGGTTTTTCTCAGTAACCTTATACAAAGGTTTAGCTTTATCAGCATATTTCAAAATAAATTTCCTATAATAGGATGTTAATCCTAGAAAACTTCTCACATCTTTTATACTCTTGGACACTGGCCAGTCCTTAACTGACTGAATTTTATTAGGGTCAGTAGCTACTCCACTTTCGCTAACAATGTGACCTAAAAATTTTAACTTCTTTCTTAAGAAAGTTACACTTCTTGGGATTCAGTTTTAAATTAGCTGCTTTTAATCTTTGAAAAACTTCTTTCAAGTTCTTCATATGTTCCTCAAATGATTTTGAGAAAACAATTATATCATCTAGGTAAACTAAACAAATTTTCCAAGTCAAACCTAACAAAACTGTTTCCATTAATTGTTCAAATACAGGGGCACTATTACATAGACCCATTGGCATTCTCTTGAACTGCCAGAGACCACCCCTGGAAAGGAAAAGGCTGTTTTTGGTCTATCTTCTTTGGCTACTGGAATCTGATAATATCCTGACTTTAAATCAACGGTTGAGAAGAACTTAGAGCCTGACAGGGAATCAATTGTGTCATCTATACGTGGCAGGGGGTAGGATGGACGTAAAACCAATAAATTTACGGCGCGAAAATCAATACAAAATCGCCAACTACCATCTGTCTTCTTCACTAGAATAATATTGGAGTTCCAGGGACTTGTAGAAGGTTCTATAATATCTTGCTTAACCATTTTCTGAATTTCAGCTTCAGCATCCTTCATTCTAGATAGGGGTATTCGTCTGGGTCGCTGACGTACTGGAGGGTGATTTCCAGTATTTATTGTATGTTCAACTAAATCAGTTAAACCAATGTCCTCAGAGGACTTTGAGAATATGTCACTATATTCTATTAAAAGGTCTCTAAATTTTTCCTTTTGATCTTTATCAAGATTAGCTTGACTAGACTCAAATACTTCATGTAAATAATCAGGTAATTGTCTCCCCTTATTTACTATAGCTTGACCACCAGTCACACTATTAACAAACTCAGAAGTTTGAATATCTTCTTCGTTTACTTTATTGCAGGTAGCAATAATTATACCCTATATAAAGTACAGGGCTCTTTATTTAAATTTATTATCCTCAAAGGAATGTTATACATCTCTGGATGTACAATTGATCTTGCCACCAATAAACCATTTTTCTCCATAAACTTCTCATTAGGTTCTATCAAACCAGCTAAACCTCTAAAAATAGGCTCATCTGACTCCCCAGAAACAATCATTTCTGAGTTAGGAGGCACATCTACTGTCTCTTGTATAGCAACTCTATAACAAGATTTAGCACTGCTTGCATAATGATAACATTGAATTATCTCCCCTTTAATCTTCAACTTATTTGACTTAACAAGACATCACAGTCATGAGTCACAAGAAAATCCATTCCAATGATACCATCATTGGAAATATCAGCCACTAACACATTGTGGTGATAAATATAATTTCCAAAATAAATTTAAACATTAATTTGTCCTATAAATGGTGCACTATCACCAGTAGCAGTAATTAAATTAATATTCACAGGATTCATTTTTGGAAGTAATGAGGGATTTATTTCATCAATAAATTTCTTACTTAAAATAGTAACATTTGCTCCTGTATCCACAAGAAAAGCTAAACATTTATCATTAATTTTAGCTCTAACAAATAGTCCCTCATTATTTGCCAAAGATTCATTAATCTTTATCGACTTGGGTCATTCTGTCCCGGCCTGGCTCCGACCCCTGAGTCCGACCTCAACTGGTTTCCCTGTTGATAGTAATTATTCTGATTTTGTCTATTCTGACCAAAGTTATTATTTCTCTGGTTAAAATTTCTATTGCCTTGACCAAAATTCTTATTCTGGTTATTATACCCTCTCTGACCATTTTGATAGTTCCTCTGTTGGTTACCTCCCCCTTGGCTATTCCTGTTTTGGTTTTGGGCCATACCCTCTATATTTCTGGACAATGAGACCAGTTCTCTTTTAAAATCACTCAATTCATTTTTTAATGATTTTAAATCTTCCCCCTTGTCATCATTCAATTCTGTATTAAATCTAGTATCAGTCTGAATTGAATCTGCCTGTCTAACCATCCTCCCTTTTTGTCTCTCTGCTAACTTTAATGTCTCTAGCCTAACAGCTAGTGTTTCTGCTTCATGTATAGCTTTAGGGTTATATTCCCTAAGTCTTAGTCTCAGATCAGCATCTGGTAAAGCATCTATAAAATGTTCTAGTGCTAATACACTAGTTATTGTGGATGGGGCACCTGGATAAGCTTGCCTAGTCAATTTATTAATTGACTGAGAAAACTCAGGTAAACTTTCTTCTTTATCTCTCATTCGGGTCTGGAGTTTTGCCCTTAAAAGTTCTGATTTCTCAGCTGAACCATATCTATTGTCCAAAACCTTTTCTAAACTATTATAGGCTTTCCTAGATTCTTTATCTAGTTCATTTAAAAGAGCTCTTGCTCCCCCTTTTAAACTACCAGCCAAATATAATGATTTGGTGGCATAATTCCAACCATTTATTTCAGCTAAAATTTCAAATTGAACTAAATATTCATTTAAATCTTCATCTCCCTCATACAACTGTGGCTTCATGGTTACATTACTAGACTTGGATGAATGGGTATGGGAATTAGTCAATCTTGGAACCTGATGTCTATCCAGTACAGCATAGTTTTGATTTATATTATACATTTTATCTTTATTAAATGAATAAATATTATCTGTGTTTTGTTGTTGTTTTTTTGTATTTTGATTTGTCCGATTAGCTTCATCAGGAACTGCTTGCCCATCATCTTTAGATATGTGTTCAGTGTTTACAATGTCACTCATGTGATTATTGTGATTTACTAAATCTTTATTTTGTTCCATCATTTCATAAATGGTAGAAATATTTTTCTTGTTTTCATGTACAACATCTTCAATTTGGCTTATGCGACCCTCAATAGAAGAAATTTTGTCTTCAAAATCTCTTTTTATCTGATTAACAGCAATGATAACTTCTTTTTGACAATTAGAAAACTCATGGGTTATCTCCCCTAATTGGTTATGAAATAAACTTTTAAGGTTTCTTAATTCATTCATAAATAAGTTTTGTTCTTTGTCATGGCTTATTGTCTGCTCTGCATAGTCAATACTATCAACCTTCTGTTCATTTAAAGGAATGGTTATTTCTCCATCATTTTCCTCTTGGAAAGAATGATTAATAGCTATAATTACTTCTCCAGAATCATCCATTATGTACTAAAATTTTAATAATTTTTATATAAAAATTTAGTGAAATAGTTTAACATCAAGTAAATAAACTAAAGCTTCTTTAGTATACAATATTTATTTCAACCACCAAATTCAAAGTTAATAGAATCCCACTTCTGACACCAATGTAACGATTTCGCCCCTTAAACCGAGTGGTAAGTTTAATGGAATAAGGAGGCTCGATCGAACATAATTTGCATGGATCTTTTGAGTTGGTATATGGTTGAAATAATAACTAAGTCAGGTAACATTTCATAGGTATTTTATATAATATCTATATAATCCAATATTTACAATTGATCATAAAACATACATTAATATTTATAAACAATGGGCCGTAATCATCTTTATTTATAGCCTAATATAGGTCAGGAAGGTTGATTCCACATTTCAATAGGGTTGACTGTTTCCGTACAATAGGTTGATTTTATAGAAGGTTGAACTTTTCAACCTTCTATTACTAAAAGTATGAAATACTTAAAAGGGTTGGTTTATAATAAAATATTCATATATCTTATTTCCTAAAACGAAAGTAGGTTTCCAGAAAACCTCTTTCATGTTATTGCATCGATAGTAGGTTGATTAAGTGGAACGATGGTTGACGGGACTTTCCCATAGGTCGAAGGTTGACTTTTGAAAAACAAACAATAGCCATGTGCTAGAAGGTTTAAGTTTTTCTTAAAACAATTAAAACCTGCGTACCATACTAATGGTTGACTTTGGTTCAGACATTCTGATTTAGGTTTACTAAATATATATATTGCTACGAGAAGTGTGACTGCTCTTGCAGACGATGAGAATAATTCTAAAGTTCGTTTCGCCAACCTTCTATTTATAATTTTCCGGTCAATGGATCGACCAATCAAAACGTTTGTTATGTTCACAGGCAATATCGTGTCACAGACCACCAATACACAAATAAATATGGCTTCTCTTGTAAATAAACTATGGCACTGCTGGCATTTTGATGAATACGGCTAAAACACAAGTTATTGCAAAAAGAAAACAAATAAGCAAATAAGGTAAACACATTACCTCATCATTTATAATACAAAACCCTGCCAACCAACCGTGAATATTCTGTACGAGGTGACATTCCATCGTAAAAATAGCGATGCGAAAACGTAAACAAAGACAGCTAACTCGTAAAATTACTACTATAGAATATGGAGAACACGATTACTATTAATTTAATGATACGATCACTTAATCGTAACAATAGACATTCCCCAATCAGGGGTAAGGGGTACACATCTTTTACCGTACAGGAATTAATGGCTCTGTAATCAATGCACCACCTGACCCCACCATCTTTCTTACGAACTAGGACCGGGGCAGAGCACCACTCTGACACTGAAGGTTGGATCACCACCGCCTCGAGCATTCGCTTCAAGTGGGCTTCCGTCTCTTCTGCAAGCCCCATCAGGCGTTCGCCTCATTCGCTGCTTAATAGGCGGGTGGTCCCCTGTATCAATGTGGTGTTCAATGAGGGAGAAGTTGCCCAAGTCAAGTTCATTGACCGCAAAAACATCGCCAAAGTCCGACAACAAAGAAGCTAACTGTTTTTGGCCATCTGTATCTAGATTTTTTTTTGACTTGTCGAACAGATCTATCAGATGATTGGGCACCCCCTCCTCAACCAATGAGTGATCCTCCCCTTCAACTTTGCAGACCCAGGGGTCATTTCCTTGGGCCAATCCCAACTCCGTGCCTAGAAGTATTTCAACTTCATTCGCCCGGGCTATCATCTCATTTTCTGGAATTGTCACGTACTTATCCGAATTATTCATCAGACAAACAATAGGGTGACGTCCCGGGGCCTGTTAAGTTCTGGGGACTAACAGTTCATCATGGGTACAGGCCTCAACCACGTATCCTGACAACCCATTACTGAGGTTACTCGATACCCTCATAACTGAATTCGGGGGCACAGTGACTGTCTTATCCAAGAGTACATTAGCTTCACGGGGGACTTGTCCCACCGCGCCAGATGTCATGGGGATAACTTCATCTCCGATTTTCAAATGCCCTTCTAACATATCCAATGCCACTCCCTTTTCTCTTAACAGATCAAAGCCCAAAAGCATGTCATCTGAGATTGGAGCTACATAAATATTCGCTTCCATCACTCGTGCACCCAACTGAATTTCAGTGGGTCCCACAATGAATCCATTCATTTGCATACCCCTAACGCCGTGTGCATAATGACCTCCTTAAGAACTGGGGGGACAACCTTCAAGGACTTGTACACTTCCTCTGAAATAAGTGTCACCTCTGCAGCAGTGTCTACAACTGCAAACAAACTCTGCCCTTGAACCTTTACAGGTACCCTGAAAACTGAACCAGAACGAAGTCGACAGACTGTAACCACGCCCTCTTCATTCTCAGGGTCACCTTTACTGTCTTGCATGCCTTTCACCAGAGTGTTATCTAGGTCACTACCTGAGGTTTCATCACCAGGTTCCCTATTTGCTTCGCGATAACCTGGGGGAGGGTCGTTTTCAATTTCAGAAACCCCATCCCCTGTGGAGTCCGACCAATTTCCAGACTGTTCAGTATTTGTACCAACTTTTCCCCATTCAGTCGACTTGCATGTGCTGTTAAAGAAATGTTTTCCGGGGTCTTCACTTCGAGTAGACTCTGGCTCACGTGCCCCAACATCATATGACCCCTTTACCTGCTCTGAAACCTGTGGGGTATCCTGATGGACACACATAACCTCGTTAACACTATTACATGAAGAGCCTATTTTGCAAATCAGATCTGAATGTTCGGCTTCAATTGATTCGTCGTCATCATGAAGACTGACAGAGGGATCTAAATTCATGTATTCCCCCGAATCCAAATGCTGGGCAAATGAAATGTACTTTGCTGGAAGAGTACCCTCCTCATTCCCTGAACACAAAATAAGTCCACTGTGGGACCGGAAAAACTTGTAACCGTCCTGCTGAGCCTCCTTTATATCGACTTGAACAATTACTTCCCAATGCGGCTTCAGACTATCTGGGACTTGGGTACTAAAATGAATGTGAACCCGGCCCATCTTATTGATTCCCATGCCAACTATCCCATCCCATCCCACCATACTGGTGCAATGGTATGCTTTTGTTACCTCACTCTGCTTAATCAATACCAGGTCAGAATCATGTATGGGGATTGAGTGACCATGATTTGCCTTAATCTTTAGTCGACCTGTTATATCATCAGTTGACAATCTAAACTCTTATTGTCGTCAAATATTACCACCCTACAAATATCTTCGTCCGAGTACTCCTTTAAACCAGGTTGACAACTCAAGATTTCATCAACAAACAGGTACCCATTCGATTGTACATCATAATTGTATTTCTGGGCTCCATGTCTTAAGGTATAGGCCAAATTCTTTGACAAGTGGCGATCTGCCTGCCGAGGGGCAATGCCCGCTCCCTCACTCCCTGTTGAGGTTGAGTCAGATCCCACATTACCCCCTAGACTCCCTTCCTCCATACTACTTTCAAAAGCAACCCTTTCCCCTGTCAAGTTTCCCTTAGCGATTGGGGACATACATGTAGGAAGCATTGGTTTCAGTAACTTTACATCAGATAAGGGTTCAGTCCCACTATCAACAATGTTGCCTCTAGATGTTACATTCATGGCTGGAACATCCTTGTCTGTGGGGTTCTCTACTACTTCCCTTACCCAACTATTCGTGGTTTCGCCCTTATTGAGACCTGTATCTATTTGGAACTGACTCCGGCCTCCCGAGCAGCTCCGTTCGTGTTTAAAGCCTCCTTTGAGGCATATCTAACCTGGTCTGCGAAAGTCACAGCTTTTTCCCTATTCCTCATGGGACAATCCCTCTTCATATGCCCACGACAGTCACAATGAAAGCAATTTTCCCCGTGACCAGGGGATGGACTGCTGTAAGGCGACCTCCGAAGTTTTGGGCAATCCCGCTTAAAATGGTTTTGGGAACCACAGCTATAACATTCCATCCTAGCTGGAGATTGATTTCTCCCTGATGGTTGGCTAGGAGCAGGGGCTGGAATTGCAATATTTTTAAGTTCAGACAGTAAGTCTGACTGCATCTTGTCAATTTTATCTTCTACCCTCTCTATGTCTGCTTTCCAAGGGGTCTCTGAGTCCCTCTTAGATTGTAAAGTGGTAGCTGAAACAGTTACTTCCTGTTCATACGGTTACTCCCTATTAAGACTTGTCTGTCTCACTTCCCTTTTAGTACCCCTACCATAAATAGCCTGTTGGTTGTGTTGGAACCATCTCATTTTATCAATGGCCTGCTCAATACTTTTTGGACGGACATTCGAGGCTGCAGTCCCCGCCTCCTTATCAGACACCCCCTGACACAACCTGAGGACCGCCTGCTGGTACATGTGATCCTCAGGTAGGTCCCTGAATGCCTTTGTAGCAAGGGAAAGAACCCTGTCAGCCCAGTCTTCCAGATTTTCGTCTGCCTGTTGACGGGCAATCTGAAATTGGACCTGAGCAGTTTCAGGCAACTCTTTATATCCGAAACGCTTTTCAAACTTTTCGATCATATCCGTGAATGACATGTGTTTATTTCGGTCAACATTGCGTAGTATTCGCTGGTCTTACCTTCTAAGCACCAACACATTTGATCCTTACACTCTTGAGGGGACCATTCATATACCTCCGCGTAACGTGAAAATTTCACATAGAAGGCTTTCCAATTTGATTTTCCATCATACTTTAGAGTTTTGGGTGCATGGTCAACTTTTTTATGTGGCTGGGACCCCTGCACCCTTGACCTTGTTTGAATCCCTGATGGCAGCCCTGTATTGTATGGCTTGAAACCTACCTGTACCTTGTTTTGTGTTGTATTTGGCTGTGACTGGTTAGGATCTATGCCATACCTATAATCTTGCCCCTTGCCATTTTGTCCTGACTGTGGGGCCATATTGGGCCTGACTTGGCCTGAGCCTTCCTCATATGAGGTACCTTAATATTGTACCCTTGCTCGCATGGGCTGTGGCCCTACACGTTAAGGTGTTGTAGTTCTGCTGCTTACCTGTGTATTTATCTGACCCACCTCATAATGGGGTGAGGGTTGGGCTTCGTTTAAATGTGGGAGCCTTATATTACTCTGATCCCTGGGTCCTATTGGTTTCTGGCTGGCCCTCCCCTGTTGGTGTTTTTCATACCTACTTCTTGGCGTCTCACATCGTCTCCACGAGGTCTGATTCCCACCTTCTTGATGGTATGGTGCTGGGGAGAAGCGCTGGGACTCATCAAGAATATCCCCGGACTGAGATGGACAACCATTACCTTGTTGTTGGTATCCATTATTTGAATTTTGGGATGGTGGATACCACTCCGCTTTTATATTACCTGTGTACCCCTTTTCATACTCTTGAGTCTGGGACCTGTACCTGTTGTCCCTCTGGGCGGGGTTTAATTGAGGCTGACATTTGTACGGGGTATCCTGCCTGCCATATGACCCCTGAGGCTCGGTATCCCATAGAACACTGTCATCATCTGATTCTCCTAAAAAGGCTGAATTCATAAGATCAGGGTCCCCTGGGGTCTGTATGTCTGACCACCCTTGTTCCTGTTTTACTTGGAAGGGGGTCCCCTCATTGATGGTGTTCTCCCCATGGCCACCCGGTCTACCCTCTGCACCATTTCATCATACTCCCTACGGTCATGAGTGGTTTGGCCATGGGGAGGGGGGCCTTGATGGTAATTAACAGAACTGGAAAAGTCTACCCGGTCAAGGAGGTTGAATGTTACCCTCAAATAACTAATGCCGGATAGGTCATCCTCTGTGATGAACCCTTTCCCCTCTCTTATATTTAATATATGTTCCGCTATGCGGGGCCCTACCCCTGGGAGTGTCAACAACTCTTGGTAGGAGCACTGGTTTATATTTACCCGTGCCATTGTTTACCTTAATTGTGGGCAAGTGTTTAAACAAATTTATTTATTTGAAAATAAATAATAATACACAACTACACTTGCTTACCTGTGTATATTATGGGTGGGCAATTGTTAGGACAACCTTATTTTATTTCAAAGCAAATAACAATAATTAAACACAAATACAATCTGCAGTCGGTTGTTTTCTTTTTTGTGCAAAAACTGTGATTTTCTGCCTTGTTTGACAAGTGGATGGCAGCAACAAGTACCTGATACTACTATCGGTGATATTAAATAAGTTTAATTGGGCCTCAGTGTCGCGTACACTTGGCAAATTCAAAAAGTTTTGTTGAAAAAGAAAAAAAAACAATGTTGTTTACCGGGAATTACTTCCGGTGATGCACTTCGGGAAAAGAACTGGATCCGCGGGTGGTAATTCTTGGCCCGGGAACCAGTACAAACTCAAAGTGGAAATTTAAATAAAAAAACAATTTCAAAATCAACAAACCGTCAATCGATTTGACCCTTGAATAGCTTTCTACCCCGAAAACTATCCAATTGTCCCTTTTTCCTTTTCTGAATTAAAACTGTCTCATCCCTGGACCAAAACCCGATCCCCTGATGCAGACAACTTTTTCAGAAAGAAAATCCAAAAAATACGTTTTATCAGGGCCCACTTTTTGCCGCAGCGCCAATGATAGAATGTATGTCTTTTATACCGAGTGTGCTATCAACGATGGCTGTTCCGATCTAAGATTTACCTTAGATAGAACGGATTTACTTTTCACTTACAAGGCTGTCTGTTTCTTTTTCTGGTAGTTTTCGTTAAGAGAGTGCGCATGTGCCGGTATTCCTGGACATCCGGATGAGAACCAGGTAAAACCGGGAACCAGCACTACAAATGCATAACAAAAAGTAAAATATAAAAAAAATCGATCTCTAAACGGAAAGTTCTTAATCAAATGGCAAAATCAAAAGCTCAAACAGATCAAACGAATGAAAAACAATTGTCATATCTTGACTTGGTACACGTATTTCCTTATGTAGAAAAGTGTGGATTAAACCTGGTTTTATAGCTAGCTTAACGTCTCACTTGTATCAAGAAACGCTTACCAACTTCCACATTTTTGTTGTTGACTACCTTGTCAGATTTCTTTGAAAGTGTGATTGAATGTGTTTATGTCAATTGTGTTTTATATTTATGATGTATGTTTACACAATTTTGGCTGCTTACTTCCGATAATATCTTTTTAGAACCGAACTATGAATACCCGGCCACGTGCAATCTGTGTTTTTGTTAGGTATTCTGATGAGTTTTTATGTTGTCCTGTTATACCACTGTCCAAGGTTATGGGAAGGGTTTATACCCCATTAATATGTTTAATCCTGCCACATTCCGTTTGTATGTGCCTGTCCCAAGTCAGGAGCCTGTAATTCAGTGTTACATATTTGTTTTTCGTTCATATTTTGTACATAAATAAGGCCGTTAGTTTTCTCGCTTGAATTGTTTTACATTTGTCATTTTGGAGCCTTTTCTATCTTACTATGCGGTATGTGCTTTGCTCATTGGTTAAGGCCGTACGGTGACCTATAGTTGGAAATTTCTGTGTCATTCGGTTTCTTGTGGAGAGTTGTCTGATTGACAATCATACCACATCTTCTCTATCATATGAATAAACACATCATGGATACCTGATTAAAATTGTAAACGCCAGACGCGCTTTTTGTGTACAAAACACTCATCACTAAAACATGAAAAGAGCATACAGGTGAAAAGCAATGATGACCTTAATTTGTTCCGAAAGGTCTTGTCAAATACAGCTAAGGGTATCAATTCCTGAGGTAGAAACTCTTTGGTATTTCGATAACTGTCATCAAGGTAAAACCACCATTTTTGTCGAGCCTTCGACTTTAGTCGAAAAAGCGAGACTAAGCGATCCTACTTTCCGTCGTCGTCGGTGTCGTCGTCGGCGGCGTCCACAAATATTCACTCTGTGGTTAAAGTTTTTGAAATTTTAATAACTTTCCTAAACTATACTGGATTTCTACCAAACTTGGACAGAAGCTTGTTTATGATCATAAGATAGTATCCAGAAGTAAATTTTGTAAAAATAAAATTCCATTTTTTCCGTATTTTACTTATAAATGGACTTAGTTTTTTCTGCGGGGAAACATTTCATTCACTCTGTGGTTAAAGTTTTTAGAATTTTTATAACTTTCTTAAACTATCCTTGGTTTGTACCAAACTTGGACAGAAGCTTGTTTATGATCATAAGATAGTATCCAAAGTAAATTTTGTAAAAAATAAAATTCCATTTTTTCTTTATTTACTTTTAAATGGACTTAGTTTTTCTGTGGGGAAACATTACAGCGAGAAAAGCGAGACTAAGCGATCCTACTTTCCGTCGTCGTCGGTGTCGTCGTCGGCGGCGTCCACAAATATTCACTCTGTGGTTAAAGTTTTTGAAATTTTAATAACTTTCTTAAACTATCCTTGGTTTGTACAAAACTTGGACAGAAGCTTGTTTATGATCATAAGATAGCATCCAGAAGTAAATTTTGTAAAAAAAAAATCCATTTTTTCTTTATTTACTTTTAAATGGACTTAGTTTTTCTGTGGGGAAACATTACATTCACTCTGTGGTTAAAGTTTTTAGAATTTTAATAACTTTCTTAAACTATCCTTGGTTTGTACCAAACTTGGACAGAAGCTTATTTATGATCATAAGATAGTATCCAGAAGTAAATTTTGTAAAAAGATAACTCCATTTTTTCTGTATTTTACTTTTAAATGGACTTAGATTTTCTTCCAGTTAATACTTTATACAGTCTGCAGTTAAAGTTTTCAAAACATTTATTATATTCATTAACTATCCTAGATTTTTACCAAACTTGGACAGAAGCTTCTTACAATCAAAAGATAGTATCAAGAGGAATATTTTTATTGATTTTTTTCCTAATTTTTGTTGAGCCTGTGATTTACAGCAAAAGTAGGCGAGACACTGGGTTCCGCGGAACCCTTACAAATTTTTCTTTTGTTAGAACAATTACTGTTCTAAAACAAGAATATGACAGTTCTTTACCATTATTTCCATTGGTTAATATAATCAAGCATTTGGTTTTACTAGATTTTATGGACAATTTTCCTCGGTTAGGAGGAGGGTTGGGATCCCGATGACATGTTTAACCCCGCCACATTCTGTATATATGAGCCTGTCCCAAGTCAGGAGCCTGTAATTCAGTGGTTGTAGTATGTTGATGTGTTACATATTTGTTTTCGTTAATTTTTTGTACATAAACTAGGCCGTTAGAATTGTTTTCGTTTGTCATTTTGGGGCCTTTTATAGCTGACTGTGCGGTATGGCCTTTGCTTATTGTTGAAGGCCGTACTGTGACCTATAGTTGTTAATTTCTGTGGTATTTGGTCTCTTGTGGAGAGTTGTCTCATTGGCAATCATACCACATCTTCTTTTTTATATTTCTTTTTTTGAATTTATTTTGGAGTTCTGTATTTTAATAAATGTATTACAATGTCTCCTATTTAATTTCATGTAATATTTCAGTCTTTGTTTGTTACCATCAAGTGTATTTGTAATCAATTTATAATGTTTGAAAATTGGCAAACCTCTGACATAAGGATCTAGACTCACTTTCTTTAAGTTCTGTTTTTAAATGATTAAAAAAATGTACTTCAAATGGATAAATTTTAAGTTAATCTAATTTAAGTATTATGTTTAAGGTGTCAAATGCTTACAAAAAAACTAAATAAAGACATTTGGATATCTGTAATTAAGCCAACAGAAATTTGATTATGGAGGTTGCCTGTATTGACAAGCTAGTTAAGTTGATGAAGGATGACAAAATTATAATCAATCCCATCTTTCTTAAGAGGATAAAAGATATAGGAAGATGTGGTATGAGTGCCAATGAGACAACTCTCCATCCAAATAACAATTTATAAAAGTAAATCATTATAGGTCAAAATACGGCCTTCAACACGGAGCCTTGGCTCACACCGAACAATAAGCTATGAAGAGCCCCACAATTATTAGTGTAAAACCATTCAAACGGGAAAACCAACGGTCTAATATATATAAAAAAAACGAGAAACACGTATAAATTACATAAACAAACGACAACTACTGTACATCAGATTCCTGATTTAGGACAGGTGCAAACATTTGCAGCGGGATTAAACGTTTAAATGGTACCAAACCTTTTCCCTATTTCTGAAACAATAGTATAACATCACAACATAGAAAAACATAATATTAACAAACTTTGCTAATTAAATCATAGTTTCATTAGAGCACTGTACAGTGGACTATTATCATGCGAATTGCTATGGAATTGTTTCTTATTTTGAATTATTTAATAAAATCACAGTTGGTGTTACATAAAATCAACAAATATCAATGTGTTACATTAAAACTCTGACTGCAATCGAGTCTAGAAATATTATGAAAATAAAATGAACTTGTTAGATTATAACTTTAAAAAGTACCAATGGTTAAATTATCCATTCATCGTTACCCTGTTGCCAATTGATATTGACATGACTTCATGAGGGTATCAGTCTCTGATGTCGTAAGATCCTACTTAAAGTCATCCAACATTTCTTACGACCTAGCTGCTATATAATATCGCCTCTAAGATAATTGTTTTTGTTTTTAAGTTCATTTTTTGTATTGCGGTATATTTTTCTAAGAACAACAGGGATTTTTTTTTATATTTTAGAACAAGATTGGTAGATGTTTTCAATGCACGTTAATCAGTTAATCTATTCACATTTAATACCTATGTATTGTATACCACATTTGTCAGAGTATATGCTATACATCAAACTGTTTTCAAGCATCTCTGTCTCACTGCAATTTTACTACAAATATGGCATTTATTTTGTCCATATAAATAAGTAAAATCACAAAAATACTGAACTCCGAGTATGAAATAAAGTATAAGGTTTACCATTTTAAAGTAATACAATAAAAGGAGACGCAAGAGTTGTGCAATTAAATAATAAGATTACTTAAGGGATATCACTTTTGTACATTAAGAGATTACCCTGCATCAATTTATGACAATATTATAAACTGCAGTAGGAATGATTTTATTCTTATTATAAATGAGACAAATATCAAGTGAGAAGAATACACTAACACTACAAACTGCTCAGAGTCTGAAGAGACCATATTCTATGCTCGATCAGTAAAATCGAGCACATATTTTACTCGACTAGCCTCGGCATAACCTAACTGAACCTAACTGTACTCGACTTTGGTTTCGACTTTACTTTATAAGTCTGATTCAGGACTTCATGATCTTGGTGTAGTCTGAAATGGTCTCGATTAAAGCTCGACCAGTCTCGACCAGTCCGACTCAGTATCGACCTGTCTCGACCTGTGTCGACAAGTCTTGACCTTCAAATTTAGTCTTGATTGGTCTGAATCAGCCCATCGAACTAAATTAAATATAGATCTTACCATGGAAGTAATATTTTAAAGGAATAACAACGACTAATTAGCATATATTAAAGTCATATGATTTTATCCAATTATAGTCTCAGCGACAAGACCCCTTTTGTTACTATCTGTGATACCGCGATTGTAAAATGGCATCTGGAATTTCTTATCAGTCACGTGAATTTACCAAGTACGGTAATTATAAAGCACATGTGAGAAATCCTAGTTTATTAATTAACAAGGTGGCGCTGTATTATATAAAACTTCTACCTTCAAAAAGAAATCGAATGATGTAAAAAAAACTTGAAAAACGGACGAGAATTAACAAAATAATGAAGAAAAATCTACACATAGATTTTTTTACTGTTGAAATGTGCAAAGTTTATCGTGATTTAAAAAAGGATATTTACTTTTAAGTATTTTATGTATATGTAAAAAAGTGTTTTAATACAGTTGAATATTACTAGACATAAGTATCAATTTATAACACGCTGTACAGCAAAAAAAAACCAAACAGACAAAATGAGCGTGACGCTATCTATCTAACCGTACATTCATTTTATACGAATTAGTTTAAAGAATAGAAAGGTTTGTGAATATTTTAATTGACTGGTATACACGCATAACTTGGATTATTCGTATTTAATAAAAGGGGGTCCAAACATAATGTTTCTACAATCATATTCTTAACTTTTAAATTGGCGTCTTAACTGTCTGTAAATATAAAAAATTAAAAACGATCCACCCTTGTTCTCCAATTTTTAATGTGCTAGCTGTCATCTTAAACTATTAAAATCAAAATACACAGAAATAGAAAAATTAGACTAAAATCAACATTGAACGAATTACTCTATTCGGCAGCGTACATCAGCGGAATGTAACGAGTGGACTATTTGGGTTACTTCGCACGTGTATACGACAACAACTTGTCTGTTCGTAATTTTCCGTGAACACGAAAATGTCCGAAAAGTGTCAGTGATTTGATCGATCACATGCGGAGAATCAACAATGGCCAAAAAGTGTCAGTGATTTGATCGATCACAAGCGGAGAATCAACAAGCATTCCATATCGTAAACTGATTAACGAGTAATCGAAAGGTATATAGGCGGTAACGCAGATGAAACCTTTATACTGGCGTTGTTGTTATTCCTTTCAATATTACTTCCATGATCTAACAAAAACCAGGTTATTCGGTTGTTTGGTTCATTGCTGTGAAATTAAAGAATTTAATAATAGGTAAAAAAAAAATGATTAAATTCAGATAGTCATCTTCAATTATTTCTATAACCTTTTTCAAATCAACCTGGTTATTTGGTCGTTTGATTTATTGCTTTCTTATTTGAGGATTTAATTAATAGGTAAAAAAGCTAGAATTTTCAGTCGGACTGAATTCAGATAGTCGACTTTGAATTTGTTAAATACTTTTTCAAATTAAATTGGATTTTCATAAAACTATACAGCTATCTCAGTTGTATATTGATCTTACTGAATCCCAGGTCGTTATTTAGTTTAGTGTATTGCTGTCAAATTTAAGGATTAAATTGATCTAGGTAAAAAAAAAAACTAGAATTTGCAGTTCGGATTAAATTCAAATAGTCATCTTTAATCTTTTTTATAACCAAATCAATTGAATTTTCATCACACTATACACTATCTGAATTATATATTGATTTTATAGAATGCCAGGTTGTTTTGGTAATTTGGATTATTGCTGTCAAATTTAAGGATTTAAGTGAGAGGTAATTAAATAAGCTAGAATTCTCAATTCAGACTGAATTCAGATGGTCACCTTTGAATTCGTTTATTACTTTTTCAAATTAACTTGGATTTTCAAAAAACTATACACCTATCTCAGTTGTATATTCATCTTACCGAATCCCAGGTCGGTATTTAGTTTGGTGTAATGCTGTCAAATTCAGGGATTAAATTAATCTAGGTAAAAAAAGCTAGAATTTGCAGTTCGGACTAATTTCAGATAGTCATCTTTAATTTTTTTTATTACTTTTTCAAATCAACTTTAATTTTCATCAAACTATACAGCTATCTCAATTATATGTTGATCTTATAGAATGCCAGGTTATTTGGTCCATTGGTTTATTGCTGTCAAATTTAAGGATTTAAATGATATGTAATTAGATAAGCAAGAATTAAGCCTCATAGATAAAGGCAACAGTAGTATACCGCTGTTCAAAACTCATAAATCCATGGACAAAAAACAAAATCGGGGTAACAAACTAAAACCGAGGGAAACGTAGTAAGAGGCTGTCCAACAAAATATCAGGCAAATCCTATGATATGGGTGACACAAGATAATTTTTTTCCCACTGAATTTTTGGTTCCAATGCAATGTTTATATCATACAAAGAATATATATGTCAAAGATATTTTTGAATCAACAGTGGATGGCTCAGAAAATGATTTTAAAGTTCACTAACAACGCAACAAAATTTTGTACAAAATGAAGAGTTATCTCCCTTTTCAATGGATTTTCAGTGCTTTCTATGTATTTTTTTTCTCTTTATTTATTGCAGTTAAATACAAAAACAAAATTCAACTTTGAGAAAGAATGAATTTGTGATATGAAATAGATGAAAAATTTTGAAAACAAAATATGTCATGTGCCATTCACTGCCTGGTTTTTTCATGGACACCCTCTTAAATATAAGAGGAGAACAACGACATAACACTAAAATGTAACACACATAGACAAAATCCCACGAGAATAACAAATATAACATATATATATATAACATCAAAACCAAATACATGAATTTGGGATAGACAAGTACCGTGACACGTCTTATCGCAAAGTGCTTCTTTCTATATTTAACAAAATTTTATGACTTTTTCAAATCAGCATGGATTTTCATCAAACTTTTCAGCCATCTTCATAATATATTTATCTTACAGATACCAGGTTGTTTTGTATTTTGGTGTATTGCTTTCAAATTCAAGGACTTAGTTAATAGGTAAAAAAAAAGGCTAAAATTTTCATTTTTGACTAAATTCAAATATTATACCTATAACTTCAATATTTAAATTTGACAGTAATACACCAAATTACCAAAAAACCTGGTAATGTGTAAGATAAATATATAATGAAGATAGCTGTAGATTTTAATGAAAATCCAAGTTGATTTGAAATGTTATACAAAAATTTAAAGATGGCTATCTGAATTTAATCCGAACTGAAAATTCTAGCTTTTTTTTTTACCTTGATTAATTAAATACTAAGTTGTGTCAGCAATATGCAAAACAACATAATAACCTGGGATTCAGTAAGATCAATCTGCAACAGAGATAGCTGTATACTTTTATGAAATTCCAAGTTAATTTGAAAAAGGAATAAACAAATTCAAAGTTGACTATCTGAATTCAGTCCGACGGAAAACTTTACCCTATTAATTAAATCCTCAAATTTTAAAGCAATAAATCAAACTACCAAGACTAGTCAGCACAGGTCAAGACAGGTCGAGACGGGTCGAGACAGGTCAAGACTGGTCTAGACTGGATCGAGACAGGTCGAGACTGGTCTAAACTGAGTTGAGACTGGTCGAGACTTGGTCGAAACCATTTCAGACTACACCAAGATCATAAAGTACTGAATCAGACTTATTAAATAAATCGAGAACAAAGTCGAGTACAGTTACGTACAGTTAAGTACTGTCAAGATAATGTCGACACTAGTCGAGTTATATCTGTGCTCGATTTTACTGGTCGAGCACAAAATTATATTTAGATATAAGAAAATTTGGTATGACTGCCAATGACACAACTCTCCATCCAAGTCAGAATTTGTAAAAGTAAACCATTATAGGTCAAAGTACGGTCTTCAACACATAGCCTTGGCTCAAACCTAACAGCAAGCTATAAAGAGCCCCAAAAATTACAAGTGTAAAACCATTCCCACGGGAAACCAATGTGTAATCTATATAAAAAACGAGAAACAAGAAACACTGATAAACCACATCAACAAACGATAACCATGTAACACATTTATTCAAATCATAAAAAGTTTAAAATAAACAATATACGGGACAAGTACGCGATGATATGTAGCTTTCTTTAGTGTGTATTTAATTCTTGACGCTATCTAATCAACAATAGAGTCGACATTCGAAGAACTCCGATGGTCATATAAGCGATATAAACAAAGATGTATAGAAAAAAATATAGAAATTTAACTCGTGTAATTTGATTATTTTGTGGATCGAATCAGTCAATCAAATGATTTACCTTTGTTTCACTTTCAATGTTCACATTCTTTTCTTTTCAATAACTGAACACGCACGATTCATGATTTATCCATCTCTATCTAAGGGGGTAAATTGAAGTTCATATTAATACGGATGAGGTCGAATTATTCACTTGAAGGTGAATAAGTCATCATCAATGTTTATTAGCTTAATTTTACAAAATTGAACCATACAGGCTGCTGAAAGCAAAATATTATTTTACTATTTCACTTTCATAAATGATTGAACAACATCAATCATACTTTATATGTGTTATATATCTCGTAGCTAGTGCCCTTTTAAGGTAAATACGCGATATTTATTTTTGGCAATTTTTGATATTTCAATAGTTATCAAAGGTACCAGGCTAATAAGTTACTACGCCAGAAGCTGGTTTCGTCTACATGAGACTCATCAGTTACGTTCAGATCAAAATGGTTAGAAAGCCAAACAAGTACAAACTTTCAGAGCATTGAGGACCCCAAAATCAGAAAAGTTGTGCCAAATACCGTTTAGATAATATATGCCTTTGATAAGAAAATCCTTCATATTTTGAACAATTCATACTTTTACACAGAGTTAATTATCAAATTGACCTTATAATTGATATGCATGTCAAGACCTAGGTGCTGACTACTGGGATGGTGATACAATCGTATCGTATTAATACCCTAAAATTCAAAAATCGATATTATAACTCAAATCTTTAGACCTTAACATGGTCTGCTTAAAATTATTAATGCCTCTGTAGATATTTGAATACTGAATTCTCATGACTTTTGTCATCAATTCCCGCAAAAAAAAGGAGTAGGTCCGGTAAGGACTCATTTTGGCCTCAAATTTCAGTTTCATCTGACGAAAGATTTTGACCACTTTTTAAAGACTTAAGTGTCTATTTCACTTGATTTAATTACTATAAGAGAAAGATTTTAACTGATTTAGTCATTAAAAACGATCCGATTCAAGCTCAAATATGAAAAATCTCTCAAATATGCCAAAAAACGTCACTTTTCAGATGGTTTTTGTCAAAAATGAAAGTGGCCGCATCCGTGTTCATCCACAACCTTTATATATGTTATGTATTATCATAAAATACAACTTACATTTCAATATTAAGGATGAACACGAATGCGGCCACTTTCGTTTTACAAGGAAACCGTCTAAAATTTAACTAAAATGATAGAATTTTGAAGATTTCAGTAATTTAGCATGACTTAATGGTGCTACAACCCGATATATGTGCATTATATTGTCAAAAACAGCCCATATTTATGTAGCAGAAGCATTTAACTGTCCAATAAATAACTAAAAGTTTACATTTAAACAATTTTGTAAAACTGTTATATTTTGGGGCCAAAAAGGGGTCTTACCGGACCTACTCCTTTGACCCTGTGTTCAATTACACAGTATTTTTCCACTTCTAGTTTGGTCAGATTCTTTCAATCAAATGCATTTGCTTTGCAAAGAAATGTTTTACATTGAATAATAACAGATGTTCTATTTCATTATATTTTATGAAAAATTGGAGTTAAAACTTGTGTATTGTTAGTTTTGTTGGACTAGTATTCTTGTAACTAGTTGAAGCGTGTAGTGTGTAGTTATTTAATTAACATTAATGCTTTAAGTCTCACCCTTTTCTTTTTTAAACACTTTTTCTTTAAAGTTATTAAAATAACTAAAAACATGTCTAAAATGTAGATTTACCAGATATAAGTACCGTCAGGAGCGTAAATTGTCATAAAATAAAAGTATATATGTATCTATAATGCTTAATGCATTCGCCGAGGAAAGATATGCATGTGTACGCATTTTATGTGTGAGTGTGTGTGTAAGTTTCATTACTTTCAGATAAAAAGTATGAGAATATTAGCTCATTCATTGCTTATTTCGTGGCTGCGCTGACATAAACTAAAATAACATACCAAGATAAAGTTATTATATGTTTGATCAGTCTGTTCACAATAGCTATACGTCATCGTATTCAACTTAGTGGGGGAAATTCCAATCAACGTATCTCGACTATCCCTAGTGCCCAGCTTAAACTGTAATGTATCCAATTAATTATAAAAAAGAAGATGTGGTATGATTGCCAATGAAACTACTCTTCACAAGAGACCAAATGACACAGAAATTAAGAACTATAGGTTACCGTAAGACCTTCAACAATTAGCAAAGCCCATACCGTATGGTCAGCTATAAAAGGACCCGAAATGAAAAATTTAAAACAATTCAAAAGAGAAATCTTGAGACCTAATTAATGTACAAAACAATGAACGAAAAACAAATATGTAACACAGCAACAAACGTCAACCACTGAATTACAGGCTCCTAACTTGGTACATACATACAGAAAGTGGCGATAAATATGTTAGCGGGATTAAATATGTTAGCGGGATCCCACGTGTTCTTTTCTCAATTTTAAATTTTAAAAAGAAATCAAAACTTTAAAGAAAAAATGTCAAATAAAGTATTGTTGTTATAATGTACCTAATCGGTGTGGTATAATACTTAAGATAATCAGATCCAATGGCAAAGGAACCAGACACCTCCCACCCTATTTGAATACAAACATCCAGATCCACATTAAGATGTCAGTGTTTTATAAGCAACCTGTTTGTAAAAGATTACAATTAATGAGCATTAAAGTAATTACTTTGTTACTATGAGTCTTTTGTAGACGAAACGCGCGTCTGGCGTAACTATAAAATTTCAATCCTGGTATCTATGATGAGTTTATTTCTTTCTTCATTTTTCATAAAGTGAAATCTCCATCTTTGACAAAACATGAAGTCGGGAAGTGTTTACATTGTTTGGAGTCATATTATTTAGTACTTAGATGATAATCTGACATTTATTATCAGATGAAAGAGCGCTCCGGAATAGCGACAAATAGAGGATTGTGTGGTTGACCGTTTAGAAAATTTTCCGGACCTTTGAAAGACATTTTATTAATGATAAATGGTGATTTGGATTTTTATTCTTTTTCTTTTGGTCAATTGTTTGAAGAATTTTCTGTAGGTTTGTTTGTTATTCTGTATAAACTAATTTTCTGAATGCTATATTTATATATATATATTCTTTATAAGGCAAATTCCTTTAAAAATAAGCTTTTATTGTCTATTAATCAACACAGTAATCGTTTTCTCTGTTTTGTCTATCAATATTTTTTTTAAAACTGAAAATCATGATTAAATATTATGCTTCCACCCCGTCCAATTTCAGAACGTGGATGTTATCCAAGGAAAATGAAAATATTTGGTCATAAAATCATTTGATAGATGAAAACATTTATGTAATTACCCGAAGAAAGCACAAAGTCGTGATACATGTACATATACTTGTAACAGGGAAAAAATATCCATACGTCAAAGTATGATTTACAGTGTGGATCAAAAAGATTTTCAAAATCCTACACAGAAATGTGTTAAATTATGCATGTTTTGGCAACAACAAATGTTGCATCACTTATTTATTAAATAAATTAAAAAAAAACAATTACATTATTTGTTCGAAGGTTAAAATATGGCTCAACGACGTTGTTTGGTATTTCAGTCTAATAGACGGTAAACATGATTGTGTCTGCTTAACCAGATCAAAGATGGATAATTAAAAAAAAGTAAAACACCAATTTACAAAAAAAAAAACGATGGTTTGCATTTTAAAAAGACAAAATAATGACCGAACAGAGGTCATTATATAATGCCTTGAAGCAAGTTTCATTGAGACAATGGTATCATTCGGGTTGATTCTTCAAAAGAAATTCCGATCGTTCTAAAAGAAAATAACTCCATATAAGTATAGCTACACTGGTATCAACGTTGCTGTTGGAAAATATGGTCACAACGACAATTGTTTTAGTATTTAAATTCGTCATTAATAATGCAGTAAAACTTTCGCAAAACCAGATCATGAAGTAGACCTTGGGCATGTTAATTTTTACATGAATTATCTAAATCAAACATGCAAATTACATATTTACAGTATGTATGCGGTATAATCAGTTTTCGTAAAATAAACCACTTGTCCATTTTTTTTCTTTTTCCAAGGTAAATATGTTTGCATTGACGAATATGACATATATATAGGAATACGTTTCAACAATGTTATTTTGCAGGTACTTATACGGAAATCAAATTTCAACGCTTGATGTGAATATCTTTACAGGTTTGACGGCTCTTCAGATTTTGTGAGGGACTTGATCTTGAATAAAACAAAATTTGCCATCATGTATGGCGGGTTTCGCAATAAATTAACTTATAACTATGAAACAGTTTCAATTCTACAACCAAGATTTATAAATGTGTGTTAATTTAATTAACTATTACATTGTGTATGGTAAACTGTTTCAATTTCAAGAAATCAAAATTCCCACGTTAAGATTGATTTCATTGATTTTGTAATATAATCTAAGATATTATGAATATTTAGTTGCTCTGTGTCTGTTTAGCCAAAGGTAGTTTACTTAAACAGATACTTGACCAGATACGAAATTCTGAGTAAAATTAAAAACATGTGTACACTGTTGATATACTATTTGTTTTTCTGATCGGATATTGTTTTATGTCTTATCGTTTGTAGTTTTTATTTTATTGTTCATTCCCGATTTGTATGTAAAAGTAAAGATAATTAGTCACCCAGTTCGTTAATATGATTATAGTTTAAAGCAATTATAATACGCGCAGGATTTATTTGTTTTACACAGTTTTATTATGAATAAACCCGACATAGTTAGTTAAAATAATTGATAACACATATTGACAGAATTCTATTTTATAATCATGTAAATGTTATAAAATACATTAAATAACACCATTACATACCTTATCCAAATGTTTATCCAATTTTTAGAAATCTACCCTTGACGTCATTTTTGTGGTGCTGATACATTCGTGAGACGCACAATTTTTTTTTCTGGTTTTGTGTACTGTCGTAAATTAATTTTAGGTATTCTTTGTTATTCTGTGGTTAACATGTCCAAATGTACTATTATATTATTTATTTATATATGACTCTGTCCTGATTGTTCTATTGCATTTATTTGAACTGTATTCCTGTCATGAAATGTTGTCATTTTAGCGGTATTGTTAACATTGCCATTTAGAGAGAGATTTGGCTAGCCAAACAACCAGGTTTAACCTATCATTTGTTCTGAAAATGTCCTGTACCAGATCAGGAATATGGCAGTTGTTAACTTATAGTTCGTTTCTATGTATGTTGCATTTGGCGTTTGTTTTTTAATGCACTATAGTGTTTCTGTTGTTTTGTTGTTTTCCTCTGGTAGATGATGTGTTTCCCTCGCTTTTAGTTGTAACCCGGATTGTATTCTCTTAATCGATTTTTGACTTTTGAACAGTGGTATATTAATTAGTTGTACATATTTCCAGGACAGTAGATTCTTTGCACTTTGTACTACTTCGATTTTACTTTGCCCCACACATAACATGAAAATATGATATTACGCTACTAAATGTTGATAGCAACTTTTTCTGCAATATTCCTAAGATTTGTCTAAATTTCGTTATGATTAAACTGAGAACCGCTTCTCAGGAATAGAACAAATTTATGAACTTTTAAATTTATGTTTATGAATTGATAACTCAATATCCCTATTATACAAGAAAATTCGGTTTCGGATCGAGTGCAAAATTTGTAACATATTTATTTCATTGTAACTCCAATTTACAAAAATGTTTTCATTTGTCACTGAAAGAGAAAGGAAACCCGTTTTAGGACCAATAGAACTCCCCAAAAATGTTTTGATTATTAGATTAAACTGTTTGAAGACCAGCATTTTTTAACCGAACATCAACATGCTATCTTTTGTATAAATCATCAAAGTCATACATGATTAATAGCTGGATTATTATGGTATAATAAACTTCTGTGTGTATGTATACACTATTTCAGCCAGTTTGCAAACAGATGTCTATCTTATAACATTAAGGTAGCAGAGGCGTTTATTCCATAGAATGTTTTAATAATTTGTCAAATTGAAGGTTTTTATCATGCTTTTTCTCAAAACTATAACAAAAAGTATGGTTCACCGGACTTTTTTTCACGCTACAGTTTGTGCAAAATTGTAAATTTTGTATAGATTATTCATGGAAAATCTAAGTTTGTGTGATAAAAAGAAAACTATATGATATAATTTTAAAATGAAATGTGAAAAGATAGCTCTAATAACATGCTTGCAGATAAAAAAATGAAAAAATAGGGTCATCGAACTTGTTTTCTTGCTACGTATTAAAATAGTTAAATTCACAACACTTTCTATTATGAAATTAATTTATCTGAGTTATCTCTCCAACTATCTAAATTATCTCCCTTTATTTGCAAAGTTGAAAAAAACCCACAAATATGGTGGTTTTTGTCGAGCCTGCAACTTTTGTTGCAGAAAGCTCGACATAGGGATAGTGATCCAGCGGCGGCGGCGGCTACGGCGACGGTGTTAGCTCACTTCTTAAAAGCTATATATTTTAGAAGGTGGAAGACCTGGATGCTTCATATTTTGTATATAGATGCCTCATGTTACGAAGTTTCCGTCAGTCACATGTCCAATGTCCTTGACCTCATTTTCATGGTTCAGTGACCACTTGAAAAAAAGTTCAGAATTTTTGTAACGTTGAATTCTCTCTTATTATAAGTAATAAGATAACTATATTTGGTATGTGCGTACCTTGCAAGGTCCTCATGCCCGTCACACAGTTTTCACTTGACCTCGACCTCATTTCATGGATCAGTGAACAAGGTTAAGTTTTGGTGGTCAAGTCCATATGTCAGATACTATAAGCAATAGGGCTAGTATATTTGGTGTATGGAAGGACTGGAAGATGTACATGTCCAACTGGCAGGTGTCATCTGACCTTGACCTTATTTTTATGGTTCAGTGGTTATAGTTAAGTTTTTGTGTTTTGGTCTGTTTTTCTCATACTTTATGCAATAAGTCTACTATATTTGTAGTATGGAATGATTGTAAGGTGTACATGTATAGCGGGCAGATGTCATCTGACCTTGACCTCATTTTCATGGTTCAGTGGTCAAATTTAAGTTTTTAAGTTTTGATCTTTTTATCTAATATTATATGCCAAAGGTCAACTATATTTGGTGTATGGAAATATATTATGATCTATATGTCAGTCCCGCAGGTTTTATTTGATCATGACCTCAATTGCACGGTTCATTGGACAGTGTTAAGTTTTTGTGTTTCGGTCTATTTTTCTTAAACTATAAGTAATAGGTCAACTATATTTGTTGTATGGAAGCATTGTTAGCTGTACATGTCTGCCTGGCATGGTTCATCTGACCTTGACCTCATTTTCATGGTTCATTGGTCTTTGTTTAACTATCTTGTTTAGTGTTATGTTTATGTGACAGTTGTAATAACGCTTTATACTTAGGACTATCAACATAATATCAATGATTAGTAAAAGAAGGCGAGACATTTCAGTGTGTGCTCTCTTGTTTTTTTTTAGAAATTACAGCCGTTAATATGATAAAACACATATTTTTTTATATTTACATTAAAAGTCTAACACATGAATTACATACTCCTTTCAAAATTTGCACATTTTATCAAAGATCTAGCACTAGTAGCCCGAATTTAGCTTAAACGGACAAAAAGGTATTATCGCTATTTAAAAAAGATGAATGATCATAAGATAAAGATTGACAAAAGTTAAAAATTGTTTTTAATCCGTTTCAATCCATATCAAACTATTTTAATGCCGGTCAAATAGATTCCCTTGCAGCCATTCAAGTTAGTTTAAGATGTGGGTAAGCTGCGTCAAACTAATAAACCACGCCCCCGTTAAACGAAATCAAACTGATGTTAAGTCCTTTTAAACTTTAAAGTATCCGTCTTTTTTGTAAGTTAAATCACTCAAGCAAAACAGCATTCCGTTATATCAGTCATTTCAAAATAAAGTACAAATTCGGAATCTGAACTTTTCCAAAAAAAAAGGTAAAATAAATGCAAATTAATTTAAAAAACCAATAGCATATTGATTTGTTAATATTTTTTTTAAATATGCAATCTTAACAACACCTGAGAAAATTTTATTTTAAAATTGTGTGCCAGCTTGTGTCAGATTTTGTCCATCCTGTTACTTTTTTTAACTGATAGCAATAGTGATAATAGAAAAGAAAATATCCAATGAAAAGTGTGGCTCACATTTGCATAGCAATGTTCATTTGAAATCGCATTTACATTTATCATTTATGTAGATTACCCAAAAAAAATCTGCAGATAGTCGGTACGTTCAGGAAAATCATCACATTTCTTATTTTTCAAACACTCTTAAAAAAATATTGTGGAGACAGTGGCATTGAAAATCTACTATTATGTCCCTTTTCAATTATACTAACTGGAAACTTAGTCAATAGATCAGTTATGTTGATTGTAAAAATTATTTTACACATTTTTTGGGGTAACAGGAACGAACAAAGGCAGTAACAGGGAGGACAAAGTTGTAACAGTAGAGACAAAACATAATTTAGGTCACGAAAATCAATAACAAAAAACTGGATTTTGAATTTCATAGGGCTACAAACGGGAGATATAAGTCTCTAAACATTATACACGAACCATTTATACGTGTATCAACCCTGTCCGGGTCAAACAAACATAACAAAACAAAAACAAAAGAAAAATTGATATTAATTTTATTTGGTGTTTTTTGTTTTTTTTTTCCGCTAAGTATGAAGTAAGATTTGGTTGCCGCAAGTCGTAAAAATCAGTACATAAGATGACATGCCTTTCTGTGAACTGCCGCTTTTAAGACCAAGTTCAGCATGTTGGTTCTTATTTATTTATCATATTCTCTTCCTGAATATGCCTTTAAGTGTCTACTGGAGGCTAACAAATCACCAAAAACTACCCATCGTACCGTTTTAGAGAAGGTTGAAGATATAGGCGTGAAAGGCAAAACTAATTTCATATGTTTAAAAACATGAGAACAATTTAAAGAACACAACAATACAACTGAACGAAAATTCAAATTATTTTTTCTTATTGTCAATGATTCTGATATACATGTATCTAGTTTCTGACACATTTTAACACTGAAGGCTTGTCATTCTTGGAATTTTGGATCATCTCCATAAGTTCACGAAGAGGTTCTGATTTTATTTGGATTCGGAATGATTTTGGCAAAGAAAAGCACGGAGGCGTCCAAAAAAAAGTGGGGGGTATGTCATTATAAAAATTATAAAAATGAATAATACACACAGATTTGCCGCTGGTGTGCGTATTTATATTTGGAATGGCAAATATATCAATGACCTGCAACTTTAAGAAGGCAATAAATCAATGGATAGAAATTCTTATATCATTAATGGGTCGACCCATACGTACATGGTGTGCACCTACTGTAGACTGTAGACAGTAACAGGATGGAAAATTAGTACATAACTTAAATTGGTTTTAAAATAATCGCTCCCTAATAATTGATATAGTGTTTTTATACTTCCGACCCATGCCTAAGTTACGGTAACAAGCGTTTCATTAGTCTTATGCAATTAAAAATTATCTATCAACTGGTAACATTAAAGACATTATAAAAAGGTACGCATACATCAATACCTACCGATCTTTTGATTCTGATGACCAAAATCTTTCCACACAAAAAATTTCACCATGTCGTTACGTCCTGTATTAACGCCTACGACGTCACCATAAAAACGCCGTTATTTGAGGGAGAAACTAGTTTTATTCCGTAAACAAATAAATAGTAACAGGAAGGACAAATATTGATGAACAGATTGTGGAATAAAAGTTGTCATGATTTGAAACATGGAAAGTTATTTATTTTTAATTATGATGTTTCTAAATGAAGAAAAATCATTCTGTTTACCTTTAAATGCAGTTTTATGTACAGATAATTTGAATGCAAATGTTATTTATCAAAAATGAACGCATGGAAATTGGCGAATTTTCATACTTCAACGAATATAAAAAAAATATGAAACTTTTGGCACACTAATATTGGCATGTACTATCTTGCACAATATGTAAACTCTCATGTTAAATTGAAAAAAATATGTCAAACTTACAAATAAAACAGACAATAGACAATAACCGAAAAATGTACATTTTTTTGAAATGACTGATACATCGTTAATCCGTTCCGATTTTTTAAATGCAGCGAAAAAGTTTTTTTTTTCATTTGTACACATGCAGTATCTCAAAAGTTAAAAACAATGACTGTGATATGAAAAACCAGCGTCATCTAAGTTATTTTGCTAAAAGTATTACGAGAAAGCTGGTAGTTATTTAATCATTAACAATTAAGGAACCACTGCAAAAAGGGACAGACAGTATTCCAATCGATATATATTATCTTTTAGGTTAAAAGTAATTTTACATTTACCGACTGATAAAACAGTATTTATCTAAAAAAACAAAAATGGTGTTAATTAAATTTAAAAAAAAAAGATCGTATAATGTTAAATTTTAGAGTTTATTCCGTCATCAGTTTAGACTTGTTGAAAGTAAGATCTGTTAAATATGAAAATAAGAGGATGTGGTATGATTGCCACCGTTAAAGTTGTTATATATTTATTGGTCAAAAAAGTTGTTTACATGGGGAAAAGCTTAAAATATTAATATGGAACTTTTAAGATTGAAACGCGATAATACGAATTTGGTTTGGGGAATGTCGTACAGGTTGCATGCTATCCTTTTTCAAAACAGGTCTGCACACCTCATTGTTAAGTGTCAGTTTAATGTTTAACCCACCATTTTAGTCGACCCTTAAAACGAACCAAATTTTTCTTTGATTTTTTCGGCGAAATAAACATTCTTGATAAATGCCACTAGATATTGTACGCAAACATTAATCTATATAAAGGAATCGTCCTATCAAAAATGTAATTTCGTGGAGAATATGCATGAAATACTTGCCACTGTACGTTAAGCAAGTTCAATTAAACCAATTTCGTCCCGGACTTTTAATTATTCACATTAAAACATACGTTTTTTTGTTTTTTAAATTGACCTGGAAAATAAAATTTCGTATAGCTTAAACAATTAAATACGCCACCTACTAGCTATAGTATACCTGATACCATATACACTGAAAAAGTGTTTGTCTCGAGTCCGACAGTGATATGCTAGTCATAACTAAATTCATACGTGTAAAATTTGTACAATTTTACTCATCTGCACGAGAAATAAACAAGGTCATTCTAATACATTACCTGATACCTGATAGTGTTTAAGTTAGTGGCCATGGCCTCGGATTAAACACATCGACCAAGGATAATTAAAATAATTGACGCCAAATGAGATTTCAGAAAATATGCAACTATTTTTTCATGTCCTTTATAATATTTATTCAACAGGTACTTCTGGATGAATTATCGACTAATAATGGTATTCAATTAAATCGAAAATGTGTGTGTAAACCATTGTATTTTAATTCGTCATTGTGAAACATTAGAAGTGTGTCCTTTTTCTTAAAAGAGACTAACTATCAATGTGCCACCCGAGTATTTAAAAAAAATTGAAAATATCAGTATTAAAACATTTAACATTGAATAAGAATGCGAAGTCATTAGTTATAGGACTAACATGTTAATCTACCAGACACGTTATTCTAACTCTGAGCATACCAATCTTTGCTCCTCCTCTTTAATGCTGCTTTCGCAGCCGAGAATCAACAAACACTATTTCAAAGTTTCTGTTGTTATCCAATCGGGGTTCAAACCCACGGACTCCTTTACTATCACACGCTCGTCACGCTTGGTCGGATAGACATGACACGTGTACACAGGTGAAAAACTTGTCGACTATATCGGCGCGTAATTACCAATCTGTTTGAAATCCGATATAGTTCGATAAATGTTCCTATAAACCCTTACAATTGTCCTAATTATGACACCATCCAAATAGATTAGGCAAATGTCTTATTGTAAGCCCGATAGGATCTTTTCCATTAGGCACTGAAAGAAACAAGGAGCATTTGTCAGCCCAAATGGTAAAGTATTAAATTCGTACAGACCTTTGCCCTTACTAAAAGCAGTTATCTCTCTACTATATGGTGTACCTTGGCTTGCCAGTAACTCCTAGCCATATCAACGGTACTCATATACACGGAGCCGGACAAGGCATCTAGACTATCGTTTATTCGAGCAATCTGGTAGCTGTCACCCTTTGTCACAGCGATTAATTGACGGTAATCAATAACGAAGCAATAGGAATTATCTGGCTTCATAGTAAGTAGTATGGGAAAACTGATGGGGCTGTTAGAAGGACTGTTTACCCCTTGTTTCAGCATATCTTTGACTTATCTATCGACTTCGTCCATTTTATGAATGGGAAGCCGATAAGGTCTCAACTTAATAGGGGGAGAGTCTCCAGTATCAATTACATGTTGTAATATATCAGTGCGGCATAATTCGCCATCCTTATCAAGAAAAATATCAGAATACTAATCCAACAAATTCTCCACTCTTTGTTTTGTAGTGAAACGAAACTGGGGTACTGTCTATGCGACCTTAACCGAAACTTTATATAAACTAGACAGCAACCCAACTTTTCATTTAGTCTATCTCGAGGGTAGGTTCGGCCTATGCTTTCGCTCTAGGACTTCTATTAAAGTGATGCACGACTAGAATATATTAGAGTTTTATTAGGTATAATTTTAACCGGTCTCTGCCACCAGTTTATAATTTATTAAAATATGTGTGTTCTGGAACAAGATGTCTCTGATTTTTTTTCTCTCAGAGTTATTGTGAAACTGCCTATTCTAGAGGTGGCGTGAATCAGATGTGGATACTAAAAAATTCCAAAGATCTTTTAGAGTACATACATTCTAAGACTCTTTCATCTTGCAATAGTATCAAAACATTTGACTTTTCTACACTTTACACAAGTATTCCCCATTCCAAACTAAAGAACAAATTGAAAGAGTTGGTATTATTTTGTTTCATAAAAAAGAATGGCCAACGTAGATACAAGAATCTTGTCTTAGGGAGGGACAAATCTTACTTTGTAAAGGATCACTATGATTCAAACCAAAAATTCTCTGAAACTGACATTATCGAGATGCTTGATTTCTTGATTGACAACATATTTGTTACGTTTGGAGGACGTGTTTTTCAACAGACTGTCGGCATTCCAATGGGAACCAATTGTGCCCTCTTCTTGCCGACTAGGTTCTTTATTATTATGAGGCTGACTTTATACAGGAACTTCTTAGGAAAAAAGATAAGAAGTTAGCAATATCCTTTAACTTTACTTTCCGCTATATAGATGGTGTTTTCTCACTAAATAATTCAAAATTTGGTGACTATGTTGAGCGCATCTATCCCATCGAACTAGAGATAAAGGATACAACAGATACAGTTAAGTCGGCCTCATATCTTGACTTACATCTAGAAATTGACAATGAGGATCGGTTGAAAACAAAACTTTACGACAAAAGAGATGATGTCAGCTTACCATTTCTAAGTAGCAACATTCCAGCAGCGCCTGCATACGGAGTATATATCTCCCATTTGATACGATATTCCCGTGCTTGCATTTCCTATCATGATTTCCTTGATAGAGGGTTGCTGCTCACAAGGAAGCTATTAAACCAAGAGTTCCAAATGGTGAAGTTGAAATCATCCCTTCGTAAATTATACGGACGCCATTACGAGTTGGTTGACCGTTATGGAATAACTGCTTTACAGATGATATCGAAGATGTTCCTTACGTCGTAACTGCAATCCCCTTCCCTTTTCACGAATGTGATCTACCGAATTAGACTATTTACCGGGTTTGTAATAACATAAACAACACGAGGAGTGCCACATGTGGAGCAGGATCTGCTTACCCTTCCGGAGCACTTGAGATCACCTCCAGTGTTTGGGGGTTCATGTTGCTTATTCTTTAGTTTTCTATGTTGTGTCATGTGTACTATTATTTGTCTGTTTGTCTTTTTCATTTTTAACCATGGCGTTGTCAGTTTATTTTCGATCTATGAGTTTGACTGTCCCTCTGGTATTTTTCGCCCTTCTTTTACTACCGTGTGACATGGATGTTCCATTGCGGAGGAATCTACGAAGAAAAGAAAAGATACCTCGATTTAAAATGAAACCAAGATTAAAGTTGCTACTATAAGTCACCGCACAGAATCATTTCAAATTGAGACTAAACATTCTAAAAGAGGAATAACATTTCCGGCGCTATACGTCTTCGTATAGTATTCACATTTTAGGAGCAACCACAACATTTAACGTTGAACTATTTCCATGTGCCTTTATTTTCTTTAGGAAAATTACCGAGATACAAAATAATATAAAATATGTATAAAAAAATTCAGATATATCAATAAAATTTGAATTCAATTCTTTTCTATTAAACTTAAATCTCAACTTTGCATCGTACAAATATATATCTAAACAGTACTTCATTTGGCAAACACGGGGGAAGTTATGAATGAATAAGAAAGTCAAACCATTTTCAAACCAACATCACTTCCAATTTTAATTAATTTGATAATCAAAAACACAAAGGAAACTATCGTGCCAAATGTTATATATGAGTGTAGGATTGTATGGGGTTAATATGGATAACTTAGGTAACTGCATTAAAAAATTTGGACTTACTTTCTCGCCTTGAAACTTTTGTCTGCTTACACCGAATGGCGCTTTTTTCACCCTATTACAGCTCAATATTGAGATGTCGAAATAAAAGGATGTTTTTGATATTTGATGAATGAGGAACCAAATTAAAGTATAGTTACACTGGTATCGATGTAACTGTTTTAAATATGGGTAAACAGATATAAGTTTTTGTATTCATAATCAGCATTGAGTATGCCATTAAACTGTCTAAAAATCGGATTTCAATAGCAGCCATTAAAAATGTTAATTTTAACATTGATCAATTTAAAAAATAGAAGTCGAAATTATTGCAAAAAAGATTTTAATTTTGAAAACATTAATTTCCTCCAACTTAGTAGCAATTTACCAACTTCACCTGCAGATTAGATATAGATTTCCCAGCTCATATGGCATTCAGAAGCTTGCAGCTGCTTCTAAGACATTATTAAAGGTCACACGTGTGTGAGCAGATAGTTGTAAATAAATAACAAATAAGAACTTTTAGATTAATGTTCTTGGATTGTTCATACAAGTTTATGGGAAAGGGATTTTTTTAATAGGGAGGTTTCCCTGTATCTGTTTATGACAATATCGTTTACAGGTGCAAGATGAGACCAAACCTAAAGGAATGGGAGTCAATGAAGAGTTGATAAAACTAAAGGGTTGAACGTATAACCAAATCCGGGCAAATAATTAAATGTGTAGATATAAGAAGATGTGGTATGAGTGCCAATGAGACAAATCTCAATACAAGAGGGGGGCAAGGGGTTTAACTGTTATGCTGTTATGGGGCAATTTATTTCTTTGTTATCTGTTATTTTGAAAATATATTTGCTGTTAGCTGTTATTGTCTTATTCTTTGTTAGCTGTTATTGGGCTTTTGATTTATTTTGTTATCTGTTATTGTGATAATGTACTTGCTGTGAACTGTTATTGAAAATTGGAATGTTAGCATTTTTTTTTGACAGTCAATATTCGGTATAAATTGAAGATCATTGGCCATTGGGGTCTACCACTACTGATATGTTTGTCCCGTATTCAGAGAAGGATTCCATTAACATATACCCATCACAGAAGTGTGGTCCAGGACAATTCAAGTATATCTTATGATTATCCTTTGTAATAAATTCCATTTTTTTTATGAATGTGTATTTAGAATTATCTTAATTTTTTGTATGAGAAAAATGTTCCTTGTTTTCCGTACGAACATATTAAATTAAAACAATTCTTAATATGACAAAAAGGAAAACATATGGCCAGGAATATCTGACAAGGATCTCAATTAAGGACTAGGTCCTAAAAACCACTTAACCTTTTATATAATATGGTACATAGACTCAGCTCTGTGATTTTTTTCAAAGCAGAACCAAATGCATTGTACAATGAAAGTTCCAACCATGTACTTGGGTCCGAAGCTGCACATAACTCATTACAAACAAAGATTTATTTCGTTTCAAGCCATTTCCCTACTAAACTATGTATTCTACTTACTAGTACACTTGGTACAATCAAAAACCTCAGCTGATAAAAAAATGTTCAAATAAGGCCTTTGAAAATAGTGGAAAAAATTGCTTTTAGAGTGTCAAAAAGTACTTGATAAATTGCATGCTTATAATTGGTGCTTTTGATTTTTCTACCCTATATACCACTTTGCCTTATAGTTTTATTAAGAAAAATTCACACACCTCATTAAATGGTCATTTAGAAAAAGTCAGAATATTCAAACTCTTTTAGGTCACTTTTTTTATTAGCAACAAAGGGAGCTTCAATCAATATATATAAACAATACACCAACGTTTCATGAGAACTGCTGAAAAACATTTTTGTGTTAATGTCTGAAAACTGGAAAATCACCCCTTTTTAATTAATAAAACCCGTTCACTCGGAAACGTAAAATCTAAAATTTATAAAAATTGAAAGTTACCTCATGTAAATAGATATAAACAATTTACCAAAATTCCTTGCTTTGTGAAAGCATTTTTGAGATATTATCAGAAAATTGAAAAAAAAAATACCAATTTTATTGAATAAAAACCCATGACCCAGAAACTTAAAATCAAAAATTTATAAAAAAACCCAACCAAAAACCAAAAAGGGAGGTCATGTCAATAGATATAAACAATTTGCCAAAGTTTAATGCAAATGGTTAAAGAGTTTTTTGAGTTAATGTCCGACATGTTGACAACAGACGGACAACAATATACCATAGTACGTTCCGTAAACGAGCGTATAAAAAATATTATAATATATTGAGTAGTAATTTAAACACATTCTAGATACATAAATTAATAATAAAAACATAGTCATAAAAAATGGAATGCATTACAAAGGATTATATCCGTAATAAGAAATACTGATTTGTCAAAGACCGAATAATTTTAATATTTCATTTACTGTTATCTGTTTTTGTCCATTTTAATTCCTTGTTATCTGTTATGAGCCAAATCAATTTGCTGTTTTGCTGTTATTGGGACCCCCCTTGCCCCCCCTCATACAAGTACAAAAAATTAAAAAAAAAAATGTAAACCATAACAGGTCAAAGTACGGTCTTCAACGCAAAGCCTTGGCTCACACCGAACAGCAAGCTATAAAGGGCCCTAAATATAACAAGTGTAAAACCATTCAAACGGGAAAACCAACGGTTTAATCTATATAAAATACGAGAAACGAGAAACACTTATGAACCACATCAACAAACGACAACTACTGAACATCAGATTCCTGACTTAGGACAGGTGCAAACAATTGCAGCGGGTTAAACGTTTTAATGTTACCAAACCTTCCCCTAATCTGAAACAATAGTGAAACATCACAACATAGAAAAACACACTATAAAATATCAATTGAAATGGCTTAACTCAATCAAAAGACAAATCAACACGATCCAACATACACTGAACAAATAAATTTGATCTTTGATACAATGCAAATATAAAATCAATAAAATATACCGTGTGAAATGTTAAACAATTTTAGAAAAACAACAATAAGCTAGAACAAAAATATGCACCATTAGCATTTGTACACAGGTAAAAGGAAATAATTTTGTAGTTAGGTATTCATGTACAATTCAAACGGAGAAAGGAAATAATTTTACAAAAAAAATAATTTTGATGTTCATAGTACGAAGAAGTGAAAATTTATAGTACTTCCAAACACTTATCAAAGCTGGTATATAGGCCAGTTATTACCCTGAATAAGTAAACATTAAAAAACAAAAAAATATTACAAATAGTATCAACAGGTCAAATAAACAAGAAAGTAAGATTTGAGATACTCGCAGTTACTGAAAGCTAGTTAAAAGCCTAACACAATTAATAATAAAAAATTATGCATCAGAGACTAAAATCAACTAAAACACATTCCAGGGATTTAGCATTTTAACGTCATCAACAGTCAAAGAAGACATGACTTGTGCAATGCCAAAATTAAATGTATCGACAGGCAGTAGGATAGTTAGAAGTTAACCTCTTTATAGATCAAAATCAACGTGGTGTGTCTTTAAACATCCCTTTGAAAAGAATACAAATTTAGTTATGTTTTAATTTGCTGATGACAAAATCGATACTAGTGCCAAATTGAATGTAAACTATATTTAAAGATCTAATTACAACATTGGTAAGATAACCTTTACTTATAAGTTTATTTGAAGGTTCGATGTGCCTACACGGATCACATAGTGATTTCTGCGCTTTAAGTACAATATAACCGTAAAATTTAGGATGTGAAATACCGTTGTTAATCAGTTTTCTACAGGTACAGCCAAATTTACTAATCAAATCTTTGTATCTATGAAATAATTTAGTAAAAGTTTTTCGTAAGTTATGGTACAAAAATCCCTGACTTAATCATTTACCAGTGACATCACTACACACACGGGCATAACGAACGAGTTGGTATATATAAACACCGTACGATGGAGCCAAATGAACATCGCCGTCTAAAAAAGGAAAATTAGCAATAGGGAATGAAAAGTCGACTCTTTTGTCGTAAATTTTAGAATGCAGTTTTCCTTTAGAGATTGAAATGTTTAAATCTAGAAAAGGGCAACTACTGCTGTTTATGTTAGATTAAGTTAAAGTAAGTTCTTTATGGTAAATTTCGGTAGTATATTTAGAGAACTTTGGATTATTTGACGAAAAAATATCATCCAGATAACGGAAGGTATTGTTGAATGTATCAACCAAATATAACAATGACGTGTCTTTACTGAGTTCGGTCATACACTGAGATTCATAGCAATACAGGAATAAATCTGCTATTAAAGGGGCGCAGTTAGTGCTCATATGAATACCTACCACTTGTCGATACCATTTATCGCCGAAACGTACATATATGCTGTCCAGGAGAAAATTTAAAGCTTCCATCACATCTTCACATTTACAGTAAGTGTATCTAGCATACTTTCCTTTTTCATTACAGAAACAGGCTTTAAACGAGTTACAGCAAATAAATTTGCAATGAGATTTTTCAAAAGACCATTTAATTAAATATGAAAACTTTTTCTTGATAAGATTGTGTAGAAGTGTAGTATAGAGAGTAGAAAAATCATAACTGTCAACAGAATTAAATGGACCATCAAAAGCATGTTTTTTTTTTATCTAAAACCTCTAAAATTAATTAATACCATTATTTTCATAAGCTTTATTACAAAAGTTAATAACAAGTTCTTTGATAGTAGTAAGAGAGGTAGTTAGAAGTACTGACAGATTGGTAGTAGAACACTTACTAGATGCGCAGATAAAACGGAATTAAAATTTTTTTTTTTGGTGCAATTTAGGTAACCAGTACATAGTAGGGAATTTCAAATGTTCGGCAGAGGCTTTAAGCTTGGTAGTGGCAGTGATATGCTTGTTCATAATTTGAATTTCTGTGGTGCGTACGGACCTGAATGTAGAAGAATTTATAATTTCGTTTTGGAGAACTTCTGTGTAGTATATGCGTTACACTACCACTACATTATTGGCTGCTTTGTCTGCCGGTACGAACACAAACCGCTTTGCGAGTACTTGGAGTTTATTTTTTATTCTAGAAAAGGGAATATTATGGACCCTATTACTAATTTCAGAATTGTTTTCAAAATGAGATATGCGAATATTAACAGTATTCATAACTTTATTCAAATAACTGTCTAGAGATTTTTTATCAGAATTTTCACGTTTACACCAATCTTTACAGTAGACAGACAGAGCGTCTTTAATGACCTGATGACACTGTTTCCAATCTATTTTAGATGGAGGACGATATGTCGGTCATTTCTTGAGAAAAGTTATGACCTCAAGGTCTTCGACAATGTTGAGGTCTCCTGTAAGGACATGATCATAGGGAACATATCTAAAACTAGACGTTTCGCAGTCTTAAGTGGAAGGAACATTATTTTCTATATTGACGTCTAATGTAACTGACGTTTAATTAAAAATCAAACTTTTTTATATAAGAATACGAAATAATAGGTGGTTCTATATTATGTGCATGCTTTACATTCTACAATTTTTTTACGAAAAAAAATAAATGACGTTTAGATTGATTTACTTATTTTTGAATGTATATGATAGCTTAAGGTCGTCTAAATTTTTCAATCTAGAATGGAGAGGTTACTCTATATCTTTTGATGACAAGATTGTTGGCTAGAGCAGGGAAGGTCAAATTCTTCTCAAATTGACATATAACCTTGCTTAGTGAAAAATCGCTATCTATTATGCGTTATACATCTTTGAAAAGTAGTTCACATTTTATCAATTTTGTATCTTAATTAGAAGAAAGTTAATTCTAACAGGAATTAAATAAATCATTTCAAATTAACACCAAATAATGTAATTACGTTTCGATGGATCGATACATTTTATGCAGAAATTTGTTTAGAAAAAATTAATTTACAGGTACCTATACTAAAACCAAATTTCAACACATGACATCAATCTCTTTAAATGGTATCATTTTAAGAAAGAAATAATAAGGACGTTTAGATTTATGAAATTGAACTGATAATATAACTTAGGTGACATTAATTTAGTCAATGAAAATGTTGCCTAAATATTTTTATGGCGAGTTAATTAAAACCGGATAGTATAAATATCCTGACAAATAAATTTAACTTAGGTACCACGACTAAAAATAAAATTGAGACAAAACATCTGGCAGCTATAAGTCACCGCACGGAATTCAAAAATGAACAAAACCCATACTGAATAATTAGCCATGAAAGGCTCCGACAAATGTAGAAAACTAACGACCTTATGTAAAAACAATAAACGAAAAACAGGTAAGACATACAACAATATACAACAACCCTTTTATCATGTGATGACATTATCCTAAAAGGATTAAGTTACCGTGTAGGTCTTATTACACTCCTTAGATGTACGTACACCAGACAGTGAATAACAGAAAACGAATTGATATGTTTTAGATCTTTTATGAATGTATGTTTTAGATCTTTTATGAATGTATGTAATGAACCTTTACTTAATCATTCAAAATAGACAAATCAAGTACACTATGCATGATTGATATATTATGGAAATTTTATGATAATTTAAGGTGATACGAAATTTGTCAATCGAGAGATTATCCTATAACTGTTTAAGACAAGATGGTGTACTTGAGCAGAGATGACTGAAGCATTTCAAATTGAGACTAAACATCAAAGAGGAATACCATTATCCGGCGCTATGCGTCTTCGAAAAGTATTCACATTTTTTTTAACAACCACAACATTGTATTTTGAAATATTTCCATGTGCATTCTCTATTTACTACTACTTTAGGATAATTAACCAGATACAAAGTAATTCAAAATATGTATAAACAAATATCAAAGTATAACGATACCATTTGAATTCGCGTTTAAAGCGAAAGTTTTTGTAAAACTAAAATCTGAACTTTGCATCGTACAAATTTATCTCTAAAACAGTCCTTCATTTGCCAAACTTGTGGGAAGTTACTAATGAATAAGAAAGGGAAACCATTTTAAAGCAATACCACTTCCCAATATAAACTCATTTGATAATACAAACACAATGTAGGATTTTATGGGTTTTAAGATGGACAACTTAGGCAATTGAATTAAAACTTAAGGACTGATAATCTTGCCAGCTAAAGCATGACAATTTTTATTAAACTGAAATCTAAACTCTTCATCATGAATCTATAATGGTTTCTAATTTATCAAAGTTGTCGAAAGTTACTGCTGAATGAGAAAAGCTTACCGTTTTCAAAATTAAAATTATTTTATTACCAAAAACACAAAGGAAACCGTTGTTCAAAATATGTAATATCAGTGTAGGTATTTATGTGGCACCTTTGGTAACTGAAATACAAATCTGGAATGATATTCCTATCCGCAGACCAGATTTAATAGAAGACTTTGAGCATGTTATTTTAACATATATAATTAACGTCATCCATGATATATTACTTTTAAAATAATTCATTGTATCCCTTGTTTTCAAAAAAGGTAAGTATTATTGCATTGATAAATATGAAATATTTTATGTAGAAATACGTTTTTCAAAAATTTTATTTTGCAGGGACTTATGGAGGAACAAAATTTCAGCACTCGACGTGAATATCTTTCAAGGTTTGACGTCTCTCAAGATATTGTAAGTAACTTTATGCCGCAAAAAAAGAATTTGCCTTTATGTGTTGCTGATTTGCTGTCGCAAAAATTTATCTTCTCTTTTTGAAAACATTTTGCAATTTCCTACTAAAATTGATAAATGCCTGTTCATTCAATTTGGTATAACGTGTAAGCTTAACCAATTTTTGAATTTTTAAGATAAGTTAAGGTGATATAAATGTTTTGAAAACAGAGGTTACCTTGTATCTGTTTAGGGCAACGTAGTTTACTTTTCGAAAAAAAAAATTGGGACCAAACCTAACTAGAGAGGAATAACTTAATCGATCTAGTGGTATACATTTGCACATCAGAGATTAGTAGTACAAATTTCCAAAACAGTGAAATATTAGCACTTTCACAACTTCAATTTGACTTTGCCGAAAAGAAAGAACAAGAAAATGAAATAAAGTTACTAAATATCTATATTTCCACCTTTTTCTGCAATATTATACGAATATGTATACATTTCGTTTCGATTAATTTGGGTGCCGTTTTTTTTTTTTTTTTTTTTTAAAGATATGGACCTGCGGATTTAAGTTCTTTAAATGACGAGATTAATCCATCTCTCTGACCTCCTTCTTTTTTGTGTTTTTTATGGTAATAACCAAGATATAACTTTTTATAACATGTATAAGATGATTATACACATCGCTATATCAGTTGTATATTTCGATAAAATCCGACTCTGATCTGTTACAAAAGTCAAAACATAACTGGTCATAACTTGTATCCCAATCAGCAACGATTTGGTTAATTCCTACTGAACATGAAAGGGAAACCGTTTTAGACCAATATTACTCCCCAAAAATCCTATTATAAAAACACAAAGGAAACCATTGTGTAAAAAATAGTGCATGGCTCGAGACTTTCATATGGTTAATACAAACAATTTAGATAACCGAAATAAACATTATGGACTGATAATTCTGCCGGCATCATTTCATCACTGGTGTCTGCCTAGACATAACCCCATTGAGTTTAACTATATCTTCGCTCGAGATTCAGATGTTGGAATGAGAGTTTTGATATCGAGGGATAAATATGCGTATATTTATGTCAACACTGGTGACGACGAAGCTGTAGTAAATATGGTATTAAGTTCATTTTGTTTGTATTCAAATTTGGGATCAATTATGTGATTAAACTGTCTGAAGACTAGATTGTTTTAGCCGAACATCAACATGTTATTTGGTGCATTATTCATTTAAGTCAAAACTATAACCTTGTATTTTTATGTCAACACTTGTTACGACGAAGTTGTAGTAAATAAGATAAATTTGTTTGTATTCAAATTGGTGATCGATTGTGTGATTCAACTTTCTAAAGATTTGATATTTTAGCCAAACATCAACATGTAACTTGTTGCAGTAATCATCTACGTCAAACATAACTCTAACCTTGTGTTGTAATGTAGACATTAATTACATTGTTTGCAATGAATAACAGTGATTTCCCAGTAAAATGAAAACCGATAACTTCACATGTGAAGTAAACGCAATTAGTCCACTCCCCTAACGTCATACAACAATGTGATTTCTACATTGTTTTCAATTCAAAGGCCTATTGTCAATGTAATAAAAAGAATAACTTATCAATGAATTGAAGTATCAAGAAATATTGAACTCGTGATCGCACAACACTGATAATTAACGTATACGCTACGCGCACTTGTGAATAAAGGGGTTGTTAGGTCACTCGTTGAATATTTTGCTAATTATAGATTATAATCCTGGTACATTTGATAACTAATTATTGTCAGCAGTAAAACGGTATTTAATTTGACAAAGTTATCTTTACCTAATACTTAACGAGAAAGGTAGAAAATTATCAGACCAATATCACTTTACCAAAAATATGTTAGTGAAATAAATTAAAAGTAAATGGTTATGCAAAATACAATATACCGTAAAGTAATAGATGAGGTTGAAATGGACAACTTAGGTAACTGAACTGAAACTGTCAGCATTGTTCAGCGGTTATTTATTTGTCTGCATGCACACAACAACGTAATACTTAACGTAATGGTCACTAAATAGGGAACTCATTAAATGGAGGGACAAATAATACAAGTCAGAAGACATCACTTCAAATCTTCAAACACTGTTGTACAAGATAGTCATTGAATCATTTGTATTCAAGTTCATCATTGATAATGCGGTTATACTGTCCAAGAACAACATCGATTTCTATATACTTAAGGGCAGATATTGAAGAGGTCTTCGTCTATGATAATAATGGAAGCCATAAATGAATAAAAACTTTATATCATGTTATGAAAATCTGCCAGTATGTTGTCAGTATATATCAACCAGTTTATAAACAGATATACTTCTTTTGGTCAATAACTGCAATGACGAATACAATAATTTTTCGGAACAAATGTTACTGGTTTGATCTTGTATTATATCACCCTCTCCTTTTATTAATTGTTTTTCAAGTAACACAAGATTTTGAAAAAGCAACATATATAATCAATGTTCTTATCTTTTTAAAAATATTTTCCATCGAGCTTTTAAAATATGGATCGATTTAGTGTGTTGAATGTTTAAAGACATTCATTTTGATGAAAATAAACAAACGTCGTTTAAATTGATCCTATTGATTGTCATAAATTGCCATTTGTTTTCAAAGATATATTCTTTTGTGTCAATTGTATTTAGTAGAACAAGTAAAATTAGAAATATATGCAAGAAATAACAAATAAGGACTTTTGATTTATGTTATTGAATTGCTGGTATACGGTAAGGAGTCTGCATTTGTAAATGGAGAGGTTTGCCTATATCTGATTACGACACGATAATTTACAGGATCAAAGACGACAGCATTCTTAATCAAATTTAGATAAAACCTTGATGAATAGGAAAAGCATTATCCATCTTTTTATGTTTCAACTAACTAAATACAACCACCTGCTTGTAAGTACATTGTATATATATTTGAACACCACACGATTTAAGTGTCGAGGTAAAACACGTTCCTCTGTCACCCTCAAACAGTGACGTTACAAAATAACAATGAGAATAAACTTTACATATAATCTGAAGAAATTTATTTAACAAATCAACATGAAGGATCTGTCAGTATGTCTGTAATACCTTTAATAGGTTTTCAAACAGATATACAATACATTAATTTTTCTTCTTTTTCTACTGTAAATATGTATGGATTCAGGAATACAAAACATTTTATGCAGACATATGTTTAAAAAATATTATTTTAGAGGTTGCTGAGTTCCAATCAAATTGAAACGCTTGACGTAAATCTCTTTAATGGTTTGACGGCTCTGACGACATTGTAAGTAATTTGAATTCACAAACAACTGTGTGCCCCATCTGATGCTGGTTTTCCATGCAATGATGTAATTTATCTATTTCTTTTTATCTTTTTATTTTCGTGCACAGATATATTAACTTGTGTCAATTTGATTTTGTATTATAGGACAATATAGTTTACAGGAAAAAAGATGATACAATTGAAGCAAGCCTTAATTAAGAGGAATAGCAATTTGGATCCGGTGCAATATATCTCTACATTTTTTTAGTAGTACATATTATCAGACCGATACAATATGTGCACTTTAGACTATCTAGATAATATAAATAAACTCATCATATATACCAGGATTGAAATTATATATTTGCGCTAAACGCGGGTTCCATAAAGGTATTGCATAACTATTATAGCCATTTTTTTTTTTGCACAATTCCTCAAAATATATCCAAAAAAATAATTGTGTATCGTTTCAACTAAATAATAAAATAAAATGTTAGAAAATCGATGAAACATTTTAAGTGACTTTAGTGAGCATATTTTTTTTGGTAATGGGTCGTATCTTTCGTTAATTGTCTTGATTTTATGTTAATATAATGATATAAAGCAAAAATTAAAATTGTTCAATTTCTGCTATAAAACTATATTTCATTTGGCAAAGTTGTCGTTTCTTACTACTGAATGAGAAAGGCGGAAAATTATCAGACCAATATCACTTCCCAAAAATATTTTGATAAAATAAATTTAAAGGAAATTGTTATATGGTTATATAAAATATAATTTTGCGCAAAGTAAAGTATGAGGTTCAAAATGACAACTAAGGTAACTTAACTGAAAACGTTGTGTCAGCATCCTTCTGGGGATATTGTCTGCATGCACACAACCATAATTTATGCTATTAACGCCATGGCCACTGACTTTGAACCTGCTTAAATGACAGAATAAATCAATCACGGTAGAAGACCACACGTATGATCTGCTAGCACTGCTGTAAAATATGGTCATTGAATTATTTGTTATTAAATTAATCATTAATATTGCGGTAAAATTGTCTAAGAACAACGTTGATTTTTATAGATTTAAGGGCAGACATTGAAGATATTTGTCTTATAAGGATAATGTAAGACATATTTGGAAACTAACTATGTATTATATTATGAAAATCTGTCACTATGTTTCTGTTGTTCCGTTGTTTTCCTTTAATAGTTGATGTGCTCCTCTCGGCTTTAGTTTGTAACCCGGATTTATTTTCTCTCAATCAATTTATGACTTTTGAAAGCGCTATACTACTATTGCCTTTATTTGTAATATATCAACTAGTTTACAAACCGATATATTAGACTTCCGTTGGCCAATTTATTGCCAATGTTAATCTGTTTGCATTTACGAATATGCCAAATGTAATGATGAAATACGTTATGCTATAGTGTAGGTCCCTACAGACCAATCAAATTACAAAATTCGGCATGTATTGATAGATTGCTCTTGTATTATAATACCCCTACTGTTTTATTCCTTGTTTTTAAAGTAAAATAAGTTTTTAAGAATGAAATATAAATAATCAGTGTTTTATTTTTTTTTCTTCAAATAATGCAATTTTCCCAAAGATCTAAATACTGTTTAATTTATTTGGTATATCATATTAAGTCTACTGTTTTCAAAAAATGAAGATGCCGTTTAAATGATGCTATTGGATAGATCAGATAACGCAATGCCAACTGCATTTTGTCAATAGAGAGGTTACCATGTGACTTTCGTGACACATTAGTTAACAGGAGTAGGAATGACAAACTATTCAGTATAATTGAGATTAAACTTTAACAATGGGGAATTTAATAAATAATTCTCATTTCGAGCACTACAAACATATAGTACTTTATGATACTTTGTATTTGACTTTTTTTCTACTTTTTAAAAACCGCCTGTGCATCTAAGATAAATGAATGAAGTTCGCTTTAATTTGCTTTGGTATCATTTTAAGAAATAACATAGTAATAAGGACTTTTAGATTTATGTTATTGAATTGATTATCTTTCTTAAGTGACATGAGTTTAGTCAATGAAAATGTTGCCTTGATCTATGTTATGAAAAAATAGTTTTTTTTTTGTTTTTTTTTAAATTGACTGCACAAATTCCTCATAATATATAAAAAATGATAATTGTGTATCGTTTCAAAAACATAATAAAAAAAAAATGTTAGAAAATTGATAAAACAGTTGAAGTGAATTTAGAAAACATAGACTGTCTTGTAATATATCCTATCTTTCGTAAATTATCCGGATTTTATATTAATATAAAGCATGCATTAATAAATATTGATATATAATGATATGAAGCAAAAATTAAAATTGTTCAATTTCTGCTCTAAAACTGTATTTCATTTAGCAAAGTTGTCGTAACTTACTACAGAATGAGAAATGCAGAAAATTATCAAACCAATATCACCTCCCAAAAATATTTTGTTTAAATAGCATGAATAGATTAAAAGGAAACTGTTATGTAAAATATAGTATTACGTAAATTAATGTATGAGGTTCAAACTCACCACTTAGGTAACTAAACTGAAATCGTTCAGCCAGCATCCTTCGGGAGCTATCGTAGGTTAGGCATTAAAACAATACACAAAAACATATATTATATACAGCAATACACAACAACCCTTGACTTATGTGCTGACATTCGCCGAAAGGATTCAATTTCCAATTAGACCAAAATAACAGAAAACGAATTGATATGTTTTAGATATTTTATGAAAGTTTCTTATGAACCTTTATTTAATCATTCAGAATAGACAAACCAAGTACATTATGATTGATTTTATTTGAATTTTATGATGATTTAAGATGATAAGACCTTTGTAAATGAACAGCGGTATACTACTGTTTCCTTTATTTGTCCTGTATCTGTTTAGGACAAGATGGTGTACTTGACACAGATGATAGTATCATTTCAAATTGAGACCAAACCTCCTTAAAGAGGAAAACAATTATCACTCCGGCGCTATAAGTCCTCGAATAGTTTCATTTTCTGAACAAACACAACATTTTAATCGAACTACTTCCAAGTGCCTTTATTTTCTCCTTCTTTAGGATAATTCACCAGATATAAAGTAATATAACACATGCATAAAAAAATTGCAAGATATAACAACATTATATAGCGAAAGTGTTTATAAAACTTGAATCTCAACTTTGCATCGTAAAAATGTATTTCTAAAACAGTAATACATTTGAAAAACTTGTGGGAAGTTACTATTGAATACGAAAGGCACATAATTTTCAAAGCAATATTACTTCCCAAGATAAACTCATCAGAAACACAAAAGAAACCGTTGAGCCAAATTTGGTATATGAGTGTAGGATATTATGGGGTTAATATGGTCAACTGAATTAAAAAAAAATTGAACAGCTTGATATTTTTTCATTATTTTTGTATTCATATTCAGCATTGAGAATGACGTGAAACTGTATAAAAATCTTATTTTTCGCAGATATTGAAGATGTTATTTTCAACATTGATCATTTGAATAAATATAATGTATGGCAAATAAGACAATTTCACTTTTGAATTTATCAATTTTCCCCAACTTAGTAGCAATCACCCAAATTAACCTGTATATGGGATATAAATTTCCCTATTCATTCAGTATTCAAAAACTTGCATCCTCTTCTCAGACTTTATAAAACGTCACCAGTGTCTGATCAAAAAGTTGATGAACCAAGGTTGTTTAAAAAATGTATGAAAAAAAATCGATTACGTGTTAAAGTGTTCTTTTATTTGTCTTGGTAAATTAAGGAAGCTGTCTTGTCATGTTTTGGATTTTTTGTCAGATTTTCGGAATCCTCTGGTTTTATTCATTTGAATGCCTCAAAACAATTTGCCGGTGACCCCCATTTTTCTTTTTGAAATTCTTTAACATGTATAATGATAAGCCATCTGTAAAAGTCTTATAAAATTTTAATTACTTTTTAACGGTTTTTGAGAACTTTAACTTGTCAATGATAAAGCTATGAAAAGTCAAGAGAGAATATTTTACCGCCAAAATGTCAATGACTCATATCTCGAAAACAAGCACGGTGACCTATATATTTTTTTGCTCTTTGGATTCCTTTATTAAATCCTTATCAATATAAATTAGTGTTTTGAAAAGTTAATTACTTTGAAACGGAGAAGCGAACTCCCTTAAGAACTTGTACGGTTTATACAAAAAAGAAGATTTAGTATGATTCTAAATGAGACAATTATTCACAAGAGACGAAATGACACAGAAATTAACAGCTATAGGTCACCGCACGTCCTTCAACAGTGAGGAAAGCCTGTACATCATAATCAGCTATAAAAGAACCCGAACTCACAAATGTTAAACAATTCAAACGAGAAAACTAACGACCTAATTAATGTACAAAAAAATGAACGAAAAACAGTATGTAACATACATGTAGCAACACACGACAACCACTGAATTACAGGCTCCTGACTTGGAACAGGCAACTAAATACAGAATGTGGCTGGGTTAAACATGTTAGTGGGATCCCAATCCTCCTCATAACCGGGGACAGTGGCGAAACAGTACAGAATAAGAATGAACATTATAATCAGTTGCAAAAGGGTTAACACATCAGATGGATACAAATAGAAATACATCTAACAAGTGTACAGATTTGAAAGTACTTGCAGTTTTTGACAGCTAGTTGAAAGCCAATAATAACTAATAAAAATAATCATGCATCTAAGACTAATGTATCAATCAGTACACATCCAACATCCAATGGATTTAGTGTTCATACATAATGAACAGTCAGAGAAAAGCATGACTTTGTGCAATGCCAAGATACAGGAATCCAAAGATTGTAGATCCATGCAAGTTTATATGTATATAACAATATTACTTTAGTTTGCTTTTATTTAACTGATAACAAAATGAATATAAATACCAATAAAAACAATATTCAAAATTCTTATCACAGTATTTAAAAGGTAACCATTTGGAAGAAGTTTATTTAAAGGATTGATAAGTTTACCAGGATCGTTTTCAAATATATTTGCATTCAGATTTACCAAACGACCATTTCATTAAATAGGAAATCTTTTATTTGATAAGATTGTGTGGAAGTGTAGTGTAAAGAGTTGAAAAGTCAAAAGTGTCAACAGAATCAAAAAGACCATAAAAAGCAAGTAATTTATCTAAAGCTTCTAGAGAATATTTTACATTCCAAAAAGAGTTAATTCCACTATTTTCATATATTTTATTTCAAAAGTTAATGATTAGTTATTTGATAGTTAAGGAACTAGTTAAAACACTGACAGATCAGTTTTAGAACACTTACTAGAGGCCGAGATAAAACGATAGTTTACTGTTTTTTGTAAAGTTTATGTAACCAATACATAGTATGAACCTTCTAATGTTCAGAAGGGGCCTTCAGCTGTGATGTCGCTATGATATATTTGTTTACTATACGACTCTCTGTGAAGCGCACGGACTTGAATGTATATGACTTTAAAATTTCATGCTTAAGAACGTCCGTGTATTATTTACGACATTGATTTTTATTCTGAAAATAGGCGTTTTACAGCTGACTATGCGGTATGGACTTTGCTCATTGTTGAAGGCTGTACGGTGACCTAAAGCTGTAAATTTCTGTGTCATTTGGTCTCTTATGGCTAGTTGTTTCATTGGCAATTATACCACATCTTCTTTTTGTATTATTTTCTCTATTGTTTAGTTCTGAATTATTCTCAAAATGTAATATTCGAATATCCACAACATTCATACATTTATTTAGATAAGAATCAAGAGATTTTTTATCAAATTTTTCCCGTTTACACCAATTTTTACAAAACGAGGAGAGAGCGTCTTTTGTGACCTACTACACTGTTTCCAATTTATTTTAGATTGAGACCGATATTTTGGTCCTTTTTAAAAATAGATCTTAACCTCTTTGTCTTGGACGATATTGAGGTCCCCATAATAACATGGCCTTATGGGGTCATATCTAAACTTCGACGATTTACAGTTTCTAGTTTAAGGAGTATTGTTTTCTACACTGCCGTCTGATGTTACTGACGTATCACTAAAAAACTTCTGCTTGGTTTTTTGTATGTTTACGCAATAATAAGTGGTTCTGTCCATTTGTCCATATTCCATATTTCGTAATATTGTTTTGGCGTGGCTCGGTACTTTGACATTCCGCGTTGTGTTATTTTCCTATATTCCATGTCTTAATGTCACTTTAGTTTTAATAGTAATTAAATTATCACACAATATTGACCACTGTATCCCTATTTTGACATTTTTTCCTATTACGTCTGTTTGTTTTATTCGCCCATTGTTGTAAATATAATGGAATTGCATGCTATTGTCATACTAGTGAGAGGTTCAGCTTGATTTAAATAAAAACCAGGTTTAAATAATTATTTTCTTCATAAGGAAATGTCCGGAATAACGCGGAAATATGACATAAGTTTTAAATAACCAATCAATTGTTTTCTAAAAGAAGTTGATTTGTTCTTTGTACGAATACATGAACTATTTCTCACTGGACGTTATGTTTGCAATCGATGATCAAATACAAATCTCCAGTATTTATATGAAAGAGACTAAATAATATATTTTTTTATTATTATTCTACACATATATGAAGGATCGATTTTATCAGTTCTACAAATGGATGTTATTTAAAGAAATGAAATTTTACTATTATCACATGCATCCATGAAATTTTTAATCGACGCACCAAACTTTTCCCTTTTATCGTGCATAGCTCATTTTTAAGGTTTCTAACGATCTTCTTACTTGTTCATTACATTCTAAAAATACACAAATTGCAAAAACTTTTATCCTCCGGCAAGAATGCGTAAAAGATGAATACTGTTTTGTTTGTGTACACACAATGTTTTGAAGGCCGATATTCAGTTTTACTAAAAAAGAATTAATTTGCGCCACAAGTTAATTACGCCAATTCTTTTATTTTTTTGCATCACTTTATTGTAAAAACTGCAGCATTCATTTGCGCCAATAAAACAATCATTTAATTGCGCAAATATTATAGACTTGTTTTCAAATGTTTCTTCTCAGTGCACTGAGGAGGTCCTTTCTGGTATTTACAGGTACAGATACATCAAACTGAAAGGGCCGTCTTAGTACACTTAGAACAAAATAGTGCACTAGGGACCTGATGGAAAGATAGAATTGACACAAAAAACATGGCATACGGAAGGAGAAAGACATAATTTCAAATTTTAGTAATTTTAGAAATTTTAAAGTTATTTAACGATGTACAACTCTGAGGAGCCAAAAATTTCTAGAATTAAACTTTTTTTCTTAACCTGATTTTTGGGTTCATAAGACTGTAACAAAATAATTGGTGAAGAAAAAATCATATGGTAGTTTACTTCTTTTTTTGCTACGGCCCTTTGGAAATGGCTAAATTTGATGATTTTCCCATTTTTCATCGGTTTTTACCTATTTTTGGGCAATTATCGTGAAAAAAATCACAGTTCCACAATTAAACTTTTTTTCATACTTTCTATAAAGATGAAGTGGACCAATCTTAATAAATTTTACTTAAAAAAAAATTGAGGTAGGTATTAATAAAGAAAGTTTTATCATATTTTGACGCTTTTTTGTGTAAAATTTACCATGCTGTCAATTTTCTATTTTTGTGATTTTTCTCAGTTTTAAGAACAAAGTGCATATTATTTCAACTTTTTTGTGATAAATGATTGAAAAAATACATATCTAAGAAATTTTAAAAGACCAAAATGATATGGGATGTACATGATTCTTGTACAATCATTATTTGTATCCCTCACCCATTTTCCTAAAATTTTGGCTAAAAATACTGACTTGTTTGGTCGTAAAATTTGATAACTGGATTACTCAAAAACCGTTCATTGTAAATACACAATTTTTTCACAGAGTTATGTTTGATTATAACATTTTTAAAATTCATTGATATTTTCCACTTGTATCACATGTTTTGGAAATAATTCAAGAACGAGATTCAAACGATACTGAACGAGACTGAAAAGTCAGAGGAATACATTCTTAACAGTTGATGTCAGTATTCTAATGTTACATGTACCTGAGACTACTATAACACATGTGTTATAGTAGTCTCAGCGTGTACGTGTTAATATGTTAATCGTTTCGAGATAAATATGACACAATTAATAAAATTGAGAATGGAAATGGAGAATGTGTCAAGTTCCATTTATTGGCGTAATTCATATTATAAAAAAGAAATGAGCGCGATTCAAACCTTCACAATATGACAAATTACACCTAACCGTTTTGACAAACCAGTAAATTCTTCGCCCGGTGATATACACCTGATAGTAATCTTAATTCATTCAGTAACTTTACAATACCCAGCCGTGTCACTTCAGTATATTGTACATGTAGATAGCACGTGTGATATATACACCAGAAATACCCATTCAAGTGATTTTTATTTTTAGAAGAACTCCATATCGGGTACATAATAATAAAATTAAACGCGTCGCCAGGTAAACTAAATTTGCGACAGTAAAACTACCGATGGACGTCCTTAAAGCTTCAAATACAATACAGGTTTCTCTTAATTAGACAGAACGTTCTTTATATTTCATTAAATAACGTCAAAATCGTATGTGGTGACATTGTATCGGATATTTTAGTTTTATCTGATATCTCGTATATTAGATTTAATTTATGGGAACTTAATATCAAAATAGAGATAATTTTTTGTACTTTTATCCATTATTTTTTATTTTATGTAGCGAATGGCACTGTATTAAATAAACATCATGAAAAAAAACCCAGAAAACATAACCCTACGTTTAATTTGGTTTGAAGGGGACAAAATGTCGAACATTGCTATTCAACTCGAATAAAAAGAATTTGTTTTAAAAATTCCTGATTATTGCATGAGGCGAAAGTGTGATCTTTGTACAACATACTAGTAAAAGAATTGTTTACTTTCGACATGGGGATTGCTCTGGAATTCCCTTTTTGGGACAATTTAAAAAAAAAATACGGCAACCTTTCGTGCATGGGACACATAATTTGAATCATCTTGATCCCTTTTTTTTATATATTTTAAATTACGTCTTTTCGAAAGAAAAAATTGGAAATTACGTCATCGCCCAATTATGAATTGCTTGTTCTAGACAAACTTTTATATCGTTTGGTAAAAAAAAAAATTATATGTTTTTTACGGTATTCAGAATTTCAAAAAACTAAAAAAGGAACGCGGGACAAGGAAATCATATTGCAAAATAAAGGCATTATTAAGATTTAATTAATGAAAATGGTCTGTTACATATACAAAATTGCAATAATCTGAAAGAAGAGTTTAACAGCTTTAAAATGATATACAACACTTTAAAATATCAATTTTTATGTTTAAAAATTAATAAGATAAATGTGTCTTGTCCGTGATTTCACCAAAGAATCACCAGTAGCGTGCGACGTTTCATATATTGTGGGTTAATTATTTTAAGCATAAAGTTCATAAATCGATCTCTGAAACAAATTCTATATATATAGAATAAAGTCAAAGTAAAGATTAAACTTATGCATGGCAGAAAAGAAATATATGAAAACGATAGATGCAATTGGCATGCAGCCTTGGAAATGATATTTAAACAAATATATATTTACTTTATTAAACTTGGGACTTTAATTTAAGTATTGTTGATGGGATGTTGAAGTTTCCAGAACATAGAATATACACAAGAAAATTTATCAGTACACTATTCTATCAAAATGTGTTTGGTGTCCATTTTACAATATATTTGTTTAAGAATTTAGTGTTTTCTTATTCATTCTGGCATCTGTGTCCATGGATCTGAACAAGAAATTGCGAAGACGTTATGCTTATCTGTTTACCTTTAATTTAAAAAAATGATTTTTCAACAGAATATTTTATATATATAAAATTATTTAATTTTTGTTTGTCTTTGAGAAAACAATATGGCCCTAAAGCTAAATGTTATCGTCAGCATGTATAATGGAAGGCGATAAACACTTTAGAATATACACCACCTGCTGGATCTTTTTACCTGGCCCCAGATCTTGTTAAGTAACAAGTATGAATGTAAAATTCTCGATATGGTATATTTAGTCGAATATACACGATATCTCTGGACTGGGGTATTTAAGGTATTTTAATCTCATAATGTAACATGTAAATTTATTTATGCTTTATGTAAAAAAAAAATGCATTTGACCATTTTATTTTAAAAACTTCTTTAAAATGAGTTGACTTTGAGCATTTATTTATTTTCAAAACCGGGTACAAATCACTGATTTCCAATTTTAGACCAATCTCATTATTATCAGTAGTGGGCAAAGTATTTGAAAAAAAATGAATTTAAAAACGTATTTAATCACTTAATTGGTTATATTTCAAATATAAAAAATGCCTTTCTGTTTCAAGTTCATATTTGCCTTTTGAGAATACTAATGCGGGAGTTCCACAAGGCTCTGTATTAGGTTCCCTACTATTCCTTATTCGTGTAAATGACATAGCTGGTAACATGATAAGTCTAACTCGATTGTGTGCTGATGAAAAATCACTTTCTTAATCAAGTACTAGTCCTAACAAATTAGCGAATGTCTTAAATAGCGATTTATAACAAATTTTAGTATGGTCTAAGGATTGGTTTATTGATAATAATCGGAACAAGACTATTACTATGCTAATTTCCTGTAATCCTTCTCCAGATCGATGATATTAAAATAGAACTTCAAAATCAAGTAGTAGAATTGTCTCCTGTTATAAACATTTAAGTATTACTTTTGATTCCAATGGTAAATTCTATACAATATAGAAAACGTTTCAAAGTTTGCAAGCACAAGATTAAATTTCTAAAAAAAATGAAATATGTATTGACTAAGATTTATCTTATGCGCATAAACTGAACACTTATAAGACCAATTATGTAATATGCACGTGAGTTATGGGATGACTGTACTCAACAAGATTCCAACAATCTGGAACATGTCGTTCAGTTGGAAGCAGGAAGATTAGTAGCTGGGTTGCCCGTGTTCGCTAGTCCGGAAGTTATATATATTTTCAGTGGTACAGGCAGACATTTGCTAGAGGACAGAAGAAAATCCAAAAAGCTGAATACGTTCTATTCTTCACATCAAGTTGGACTGCCTCTACGATTTAATGCCATTTTTTTTCAGTTATAGATAGAATATCAGAAAATCCTTTTTTTTTCATCTACTACTATCAAATGAAATAGACTAAACTCTGACATATGTATACGTCCAGAAATATGAATATATTTATCTGACTTGACACAGACACAATTGCACGTCAACCTTTATTATTAAGGACAGTTGATTGGATAAAAGTGATGGATCGCCACGCCTATATTAAAACTGAGATCCTATGAACAGACTTCAGATAGCTCCCAGTATTCGAATTTGAAGAAAAAAAAAATTTATATCTTGTATTGTTTCAATATTAAAAGTGTTGAATAACGTAGTTGAATTTTAGATTAAATTTGGGAAGTCGTGTATACATGTATCCCCATTTGTTAGGTTATTCAACATGAAGAAATAAAAAAAAAAATATCAGCTGGTTTTAAGAGTTGCAAATATTAACAAATTAAATTTATGATGCAGAATAATTTTTTTATTTGTGTTCCTCCACAGTGTTTGCTAAATATTTTTTTTCCCTCGAATCCCGAAAAGTGAAGAGTTTTTAATACGTGTAAATTCCGAGTTCACACTAACGACGTTCATAAATGGTCTGTTCAAAAGTTTAATTTCACTTTTCAAAATATTTCAGACACGTAAATAATATAGGTTATTAGTAAGAGAAAAAACTTTTTATATGAAAATTTTCGATAACATTTATTTATTTTTGTTCGTCGTACCATTGTTATTTATGTTTAAAGTGACTTATAAACCCAAAGGGTCGGGTGTTCTAATTATTGTTTTTATATCTCACTGTATTATATAATATTTTGTGAAAAACACATGTCACTATAACAAATAATTTACTTACTTACTTACTAACTTACTTATTAGTGCTAGCTTCACAAAGAAAATATCCACTAACATGCATAATATCTAATGCCATGGGTCACGCATGGACTGTCTTATTTTATAGGGATGTCAATATGGCACATCAAAGATAAGATTGTACTTAAGAATTGCAACCTATCTTAAATTCACTTGAATACATTAACCTGTTATCTTGTCGACTTTACAGGTAATTTCCTAATGCTTGTAGAGCAAAACTTTGATAGGTTTCCTTGTTCTGTTTGTATAAAGATGTATTAAAGCTTTGTAAAATACCATTGACATCTTCAAACAATATAGAGGCATATTTTAATCTGTATATATTATATTTAGATTTTATTGGACAAATTACAATTACAATTGTAAAATATACAAACTAAGCAAGCAAGCTAACCAAAGTCTCGCTTTACATGCATTAGGAAACTAGCTGTAAAGCCAACTTACAGATAGCCGCTATATCCTGAGAAGAGACCACGATAAAATTTGAAAGTTAAACAAATCTTAGTTTTCACAGGAACGAATATTTTGTTAAAACGTTGTAGTGATCAGATCATCAATGACGTAATGTAAGGGCATACGATACAGTTACAGGGGAGGTAATGACGTTGCTAACGTAAAATGTTATTTTCGCGACGTCAAACTGTGACAAATCGGGAAAAGATGCATTTTTCGACTGATTTTCATCATTCAAACTGATTTAACTTGAAAACGAGTTCATGGACCCCTCTTTTTTAAAACGACATTTTGTTTCATTTTGCAGGGAGGTTATGTGGAACAAATTTGATAAAACTGTAAATAGTGCCATTTTTTTTAATTTTGATAAATATACAGCAAAAAATTACGTTTTTTTCTCAATTCATGACCTTTTGATTAATATGAGTTATTTCTGAATAAAAAATGCATAATTTTTTATGATACTTATAAAAAACAGAAATTATAAATTATTTAACAAAAAACAATTTGTGTTTATCTTTCAAAACAAAAAAGTTATGGTTTTCTTACGAAAGGAAAAATACGGCCACAAATCCGAATTTTGAGCAAATATACAAAATTTCGACCTCATTTAACTCCAAAAGTAGCACATGAAGGTATATTTTTTATTACATATTTGATTTAATCAGGCAAAAATAGTCTATATGGAAATTTTCATCAAACTGTAAATAGAGGATCAAAACTGTATCGTATGCCCTTAATGTTGAAAATAGTTCTAGACGTCTTATAGCAATAAAGTCTCCTCACTCAGCTTGTGGTTATGTGTTGGTGGTGGATAGAGTCACACCGACTTACAATTGACTATTTCTCTGCAGTTACAATTAAGGCTCGTTGTCGAAATCAACACTAGGGTAGGGGTGGGGGAGTTGTGGCCAGGATGGTATATGTTGTCAGACAAACTTTTTCGTGCATGTGACTTCATATTTGAAAAGGGATAAGAAATGTCTTACTTGATAAGTTCTGCATTGCATTTAAAACATCCATTGAAATAATATTGTATAAATAGAAATCATAATCCGCTGTTGGAAGTTTAGTTTAGCCATTTTTCGTGCTTGTCATAAGACGATATTTCAGGGTTTCGATTGTTAAACTCGTTAAATAAAATAACGAACATATTCCATCTCAACCTGAGAAAGAGTGGCTCATTTACATTGATTTTATCAATGATTATCGTTTATAAGATGTTGTACTTTCAATACTATTTATAAACGCCGAGTAAAATTTTAAATATTTGGTATGAAAATTTTTAAATTGTTCATCTTAAAAAATATTCAGAAGACAATGGGACATATCGAAGAACCTGCGAGTAAAGAAAAAGAGACTACTGTCCAAAGATTTATTATTAACCCCAGATGCTTGATGGGTACAAATCAGTATTCAGGAATTACCACTTTGCATTACACCACATTACAACAGAAATTAGAAAATACATGTAGGGACTCAAAGTATTTCTAAGACATTGTTATGTTCCTGTTCTATGTAGCTTTTTTTTCTGGCAAACACGGTTTTATAAATGCTGACAGGCACCGACCATTGAAAAACAATCGATCTGTTTAAAATACGAAATGAAAATAATTGGTGTTTTTATGGCAAATAAGAAAAATTACCGTTTGATTTGAAATTGTTTAAAATTATTTAGAATAGATTGAAATATATAAAAATAACGTATGTTAATTTGAAAAGGCTAGACTTTAATTTGTGTCGTAGGGATGTGATTGAGTGGTTTTGTGTACAATTATTTCCCATTATTTCCCAAGTGAAAATCTGCAATAACTATTGTATCATCATGTTGTTTGATTTTCACATTATAACCAAACTAAAAATATGACGGATGAATTTATAGTTAATAGCTGTTTAATGTCCAGTGGCAACTATTAAATGTATCATTAGGAGGACATTTACAATGTTATAATAACATTAGATGTATGTTTCATTATATGTTGTGTCACATACATATAAATATGTAGTTTATGGCAATAAAGATTTGAATTGAATTATATTGATACGTTATTCTGATTGGCTACATTGCAATCTTGCGTTATTCCTTAATCAATTTCATCAACAATAAAATGTAGCATTCAAGATGACACAAGGTCCTACAATAGAGTGCACAGGTAAATTAAATAAAAACTTGATAAAAATCGTGTTTTCATAATCCTAGCTAAAAAGCTAACTTCATAGGGTTGTAAAAGCGTTGACCGTGCGCTTCTTACAAAATGTACTTCGGTCAACGCTTTTACATCCCAATGAAGTTACAAAAAAAGCATTCAATACTTAAAATAAATACACTACAAACCATTAAAGTCTGAAATGGCCAATATCTGTACTCGACTGTACTGATTTTTACTCGACCAGTCTGAATTGGTCTGACTTTTACTTGACATTACTCGACCCCAGTCTGAACCATACTTGACTGTACTGAATCGTACTTGACCCTCATCTTTGCCGTTGAAAATAGTCTGAACTATTACTCGACCAGTCTGAAACAGTCTTAACCCATTCTCGACATGTACTTGACCTATTTTTCCAGTCTAAACCATACTTAACCTAAGGTCTGAACAATACTTGACCAGTCTGAACCATACTAGACCAAAAAACTGTTAAAATAAATTTCTTTTTAACTTATATATATATATATATATATAACAACAGCCAACAAAATTTATAAAAAAATTAACCTTATAAAAGAAATATATCTCTGATTATATTTAGGATAAAAAAAAATAATTATATATTGCTTTATAAAAAAGGGATAAAATTAAATAAATAAATAAAAGTGTTTTTCTGATTAGTGGTGAAATATAAAGTATAACCTCTGCTTGGGGGCAAACTCATAAATAAGATCACACCTGGCCAGAGGTATTAAATTCTAAATAACATTGATTCAAAATTGCAACATCCTGTTTAAATTAAATAACAAGGCCTTTCGAATATACATGTATGTACTAGATAAGTAATAAACGAATTTAAGAAAATAGGGTTTTCTTTTTACCTGTAAAACACACATGTACTGAGGTAATAAGAAAATATTAAAGTGCTTTATGTATGCCATGTTAATTTGACCAAAAAAAAATACTTAAATTAATTGAAATATTTTTTTACTGTTACTTTGGAATACATTTCCTTTTTTAAAAAGGTTATCAAGGATTGCTATGGAAATTTTATTATCATGATTATATTAAATTCTTGGTTTTATAAAACAAAACAATTAAGCTCTCATTTTTTAAAATTTATTAAGTTGTTTTATATACTATTTTATATATATCTTAATAAAAACATTCACTGCATTATTACCTGAACTCAACTGACACCATATATCTATACTAGGCTTAAGTTAATGGTGAAAATAGTCCAGTTACCATAAAATACTTCCGAAATATTTATAAAATTTTGAATAATATTGAAAATATACATATACATATACATCATTATGTAAGTGTTCATTAATATTGAGTTGAAGTTATATTATGATTGATTATTGCGAAATTTTAATTTCAATACTGTATTGAATACATTTTTGATTTCAAGTTGCTGTTCAAATTTCATTTTTATTAAAAGAATTCCAAAATTGATAAAATTCAGTTGATAGATACAAAGAATAGGTCTAGGTTGGTTAAGACTTGGTCGAGTATGGTTCAGACTAGGTCGAGTATGGTTCAGACTAGGTCGAGTAAGGTTCAGACTAGGTCGAGAACGGTTCAGACTAGGTCGAGTACGGTTCAGACTCGTATAAAATGGTTAAGTACACATTCAGACTGTTAAGTATGGTTCAGACTACAGTTGAGTACTATCAAGTAAATCTCAGACGAATTCAGACTGGTCGAGTAAAAATCAGTACAGTCGAGTACAGATATAGGCCATTTCAGACTTTTAATGGTTTGTAGTGATATGAACAAGGACATCCTGAGTGTGTTATGCAAACATGTGTATTTCGGCACAAGCGATGACCTATAGACCGTGTGTATCGTATGTATATTTAGGGTGTGTTGCTCCGAATGAAGGAGTTATAAATACAGGAAAATAAAGGAAAAAAATTAAAAAATTAGAATAGAGTATAACGGGCAAAATAAAGAACAGAGGAAAACGGTATAAGAAAATTAAGGAAAATTCTATAAGAAAAATCAAGAATAGAGGGAAATGGTCTAGTTTTTTGCCGGACAATTGTTGATGATTGTTTAAAGTAAAGTGCATTTATAGGTAAAATAATACACAATCGTTTGTACATTGGTAGGGATTTTATGTTTGGAGTTGATGGTCCGAGACCACAGTTATTTTGTAGTGCATTTCTTTTAGAACATTAATGAAAATAAAAAAAATCCCACCTGCGCTTTCTGAAAGAAACTTTTACAGTGTGTTGTACTACTTTTGGGACAAATTATAGAAAAATGATAGAAAAATTCATCGTCTCTAACTCAAAATATGGACAATTTTGTCTTTAGGGCGTCTTGAAATCTTTTGACAGCTTCCGAAGTGCTATTTTTCAACCTTTTTCACCTGGACCAAATCACTACTTTCCTTTAAAATGCTGGACCTAAATTTGTTTACAGTATAATTTCACCCCCCTACTGGCAATTTGAGGCATTAAACATGGAGAAATAAATTTGGAAGGGGTATTAAAATTAATGGCAAGTAACCCACTGTCAACACTAGGGACTATATTTGTGAACAACGAAAATCAAGGGACGACAATTGTGGTCTCGGACCTGATGAGGCACATAATGAGTAATTGTTTTTGTTTGAAATTTCTCGAATATTTGTTTTTTTTTTCGTCTGATTTTGAAATGAATAAAAAAAATCTATAAGAAAAAAATAAATGGTCTAATTACGACATATAGATAAAACTGCTAATCAGTCGATTTTAAAATACATGCTATAAAAGAGAATACATAAAAAATATTTAACAATCTTTTTGAACAAAAAGTCAACCTTAATACCCCAAATATATTTTTGTAAGAACATTATATTAATTCCGACTTCCATCTAAAATAACTTGAATTGTTCATTTGGAAAAAAGGGTGATACCTTAGGCTATTTTCAAAAAAATTTTGATTGATCCGAATTTTACGCATATTATCACCTATATAAAAAGATTTAACAGAACACAATTCATGTTTTATAATTAAAAAAAACCATATACGCTAAACGAAACTATGCACTCCAAGAAACGATGTACGCTAAACGATACGATATACGCTAAACGAAACGATGTACGTTAAACGATACGGTATACGCTAAATGAAACGATGCTCGCAAAAACCATACGATGTACAATAAAAGGGTGCGTATGTTATCGTTTATGGTATGTTTTATGGTACATGGTTTCGTTCGTACATCATTCGTTCAGCGTCCGTACAACGTTGGGTCAGCGTTTCGTTTGCATTCGTACACCGTTCGGGAAGCGTACGTACATGGTTCGGGCATCGTCCGTACATGGTTCGGGCATCGTTCGTATTGTTAACTTTTACGTTACACGGACTGTACTCTGTTGGAGCAGTTTCTGTGTGCACACTCCTGTAAAAATACGATTTGATTATTGATTTAATTTTTACATTATTTGAAAGTTTACAAATCAGATTTATAAATGTGTGTTCATTTAATTTGGTATTAAATGTTAACTGCACATTTCCATGAAATGACAAATAAGACCGTAAAACTTTGTTATTGAATTGTTTCATAAACTCTCAGGTGATTTGATTTGTGTCAGTGGATACGTTACCCTGAGATAAATTATTTGAGCATAGACGACAGAATTAGAATAAGAATTTAAAACAAACTTTTATTAAGAGGAATAGAATTATCGATCTTGTACTATACATTTGAATATCGTTGATTAGCATTTCCAGATCAGTAAAATCTTTGCACTTTTAGACTACTTCATTCTGGATTTTTCCCTTATATCAGTTATCATTTTCCTCTCTTTTGCTGCAATATTCCTAAATTATATAGCAATTTTGTTTTGATTAAACTGAGTACCGTTTCGAAGAAATAAAAAATAAGATATGGACGTTTATAAAAAAAACATCAATCTTGGTACCTATGATGAGTTTTTTTACAACCACTGGGTCAATGCCACTGCTGGTGGAGTTGTAATTCCCCGAGGGTATCACCAGCCCAGTAGTCAGCACTTCTGTGTTGACTTCAGTTATCATTGATATGTTCATAATCATAAATTAACTGTTGAAACTTTGAATTTTTGAAATACTGATGAGTCTTCTGTAGAAGACACGCCCGTCTGGAGCAAATATAAAACTTCAATTCTGGTACCTATGATAAGTTTATTTATATTTATGTAATTGAATTGATAAGACAGCTCAAAGTCCTTTCACCTTTGAACTTCTTCTACATTGATCCATTTATCGTAATTGACAAGGTATAAGTTATTATAAGATTTGTATAAACAAATATCGCTAGAAAATACTTATTCGAGTGCAAAAGTCAAAACATAATTGTTCCTTTGTAGCTCCAAAATTGTACCCTAATTTGCAAAGGTGTAATGGTTTTTACTGATTGGTCAAGAGAAAACGTTTTAGGACCAATACAACTCCCCAAAAATCCTTTGATAAAAAAATACGAAGGAACCCACTGTTCAAAATATAATATATGGGTAACGGATTTTAGGTTGGTAATACGGACATCTTAGACAATCAAAAATCAAGAATTATTAACTGATATTTCTCCCAGTATCTTTTTAATATGTTGTCTGCTTAGACATAACTCCATTAAGTTTAACCGAATATTCGCTCGAGTTGGAGATAATGTAATGAGAATTTACTGCAATATATCACCGTCGGCCCATTATTGCTTTGACGAATACGCCACAAGAAATGAAGAAATGTGTAATGCAATATTGTAGGTACCTACAAATTAAGTTACAGAAGTCCCCACATGTTGCTGTTTAGCTATCGTGTTATAACACCCCTCTCTTTTTATTCATTATTTTTTTCAAGTAACACAAGTTTGAGAAAGCAATATATATATACTCACTGTTTGTACTTTTGATAAACGTATAGCAATTTCCTGGAACATGTTTTAATATCGTTTAATTTATTTCGTATAATGTTTAAAGTGTACAATTTTTGATAAAAAAAAAAGTTGTTTGAATTATTGAATATATCAGATATTAATATGTCAATGGAGTGGTTACCTTGTACCTTTTTACGATTAATTAGATAACTAGAACAGGAATGACAAACTGTTTATTATGATTAAGATTTATCTTTCCCTTTTCCGTATTCGACGTTTTCATTTCTTTTGTCAGTTTTTCAAAAACCATCTGCTAAGTTGAAAGTGAAATGTGAAAATTTCATTTTAATTTGATTTGGTATCATTTCTAAGAAACAAGTATTACAGACATTTATATTTGTGTAATAAAATTGATACTTTAACTTTGTTGACATGAATTAAGTGAATAGAGAGGTTTTCCTATATGGTTTTAGGTCACGACAGATAACTAGATCCGGGATGAAACAACATTCTAATAAATAAACTCATCATAGCTACAAGTATTAAAATTAAAATTGATACCAATATAAAGTTGAAAACTAAAGTTCATCTTACCGCATAAGTTAGAAACGGCCCCTTCATGGCAAATATATCACTTTACTTATTTGCTGACATTCGCTTAAAAGGATCAAATTCCTGTGAAGATCGTTACACACTTCTATAGTTAGATCGAACACACATGCTTATGTACTGATTTTGTGTCATAGATACATACCCCATATCCTTTGTTTTTCTATTTTATGTCTTTTATGAACACATGATTCTGAACTCAATCATACAAAACTAATGAATTCAGTTGTAAAAGATCAAATACATTTGTCTATCCCATGCAAAACCCGGACCATGTTTTGTTTCTACCACACACACAAAAAAAACAGTACATTAAGATTGATTTTATTTCCATCTTATGGAAATTCAAGATGATAAACAAATTGTCAAAATTGACATAAAACTTTTTTTAAAGAAATTACTTTTTCAATCCTGCTCTATACGTCTTCGAAAAATAATTCATATTATCAGAACAACCACAACATTTCTTTAAACTATTTCCATGTAACTTTTTCTATTTTCTCTTAATTTAGGATACTTAACCAGATACAAATTAATATAAATACGTATAATCAAATATCTATATATAACGAAAAAAATAGAGTTTCCATGATGCGCGAAAGGTTTTATTAAACTAAAATCTGAACTTTTCATCATAGCTCTAAAATGGTACCTCATTTTGCAAAGTTATCGAAAATTACTGCTGAATGAGAAAAGCTAATCATTTTCAAAGCAATCTTACTTTCAAAAATAAAATTTATCGATATGGTGGTATTCATTTGCACAACGGAAACCAGTAGTACACATTTCTCGAACAGTTAACAGTTGGCACTTTGACTACTTCAATTTGACCTTGTCCCCAAAAATAAAAGCTACAAAATATCTAAAGTCATTTTTACCTCTTTTTCTGCAATATTCTTAGAATCTTAGAATCTTTATAAATTTCATATTGATTCAACTTGTAACCGTTTCTTAGAAATGCAATTTAAGATATGTTCATCTTCAGGGTAATATAAAAGATATATATAGATTCTTAAATTGGTACCAGTGGATTATCGGAGTTATAAAATCGAGATAATTAAATTACCGGATTTCAAAGTCCGAGCATTAGGAGGACTTTAAAGTTGATTATTAACTATCTTGATTGGATAAATCCGATAATCCACGAATAACTATGTAATAATCAGTTACTCTAATGAATATCAAATAAATTTTCATTTTTGATATTAGTGAAAATCCCTTCGAGCGGCTTCCACATTCCACAAAGTTGTCAATTTCATTAAAACATGTTAGCATCTTTTGATTCAGTCAGTGAGCTGATAAAATTTATGAACCGTAAATTTATCCAGTCATCTTCTGAGATCATCGACAACCACAAGTTGATTAATTTTTTATACATTGGTTCTGGAAAGGGTTAAACTTCCACAGAATTAGATAAAAGTTATTATAAGAAATCTATAAAAATTAATCGCTATCTGACGAAAAAACTATGACTCAATGCAAAAGTGAATACATAATTGTTCCATCGTAGACCAAAAGTTATACCCATAATTTTAATTGGTTTTGACTAAAAGAGAAAGTAAAACCGTTTAAAGACCAATATTACTTCCAAAAATTCATTAATAAAAAAAACACGAAGGAAAGCTTTGTGCAAAATATATTAAATGTGTTAACAATTTTATGTGGTTAATATGAACAACCTAAATAACTGAATTCAAGCCACTGTTGTACAAGATGGTCATTAAATTAGTTATATTCAAGTTCATCATTGATAATTCCGTAATACTGTCTAAAAACAACATCGTTTTAGATTTACTTATGGGCAGATATTGAAGATATTTCCATCTTATGATAATTATGGAAGCCACTGTATGTCATATAATGAAAATCTGCCGGTATGTTGTCAATATATATCAACCAGTTTACAAACAGATATACTAGACTTCTGTTGGTCAACGAATGCAACGCAAATACACTTATTGTACTGAAAAAGTGTTAATGGTTTATTAGGTGTTTTTCAAGTAATACAAGATTTTGAGAAAGCAATATAATGTATATAATCAATGTTCTTATATTTTTTTAAATATTTTCCATCGAGATTTTTTAAAATATGGATTGATAGAGTTTGTAGAACGTTTAAATACAACAATTTTGATAAAAATAAACAAATGTCGTTAAAATTTATCCTATTGAATAGATCAGATAACTGAATGTCATAAATTGCCACTTTTTTTTTAAATATATATTAATTTGTGTCATTTGGACTTAGTATTACAAGTAAAATTAGTAATATACAAGAAATAACAAATAAGGACTTTCGATTTATGTTATTGAATTGTTGGTATAACATGTATAAGGTAAGAGGTATAAATTTGTAGATGGAGAGGTTTGCCTATATGTGATTATGATTTGATAGTTTACAGGATCAAAGACGACAGCATTCCTAGTCAAATTGAGATAAAACCTTGATAAACAAATTAATAAAACAGTTTAAGTGAATTAAGAGAATTCAGACGTTCTTGTTATAAATCATATCTTTAAAATTTGTTAATTATCTGGATTTCATGTTAAGACGAAACATACGATACATTAACATATATCGATATAAAATGATATAAAGCTACAATCTAAATTTTTCAATTACAGCTCTTAAACAGTATTTCATTTACCAAAGTTTTTTTTAATTACTTCTGAATGAGAAAGGCTGGAAATTATCAAATCAATATCACTTTACAAAAATGTTTTGGTAAAATTAATCTGCATTTTGTTAATGGAAAGGTTACCGTCTATTTTTCTATGAGGAAATATTTAACTGGAGCAGGGAAGACAAACTGTTCAAAACTTCTTAGATTAAACTTTTATAAAGGGGATACCCTTCTCAATCCAGCGGTTTAAGTCTGCTATCAGTAATTTACATTTTGAGAACAACCAAAATATAGTAGAACTTCATGATGATTTGTATTTGACTTTTCTTTTCTCCTGTTCAAAAACCGCCTGTGCTTCAAAGAGAATGAATGAATTTCGCTTTAATTTTGATTTGGTATCATTTTACGAAATAAATAATTAGGAAAATTTATGTTATTAAATTGATAATATAAATAAGGTGACATGAATTTAGTCAATAAAACTGTTGCCTTAATTCTTTTAATAACTAGATAGTTAATTATAAAACAAATATCCTGACAAATACATTTATCATAGATACCACGATTTAAAATGAAATTGAGACCACTATAAAAGTTGGCAACTATAAGTCACCGCACGGAATTCAACAATACCAAATAGTTGGTTATAAAAGGCTCCGACTTGACAAACGTAAAATAAGTTCAAACGAGAAATTTAACGGCCTGGTTTATGATAGTTTTAGATAGTTTGTGAATGTATGTTATGAACCTTTTACTTAATTATTCAAAATAGAAAAATCAAGTACATTATAATTGATTTTATTTCAATGTTATGATGATAAGAAATTTGTCAATGCAGAGGTTATCCTGTATCTGTTTCGGACAACATGGTGTAATTGAGCAGAAATGACAGAATCTCAACTTTGCATCTAAAATAGTACTTCATTTTGGCAAACATGTGGGAAGTTATGAATGAATCAGAAAGGCAAACCATTTTCAAACCAATATCAGTTCCCAATATAAACTCATCTTATACTAAAAAACGCAAAAGAAACCGTCGTGCCAAAATTTATATATGAGTGTAGAATTTTATGGTGGCTTATATGGATAACTTATGTAACTGAATTAAACATTTTGGATTGATTGTCTTGCTTGCTTCATTTTGAAACTTTTGTCTGCTTACACTGCACTTCGCGTAAATTAACCATATAACAGCTCGATATTGAGATGACGAAATGATGTTTTTATGCCCCACCTACGATAGTAGAGGGGCATTATGTTTTCTGGTCTGTGCGTCCGTTCGTTCGTCCGTCCGTCCGTCCGTCCGTCTGTTCCGCCTCAGGTTAAAGTTTTTGGTCAAGGTAGTTTTTGATGAAGTTGAAGTCCAATCGACTTCAAACTTGGTACACATGTTCCCTGTGATATGATCTTTCTAATTTTAATGCCAAATTAGAGATTTTACTCCAATTTCACGGTCCAATGAACATAGAAAATGATAGTGCGAGTGGGGCATTCGTGTACTGAGGACACATTCTTGTTAATATTTGAGTTAAGAAGAACCTTATGAAAATATAGTTACACTGTTAACAATGTAGCTGTTTTAAAATATGACCAAGAAGATAATTGTTTTTGTATTCGCATTCGGCATTGAGTATGCCGTAAAACTGTCTAAAAATCGGATTTCTTGTCAGACATTAAAGATGTTATTTTTAACATTCACTAATTTAAAAAATAGAAGTCGAATCTATTGCAAACAAGACGATTTTAATTTTGAAAATATCAATTTCCCCCAACTTAGTAGCAATTTACCAAATTCATCTGCAGATTGGATATATATTTCCCAGCTCATATGGTTTTTAATAGCTTGCAACTGCTTCTGATACTTTTTAAAAGGTCACGCTTGTATGAGCAGACAGTTGATGAACCAGGTTTGTCAAAGAACGGCTGGTCCTCTTTTCTAAAAAGATATTCATCCGGAGATACCAAGATAAATATTCCGTATCAACTTCACAAATCAAATATGATGATCTTGAAGTATAGATTTCATGAACTGACGTTGGTTTGTATCATGATGACGTGTTATATAGTTCTTTTGTTGTCAATTATTGATCTTTACTGTTCAGTCTATTTTTTGTAAAAAGTAAAAGAACAAATCTACTGAACTCTGATGAAAATTCAAAACGAAAAGTCCTTAATCAATTCCAAAATCAATAACTCACACAAATCTAACGAACTGATAACTTTGTCGAAGGAGGTGTAAACTGTATCTATTAAGGACAAGGTAGTTTACTTGACCAGAGATGTACGAATAATTTCGAGTTGACACTTTTTTTAACCCCTTTGAAAAGCTATTTCCGTGCGACTTTTTTCTAATTTATCCTAATTTATGATAATTAATCATAGGCAAATCAATACAAAATACGTATAAACATATATAGATATACAACGATAAAATTAGAATTTGCGTGAAGATTTATTTAACACAAATCTTTACTTTTGATCATAGCTCTAAAACGGTACCTCATTTGGTAAAGTTATTGAAAGTCATGCTGAATGAGGAAAACAATTTTCAAAGCAGTATCACTTTCAAAAATCAGTTGATTAATAAAAACAGACAAGAAACCGTTATGCAAAATATGATATTTAATATGGACAACTTAGGTAACTGAATCAAAAATTCTGGACTGATATTCAACCTGCACAATTTTGCAACATTTGTCTTTTTACATCTTGCACCGTGTAAAATTCAACATAAATTTCATATATAACAGCTCGATATCAAAAAGATGAAATGATGTTTCAATATTTGAGGTAAGAAGTACCAAATATAAGTATAGATACACTGGTATCGTTGTAGCTGTTTTAAAATATGGTCACTTTGAAAATTGTTCTTGTATACAAATCTGGCATTGAGTATGTAGACACACTGTTGAACTACCAGATTTAATAGAAGACATTGAGTATGTTATTTTTAACACATTGATATCATTTAAGTCATACATTAATTATATACTAAACATCTGTAAATATTTAATTCAGTTTTCACACAGATATAGCACACGTTTAAGTTGTTCTTCATTTTCCAATTAAATATTATTGCATTGATAAATATGAAATATTTTATGCAAAAATAAACATTTTAAAAATATTCTCCAATTTGTGTCATTTAGAATTAGCATTACAAGTAAAATAAGTAATATGCAAAAAATAATAAATACAGACTTTCGATTTAAGTTATTGAATTGCTGGTATAAGGTAAGGGGTCTGAATTTGTAAATGGAGAGGTTTGCCTATATCTGATTAGGACTAGATAGTTTACAGGATCAAAGACGACAGCATTCTCAATCAAATTAAGATAAAACCTTGATAAGGAGGAATAGCATTATCGATCATTTTATGTTTCAACTAACCAAATACAACCACTTGGTTGTAAATACATTGTATGTATATTTGAACAGCAGACAATTTGAGTGTCGAGGTTAAACACGTTCCTCTTTCACTATCAAACAGTGACGTTACAAAATAACAATGAGAATAAACTTTACAAATAATCTGAAGAAATTTATTTAACAAATCAACATAAAGGATCTGTAGTATGTCTGTAATACCTTCAATTGGTTTTCAAACAGATATACTACACTTCAACTTTTCTTCTTTTTCTACTGTATATATGTATTGATTAAGGAATACAAAATATTTTATGCAGACATTTAATTAAAAAATATTATTTTACAGGCAGCTGAATTCCAATCAAATTGAAACGCTTGACGAAAATATCTTTAATGGTTTGACGGCTCTGGAGTATTTGTAAGTAATTTGAATCCACAAACAACTGTTGCCCCATCTGATGTTGGTTTTTTTATGCAATGATGTAATTTATCTATTTTTTATTTTTTTATTTTCGTGCACAGATATATTAATTTGTGTCAATTCAATTTTTGTATTATATGAAAAGTGTACAATTTAAAGAAATAACAAATAATGACTTTAGATTTATGATATTGTATTGCTGTTATTAGTTAAGGGGGATAGAAATTGTCACATTTGAGAGGTTTCCCTGTATTTGTGTAGGACAATATAGTTTACAGGAAAAAAGATGACACAATTCAAGCAAGCCTTAATTAAGAGTAATATCATTTTCTATCTTGTGCAATATATTTCTACATTTTTTTAGTAGTACATATTATCAGACCGATACAATATTTGCACTTTGGACCATTTAAGTTGCCCCAAAATTAATTGAAGATTATATAAATAAACTCATCATATATACCAGGATTGAAATTATATATTTGCGCAAGACGCGCGTTCCATAAAGCTATTGCATATCTATTATAGCCATTTGGTTTTTTTTTAATTGGCTGCACAATTCCTCAAAATATATCCAAAACAAATAATTGTGTATCGTTTCAGAGAAATAATTTTAAAAAATGTTAGAAAATCGATAAAACATTTTAAGTGAATTTAGTGAACATATTTTTTTTTGTAATGGGTCGTATCTTTCGTTGATTGTCTTGATTTTATGTTAATATAAAACATGCATTAATAAATATTGATATAAAATGACATAAAGCAAAAATTTAAATTGTTCAGTTTCTGCTCTAAAAAAGTATTTCATTTGGTAAAGTTGTCGTTTCTTACTACTGAATGAGAAAGGCGGAAATTATCAGACCAATATCACTTCACAAAAATATTTTGATAAGATAAATTAAAGGAAATTGTTATGTAAAATATAAAATATTGCGTAAAGTAATGTATGAGGTTCAAAATGACAACTAAGGTAACTAAACTGAAAACGTTGTGCCAGCACCCTTCGGGGGCTATTGTCTGCATGCACACAACCATAATTTAGGCTACTTTACGCCATGGCCACTGACTTTGGACCTGCTTCAAGGACACAATAAATCAAACACGGTAGAAGACCACACGTATGATCTGCCAGCACTGCTGTAAAATATGGTAATCACATTATTTGTATTAAAATTAATCATTAATATTGCGGTAAAATTTTCTAAGAACAACATTGATTTTTATAGATTTAAGGGCAGACATTGAAGATGTTGTTGTCTTATAATAAAAATGTAAAATAATTGGAAAATAACTAGTATGTATTGTATTATGAAAATCTGTCACTATGTTTCCGTTGTTGCGTTTTTCTCCTTTTATAGTTGATGTGCTCCCCTCTGCTTCAGTTTGTAACCCGGATCTGTTTTCTCTCAATCGATTTAGGACGTTTGAAAGCCATATACTACTATTGCCGTTATTTGCAATATATCAACTAGTTTACAAACCGTTATATTAGACTTCCGTTGGCCAACTTATTGCCAGTGTTAATCTGTTTGCATTTACGAATATGCCAAATGTAATGATGAAATAAATTATGCTATATTGTAGGTCCCTACAGACCAATCAAATTTCAAAATTTCTATGTATTGCTGGATTGCTCTTGTATTATACTACCCCTATTATTTAATTCATTGTTTTTAAAGTAAAATAAGTTTTTAAGTATGCAATATAAATAATCAGTGTTTTATTTTTTTCAAATAATGCTATTTTCCGAAAGATTTAAATACTGTTTAATTTATTTAGTATATCATATAAAGTCTACTGTTTTCAAAAAAAATAAGATGTCGTTTAAATGATGCTATTTGATAGATCAGATAGCGCAATGTCATCTGCATTTTGTTAATAGAGCGGTTACCATGTGACTTTTCATATTACATTAGTTAACTGGAGAAGAATGACAAACTGTTCAGTATAATTGAGATTAAACATTAATAATGGAGAATTAAATAAATAATTCTCATTTTGAGCACTATCAAAATATAGTACTTTATGATGCTTTGTATTTGACTTTTCTTTTCTCCTTTCTAAAAACCGCCTGCGCTCCTTAGAGGAAGGAATGAATTTCGCTTTAATTTGATTTGGTATCATTTTAAGAAATAACATAGTAATGAGGACGTTTAGAGATTTAGATGGTGATGTTCCTTTGGCACCATCTTACGGTGTTTATATTTCACAACTTGTACGCTATGCCCGTGTCTGTTGTGACGTTTTTGATTTTAAAGAACGCAACCTATGTATTACTGGTAAATTATTACACCAGGGATATCGTTACCATAAATTACTTAAAACCTTTACTAAATTTTTCCATAGATATAAAGATTTGGTTTTGAAGTTTGGTTGTAACTTATTTCAAACGGGATAGCACATCCTCATTTTTACGGAAATGTTGTTAACCGTGCCCGGAAATTTAGAAATGATCCATGTAAACTTGTCGCTTCTTGAAATAAACTTATTCTAAAAGGTTACCTATTCAACAATGTAATAAGATCATTGACTATTGTTTTTATTGATATAAATATTGATTTTGTTATCAGTAAATTAAAAGTAACTAAATATTACTACTGCGTTATATACATATACATATTCATGGATCTACAATCTGTCGATACCTGTAACTTGGCATTGCACAAGGTCATGTTTTTCTCTGGCTGTTTATGACGTCTTTACCCTAAATCCATTGGATGTTGGATGTGTACGGATTGATAGTTTAGTCTTAGATGCATGATTTTTTATTAGTTGTTAGTGGCTTTGAACTAGCTGTCAGATAACTGCGAGTACTCTCAGATCTGTCCATTGCGTCTTTTTGTATGTATAAGTACCCGGCCACGTCCACTTGTATGTTTGTCCATCTGATGAGTTAAGCCTTTTTCAACTGATTTTTATAGTTCGTTCTTATGTTGTACTGTTATACCACTGTCCAAGGTTAGGGGAGGGTTGGGATCCCACTAAGATGTTTAACCCCGCCACATTGTATATATGTATGTGCCTGTCCCAAGTCAGGAGCCTGTAATTCACTGGTTGTCATTTGTTTATGTGTTACATATTTGTTTTTCGTTCATTTTTTTTTTACTTTTTACATAAATAAGGCCGTTAGTTTTTTCTCGTTTGAATTGTTTTACATTGTCTTATCGGGACCTATTATAGCTGACTATGCGGTATGGGCTTTGCTCATTGTTGAAGGCCGTACGGTGACCTATAGTTGTTAATGTCTGTGTCATTTTGGTCTTTTGTGGATAGTTGTCTCATTTGCGATCATACCACATCTTCCCTTTTATAGTTTAGGTTTATGTTATTGAATTGATTATATTTTAATGTGGCATGAATTTAGTCAATGAAAATGTTGCCTTGATCTATGTTATGACAAATATTAGGTACAGAACCACTATTTAAAAGGAAATTTAGACAAATATATAAGTTAGCAACTATAAGTCACCGCATGGTATTCAACAGTGAACAAAACCAATGTCGAATAATAAGCTATAAAAGGTCCCGACATGACAAATGTACAAAAAGTTCAAAAGGGAAACGAAAAAACAATACACTGAAAATTTATTATATAGAGCAAAACACGACGACCCTTGACTTATGTGCTGACATTCGTCAAAAGGATTAAAATCCTGGGTCTTTTAGCACTCATATCAGACAAAAATAACATAAAGCGAATTGAGATATGTTTATGATATTTTATGAAAGTATCTTATGACCCTTTATTTAATCATTCAGAATAGACAAACCAAGTACATTATGATTGATTTTATTGGAATTTTATGATAATTTAAGATGATAAGACATTTGTCAATGAACAGCGGTATACAACTGTTTCCTTTATTTGTCCTGTATCTGTTTAGGACAAGATGGTGTACTTGACACATATGATAGTATCATTTTAAATTGAGACCAAACCTCCTTAAAGAGGAAAACAATTATCACTTGGGCGCTATACGTCCTCGAATAGTTTTCACATTTTCTGAACAAACACATTATTTTATTCGAACTACTTCCAAGTGCCTTTATTGTCTCCTTCTTTAGAATAATTAACCAGATACAAAGTAATATAAAACATGCATAAGAAATTTCAAGATATAACGATGAAATATGAATCAACATTTAGAGCGAAAGTGTTTATAAAACTTGAATCTCAACTTTGCATCGTACAAATGTATTTCTAAAACAGTAATACGTTTGAAAAACTTGTGGGAAGTAACTATTGAATACGAAAGGCAAATCATTTTTAAAGCAATATTACTTCCCAAGATAAATTCATCAGAAACACAAAAGAAACCGTTGAGCCAAATTTGGTATATGAGTGTAGGATTGTATGGGGTTAATATGGTCAACTGAATTAAAAAAAATTGAACAGCTTAATTTTTTTTTCATTATTTTTGTATTCATATTCAGCATTGAGAAAGATGAGAAACTGATAAAAATCTAATTTTTTGGCAGATATTTAAGATGTTATTTTTAACATTGATCATTTGAATACATATAATCTATGGCAAATAAGACAATTTCAATTTTGAATTTATCAATTTCCCCCAACTTAGTAGCAATCAACCAAATTATCCTGCATATGGGATATAAATTTCCCAACTCATTCAGATTTCAAAAAATTTCATCCTCTACTCAGACTTTATAAAACGTCACCAGTGTCTGAGCAAAAAGTTGATGAACCAAGGTTGTGTAAAAAATGTATGAAAAAAAGTTGATTACGTGTTGAAGTGTTCTTTTATTTGTCTTTGTAAATTAAGAACTTGTACGGTTTATACAAAAAAGAAGATTTAGTATGATTCTAAATGAGACAATTATTCACAAGAGACGAAATGACACAGAAATTAACAGCTATAGATCATTGCACAGCCTTCAACAGTGAGCAAAGCCTGTACATCATAATCAGCTATAAAAGGACCCGAACTCACAAATATAAAATAATTCAAACGAGAAAACTAACGACCTAATTAATGTACAAAAAATTGAACGAAAAACAGTATGTAACATAGCAACAAACTACAACCACTGAATTACAGGCTCCTGACTTGGGACAGGCAACTAAATACAGAATGTGGCTGGGTTAAACATGTTAGTGGGATTCCAATCCTCCTCATAACCGGGGACAGTGGTGAAACAGTACAGAATAAGAATGAACATTATAATCAGCTCATAAAGGGTTAACACATCAGATGGATACAAATAGAAATACAATTAACAAGTGTACAGATTTGAGAGTACTAGCAGTTTTTGACAGCTAATTAAAAGCCAATAATAACTAATAAAAATAATCATGCATCTAAGACTAATGTATCAATCAGTACACATCCAACATCCAATGGATTTTGTGTAAATACGTAATGAACAGTCAGAGAAAAACATGTCTTTGTGCAATGCCAAGATACAGGAATCCAAAGATTGTAGATCCATGCAAGTGTACATGTATATAACAATATTGTTTTAGTTTGCTTTTATTAATCTGATAACAAAATGAATATAAATACCAATAAAAACAATATTCAAAAATCTTATCACAGTATTTGAAAGGTAACCATTTGGAATAAGTTTATTTAAAGGATTGATAAGTTTACCAGGATCGTTTTCAAAATTTCCGGGCACGGTAAACAACATCTCCGTAAAATGAGGATGTGCCTATCCGTTTGAAATAAATTTTCTACAGGACTGGTACAAAAAAACTTCAAAACTAAATCTTTATATCTTTGGAAGAATTTTGTAAAACTTAATAAAGGTAGATTAATCCACGACTTAATAATTTACCAGTAAATACATAGATTACGTTGGTTAAAATATAAAACGTCACAACAGACACAGGCATAGTGAACTAGTTGTGAAATATTAAAACCGTAAGATGGTGCCAAAGGAACATCAACATCCAAAAAGAAAAAGAAACAATAGGAAACGAACAATCGTCCCTTTTGTGTAAATTTTAGTGTGGAGTTTCCCGTGTAAAACTGAAATATTTAGATTTATGAGTTTGACTGTCCCTTTGGTATCTTTTGTCCCTCTTTTATTACCACTGGGTCGATGTCTCTGCTGGTGGACATTTTGTCCCCGAGGACATCATCCGCCCAGTAGCAGGGTTCGTGTTGTTTATTCTTTAGTTTTCTATGTTGTGTCATGTGTACTATTGTTTTTCTGTTTGTCTTTTTCATTTTTAGCCATGGCGTTGTCAGTTTGTTTTAGATTTATGAGTTTGACTGTCCCTTTGGTATCTTTCGTCCCTCTTTTATTACCGTTTAAATTTGATTTATCTAAGGCAAGTTCCTTTAGGTAAATTTCGGCAGTATGTTAAGAAATTTCTTGATTATTTAACGAAAAAATATCATCAAGATGACGGTAAGTGTTTTGTTGAATTTTAAATTAAATGCAAGTGAGACGGGTCTTTACTGAGTTTGGTCATAAACTGTGATTCATAACAGTACAAAAACAAGTCCGCTATGAAAGGGGCGCAATGAGTGCCCATAAAATACATACAATCTGTCGATAAACTTTGTTGTTGAAGCGTACATAAATATTATCAAGTAGAAAATTAACAGCTTCAATAATCTCATCACACCTCTAGTAAGTATATCTAGCATATTCACCTTTCCCATTAGAGAAGAAGGCTTTAAATTAATTGCAGCAAATATAATTGCATTCAGATTTACCAAACGACCATTTAATTAAATAAGAAATCTTTTATTGGATAAGATTGTGTGGAAGTGTAGTGTAAAGAGTTGAAAAGTCAAAACTGTCAACAGAATCAAAAGGACCATCAAAAGCAAGTAATTTATCTAAAGCTTCTAGAGAATATTTGACATTCCTAAAAAAGTTAATTGCACTATTTTCATATCTTTTATTTCAAAAGTTTATGATTAGTTATTTGATAGTTAAGGAACTAGTTAAAAACACTGAAAGATCAGTTGTAGAACACATACTAGAGGCCGAGATGAAACGATAGTTTACTGTTTTTTGTAAAGTTTATGTAACCAATACATAGTATGGAACTTCTAATGTTCAGAAGGGGCCTTCAGCTGTGATGTCGCTATTATATATTTGTTTAATATACGACTCTCTGTGAAGCGTACGGACTTGAATGTAGATGAATGTAAAATTTCATGCTTAAGAACGTCCGTGTAGTATTTACGGCATTGATTTTTTTTCGAAAAATAGGCGTTTTACAGCTGACTATGCGGTATGGACTTTGGTCATTGTTGAAGGCCGTAAGGTGACCTAAACATTTTAATTTCTGTGTTATTTAGTCTCTTTTGGCGAGTTGTTTCATTGTCAATCAACCCACTTCTTCTTTTTTGTATTATTTTCTCTATTATTTAGTTCTGAATTATTCTCAAAATGTGATATTCAAATATCCACAACCTTCATACATTTATTTAGATAAGAATCAAGAGATTTTTTTATCATAATTTACCCGTTTACACCAATTTTTACAAAACAAGGAGAGAGCGTATTTTGTGACCTGACTACACTGTTTCCAATCTATTTTAGACGGAGACCGATATTTTGGTCCTTTTTAAAATAGATTTAAACCTCTTTGTCTTAGACGATATTGAGGTCCCCATAATAACATGGCCTAAGGGGTCCTCTCTTAACTTCGTCGATTTACAGTTTCAAGTTTAAGGAGTATTGGTTTTTTTTTACACTGACGTCTGATGCTACTGACGTATCACTAAATAACTTCTGCTTGTTTTTTTGTATGTTTACGAAATAATAGGTAGTTCTGTCCACTTGTCCATATTCCATATTTCGTAATATTGTTTTGGCGTGGCTCTGTACTTTGACATTCCGCGTTGTGTTATTTTCCTATGTTCCGTGTCTTAATGTCACTTTAGTTTTAATAGTAATTACATTATCACACAATATTGACTACTTATCCCTATTTTGACATTTTTACCTTTTATGTCTGTTTGTTTTATTCGACCATTGTTGTAAATATATTGGAATTGCATGCTATTGTCATACTAGTGAGAGGTTCAGCTTGATTTAAATAAAAACCAGGTTTAAATAATTATTTTCTTCATAAGGAAATGTCCGGAATAACGCGGAAATATGACAGTTGTTTTAAATTCGTTTGATGTGTTTGAGCTTTTGATTGAGTCTTTTGAAACGTGACTTACCAGTGCTGAATTTTTCTCGGAGTTAGGTAGTTTTTGGAATTTTAATGTCATAGTCATTCATGAAAGATATGCATTGAATTATGAATATATGTTAGGATGCATGCAATATTTCATTCAGTTTTCACAGATATACCACTCTTCCATTTTTTCCTATTTTCCAAGGTAAATATTTACATTTGATGAATTTAATATATTATATTAATGCAAACATTCATAAATGCAAACAAATTAATATTGGCAATAAACTGGCCAACGCAAGTCTAATATCTTCGTTTGTAAACTAGTTGATATATATTGTACATAAGGGCAAGAGTAATATACCGGTGTTCAAAAGTCATAAATCGATTCACAGAAAACAAATCCGGGTTACAAACTAAAACCGAGGAATAAACATCAACTATTAGAGGAAAACAAAGGAACAACAGGAACACTGAAGTCCAACAAAAACAAACGCCAACATACATAGAAACGAACTATTTGATAATAAACTACCATATTCCTGACTTGGTACAATATATTTCAAGAAAAATGGTGGGTAGAACCTGATTTAAGGCTCGCCAAACCTCCCACTTTATGACAATGTTAAAAAAAATCGCTAAAAAGACAAAGCTTCGTGACAGAAATACAGCACAAACTCACGCAAGAACATTCATCACAGAGAAATGCACAAACATATAAAACAATAGTCTTCACAAAATGTAAACCGCAAAACAACAACGAACATATTCAATCAACGACAGATACCACCGGATATGTCAAACAGTGACGCGCTTACGTAACTAACATGCAATCTCGAACTTTTTACTGATATTTTCACAATACTTGTCCAAACAATTGTCATGACAATGTTGGTATTGAAAGACAATTTTATAATTATTTGGACTACAAACGATAAAACATAACACATTATCAAACCGACACCATAACAGAACCATCAAAACTAAATATGTGAATGTTGAATGTACAGAATACCGAGACACGCTGTATAGCAATGCAAATTCTCACTCGGTTTAACAGTCATATTCAGGAATACGTCACGTTCGGTACTTAACAGACAGATGACATAGATGTTAAACCACAATCGAAGACGTGGTAAAAAAGTCATTTGTTAGTTTAGACACAGCTACATCGTATAGATCAATAATTCGTTAAGGTGTCCATAAAAATGTACGGAGTTTCATTTCAAATCTTTACTCTGTTGGAGCAGTGTCTTCGTGCACACTCCTGTAAAAATACGATTTGATTATTAATTTAATTTTGACATTATTTTAAAAGTTTACAAATAAGATTTATAAATGTGTATTCATTTAATTTGGTATTTAATGTTAACTGTACATTTCCATTTAATCACAAATAAGACTGTAAAACTTTATGTTATTGATTTTTTTCATAAACTCTCAGGTGATTTGATTTTTGTCAGTGGATACGTTACCCTGAGATAGAATTAAAAAACAAACTTTGATTAAGAGGAATAGCATTATCGATCTTGTACTATACATTTGAATATCGTTGATTAGCATTTACAGATCAGTAATTTAAAAGTCTTTGCACTTTTAGACTACTTCATTCTGAATTTTCCCCTAATATCAGTTATCATTTTCCTCTCTTTTGCTGCAATATTCCTAAATTATATACACATTATGTTTTGATTAAACTGAGTACCGTTTCTAAGAAATAAAAAAAAAAAAAAAATGGACGTTTATAAAAAAAAAAGATATGAAACGCGCGTCTGGTGCAAATATAAAATTCCAATCCTGGTACCTATGATGAATTTATTTACAACCACTGGGTCGATGCTAGTGCTGGTTGACTTTTTATTCCTCGAGAGTATCACCAGCCAAGTAGTCAGCACTTCTGACTTGAGTTATTGATATTTTCATAATTATAAATTAACTGTTTACAAAACTCTGGATTTTGAAATACTAAGTTTTTCTACCTCAGGAATAGATTTCCTTAGCTGTATTTTGCAAAACTTTAAGGAACTTTTGGTCCTCAGTGCTCTTCAACTTCGAACTTTCTTTGGCCTTTTTTACATTTTTTTATTCGAGCGTATACACTGATGACACTTGAGTAGATGAAACACGCGTCCGACGCAAATATAAAATTTCAATCCTGGTACCTATGATGTGTTTATTTATATGTATGTTATTGAATTGATAAGACAGCTCAAAGTCCATTTACCTTTGAATTTCTTCAAATTTGATCCTTTTGGTGTAATAAACAAGATATTAGTTATAAACAAATATCGCTATAATACGAGAAAATTCTTATTCTGATCGAATGCAAAAGTCAAAACATAATTGTTCCATTGTATCTCCAAATTTGTACCCCAATCTGCAAAAGTGTAATTGGTCTTTATTGATTGGTCAAGAGAAAACGTTTTAGGACCAATACAACTCCCCAAAAATTCTTTGATAAAAAATACAAAGGAACCCACTGTGCAAAATATAATATATGGGTAACGGATTTTAGTTGGGTAAAACGGACACCTTAGATTATCAAAAATCAAGAATTATTGACTGATATTCTCCAAGTATCTTTTTGAATATGTTGTCTGCTTAGACATAATTCCATTTAGTTTAATCAACTATAAGCTTGAATTGGAGATGTTATAATGAAGATTTACTGCAATATATCAACCAGTTAAAAATATATATACTAGACTTCCGTCGGCCCATTATTACTTTCACGAATACCCCTCTCTTTTTATTTATTATTTATTTCAAGTAACATTAGTTTGAGAAAGCAATATATATAATCACTGTTTTTACTTTTGAAAGACGTATTGCAATTTCCTAAAAGATGTTTTTACATCGTTTAATTCATTTCGTATAATGTTTAAAGTGTGCCATTTTTGATAAAATATAAAGGTTGTTTGAATTGATGTTACTGAATATATCAGATATTAATATGTTAATAAATAGATAACTGCAACAAAAATGACAAACTGTTTAGTATGATTAAGATTTATCTTTCCTTTTTCTGTATTTGACTTTTTCATTTCTTTTCTCAGTTTTTCAAAAATCGTCTGCTAAGTTGAAAGTGAAATGTGAAAATTTAATTTTAATTTGATTTTGGTATCATTTCTTAGAAACAATTAATACAGACGTTTATATTTATGTAATAAAATTGATAATATGCCTTGGGTGACATGAATTGAGTCAATAGAGAGGTTTTCCTATATCGTTTTCGGTCACGATAGATAATTGGATCCGGGATGAAACAATATTCTGATAAAAAAACTTATCATAGCAACCAGCATTACAATTAGAAATTAAGACCAATATAAAGTTGAAAACTAAAGGTCACCGTATAGAATTCAACAATGAACAAAACGCATACCGCATAATTAGTTAGAAACGGCCCCTACATGGCAAATGTATCACTTGACTAATTTGCTGACACTCACATAAAAGGATCAAATTGCTGTGTAGATCGTTAAACACTTCTATAGTTAGACCGAACAGAAAAAAGCAAAAAAAAGAGATCTTATGTACTGATTTTGTGTTATGGATAGATATTCCATATCCTTTGTTTTCTTCTATTTTATGTCTTTTATGAACACATCATACAAAACAAATGAAGTCAGTCGTAAAAGATCAAATACATCATTCTATTCCATGCAAAATCCGGACCATTTTTACCACCACAAAAAAAAAACAGTACATTAGGATTGATTTTATGATACTTTAAGGCGATAAAAACTTTGTCACAGGAAAGTTTATCCTGTATCTGTTTAAAACAAGGTAGTTTACTTGAGCAGAGATGAACGAATCATTTCAAGAGGACAATAAACATCTTTTGAGAGAAATAACTTTACCAATTCGACTCTATACGTCTTCTAATAGTATTTCACATTATCAGAACAACCACCACATTGTTCTTTGAACTATTTCCATGTGACTTTTTCTATTTTCTTCTTATTTAGGATAATCAACCAGATACAAATTAATATAAAATACGTATAATCAAATGTCTATATTTAACGATCAAATTAAAATTTGCATGTAGCGCGAAAGTTTTTATTAAACTAAAATCTGAACTTTTCATCATAGCTCGAAAACAGTACCTCATTTGGCAAAGTTGTCACAATTTCGCTTTCAAAAATGAAATGTATTGATCTGGTGGTATTCATTTGCACAACGAAGAGTAGTAATACATATTTCTCAAATCTTGGCACTTTTACAACTTCAATTTGACATTTCCCCAAAAATATAAAGCTACCAAATATCTATAGTAATTTTCCCCTCTTTTTCTGCAATATTCTTAACATACTTATAAATTTCATATTGATTCAACTGGTTACCGTTTCTTAAAAATACAAATTAAGGTGATGTTCGTCTTTAGGGTAATACAGAAGATATACATAAATTCTTACATTGGTACCAGTTGATTATCGGATTTATCCAATCGAGATAATTAAATAGCCGAATTTTAAGGTCCGAGCATAGTATGACGCAAGGATATAAGGGGTAAAAATCAAATAATTTCATTAAATCTGCTAGACAAAATTTGTTTGGGGTAGTAAACAACCTATGTTTTAATGTTTAACACCACAGAAACAACTTTCTGTGCATTTATAACAATTTAGGACATTTTACAGACTTTCAACAATTTTTGCAATGAATTTATTATAAAAAAAACAAGGTATTGAAGTGTTAAGGAATATTGACCACCCCTTTTTTTCATCTGGTGGCAGTAAAGTACTACAAATTGATCAAAAGTGCAGTCATGGTAATTAAACTGTTTTTATTTACATCAGTTTATAAAATTTAAGATATAAAAATTTCATTTGGAATAATAAATGGTATTTTTGTAAGTTTCTGCAGTGTTTACATTAGGCTATGCTATCTGCCAAGTACATAGTATGACGCAATGATATAAGGGGTAAAAATCAAATAATTTCATTAAATCTGCTGGACAAAATTTGTTTGGGGTAGTAAACAACCTATGTTTTAATGTTTAACACCACAGAAACAACTTTCTGTGCATTTATAACAATTTAGGACATTTTACAGACTTTCAACAATTTTTGCAATGAATTTAGTAAAAAAGAACAAGGAATTGAAGTGTCAAGGAATATTGACCCCCCCCCCCCTTTTTTTCATCTGGTGGCAGTAAAGTACTACAAATTAATCAAAAGTGCAGTCATGGTAATTTAACTGTTTTTATTTACATCAGTTAATAAAATTTAAGATATAAAAATTTCATTTGGAATAATAAATGGTATTTTTGTAAGTTTCTGCAGTGTTTACATTAGGCTATGCTATCTGCCAAGTACATAGTATGACGCAATGATATAAGGGGTAAAAATCAAATAATTTCATTAAATCTGCTGGACAAAATTTGTTCGGGGTAGTAAACAACCTATGTTTTAATGTTTAACACCGCAGAAACAACTTTCTGTGCATTTATAACAATTTAGGACATTATTTATATAAAAGCATATTGTCAGGGTGAGAAAATCTAAAAATAGCACAAACTCAAGTTTTAGGCTCTAAATTTGCAAAATGTGACATTTTGCCCCCAAAAAGGATTGAAATGTGGCTACTATCATTTCAAATGATCAGTGAAGACAAAAAAAAATTGTTTTCTGAATTTGATGTTTCACCGCATTTCGCTTAAAGGTGTCACACCATTAATTAAAAGTCCCTATCCGTTCAACCAAATTTTGCAATTTTCACAGCTTTCTAAATATTTTATATTAAGTTTAACTTCATAGAAACTAGGTATATCCTGAATTGTACAGGTATCACCTTTCTGTATGTCTATTTTCAACATACATTCAAAATCATATAAGAAAGAAGGGAGCTCCTGAAAGGAGGTACCTCTAAAAAATAACCCCTGGTTTTCTGGAAATCTTAAATTGGTATACCATGGAGCGCATAAATCCTCAATTTTAAATGCAAACTCCTAGACAGGTAAAATTTGGCTCAAAAGGGTCTTAATATATTTCTCTTTCAATAAAAGTTTCATTTCTGCAAATTTGTTGGTTAGTTTAGGTGAACAATGACATCAAATGCACTATTTTTTGTCCGAGTAGGCCTACTTTCACATACGTTCTGAGGGAGTAATTGGTGGAATGACACCTCTAATAACATGCTTTCAGATAAGAAAATTAGAAAATAGGGTCATCGAACTTGTTTTCTTGCTACATATTAAAATAGTTCAATTCACAACACTTTCTATTATAAAATTACTTTATCTGAGTTATCTTTCAAACTATCTAAATTATCTCCCTTTATTTGGCAAAGTTGAAAAAAAATCAAACACAAATATGGTGTTTTTTTTAGAAATTACAGCCGTCAATATGATAAAACACTTTATTTTTTATGTTAACATCAAAAGATTAACACATGAATTGCATACTACTTTCAAAATTTGCACATTTTATTAAAGATCTAGCACTGGTATCCCGAATTTAGCTTAAACGGACAAAAAGGTATTACCGCTATTTAAAAAAGATAAATGATCATTAGATAAAGATTGACAAAAATTGAAAATTGTTTTTAATCCATTTCAATCCATATCAATCTATTTTAATGCCGGTTAAATAGATTCCCTTGCAGCCATTCAAGATAGTTAAAGATGTGGTTAAGCTGCGTCAAACTAATAAACCACGCCCCGTTAAACGAAATCAAACTGATGTTAAGTCCTTTTAAACTGTAAAGTGTCCGTCCTCTCTGTAAGTTAAATCACTCAAGCAGAACAGCATTCCGTTATATATCGTTAATCTGTTCCGATTTTTTAAATGCAGCGCAAAAGTTTTTTTTTCATTTCTACACATGCAGTATCTCTAGAGTTAAAAAAAAATTACTGTGATATGAAAAACAGCGTCATCTAAGTTATTTTGCTAAAAGTATTACGAGAAAGCTTGTAGTTATTTAATCATTAACAATTGGGGAACCAATGCAAAAAGGGACAGACAGTATTTCAATCAATATATATTATCCTTTAGGTTAAAAGTATTTTTACAATTACCGACTGATAAAACAGTATTTATCTAAAAAAAAAAAAAAGGTGTTAATTAAATAAAAAAAAACAATCGTATAATGTTAAAATTTTAGAGTTTATTCCGTCATCAGTTTAGACTTGTTGAAAGTTAGATCTGTTTAATATGAAAATAAGAGGATGTGGTATGATTGCCTCCGTTAAAGTGGTTATATATTTATTGTGCAAAAAAGTTGTTTACATGGGAAAAAGCTTAAAATATTTATATGGAACTTTTCAGATTGAAACGCGATATTACGAATTTGGTTTGGGGAATGTCGTACAGGTTGCATGTAATCCTTTTTTCAAACAGGTCTGCATACCTCATTGTTAAGTGTCAGTTAAATGTTTAACCCACCATTTTAGTCGACCCTTAAACATGTTAAACGAACCAAATTTTTCTTTGATTTTTTTTGGCGAAATAAACATTCTTGATAAATGGCACTGGATATTGTACGCAAACATTAATCTATAAAGGAATCGTCCTATCAAAAATGTCATTTCGGAGAGAATATTCATGAAATATTTGCCACTGTACGTTAAGCAAGTTTAATTGAACCAATTTCGTCCCGGACTTTTTAATTATTCAAATTAAAACATACGATTTTTTGTTTTTTTTTTTTCAAATTGACCTGGAAAATTAAAAGTTCGTTTAGCTTAAACAATTAAATACGCCACCTACTAGCTATAGTATACCTGCTACCATAAATACTGAAAATGTGTTTGTCTCGAGTCCGACAGTGATATGCTAGTCCTAACTAAATTCATACGTGTAAAATTTGTACAATTTTACTCATCTGCTCCAGAAATGAACAAGGTCATTCTAATACATTACCTGAGACCTCTTTAGATCATATAATAGTGTTTAAGTTAGTGGGCATGGCCTCGAAATAAACACATCGACCAAGGATAATTAAAATAATTGACGCCAAATGAGATTTAAGACAAACATGAAACTAGCCTTTAGTCGAAAAAGCGAGACTAAGCGATCCTACATTCCGTCGTCGTCGTCGTCGGCGGCGTTCACAAATATTCACTCTGTGGTTAAAGTTTTTGAAATTTTAATAACTTTCTTAAACTATACTGAATTTCTACCAAACTTGGACAGAAGCTTGTTTATGATCATAAGAAAGTATCCAGAAGTAAATTTTGTAAAAATAAAATTCCATTTTTTTCCGTATTTTACTTATAAATGGACTTAGTTATTCTGCGAGGAAACATTAGATTCACTCTGTGGTTAAAGTTTTTAAAATTTTAATAACTTTCATAAACTATCCTTGATTTGTACCAAACTTGGACAGAAGCTTGTTTATGATCATAAGATAGTATCAAGAAGAAAATTTCGTAAAAATAAATTTCCACTTTTCCGTATTTTACTTATAAATGGACTTAGTTTTTCTGCGAGGAAACATTACATTCACTCTGTGGTTAAAGTTTTTAAAATTTTAATAACTTTCATAAACTATCCTTGATTTGTACCAAACTTGGACAGAAGCTTGTTTATGATCATAAGATAGTATCAAGAAGAAAATTTTGTAAAAATAAATTTCCACTTTTCCGTATTTTACTTATAAATGGACTTAGTTTTTCTGCGAGGAAACATTACATTCACTCTGTGGTTAAAGTTTTTAAAATTTTAATAACTTTCATAAACTATCCTTGATTTGTACCAAACTTGGACAGAAGCTTGATCATAAGATAGTATCAAGAAGAAAATTTTGTAAAAATAAATTTCCACTTTTCCGTATTTTACTTATAAATGGACTTAGTTTTTTTGCCAGAAACAAAACATTCACTCTGTGGTTTAAGTTTTTAAAATTTATTAAACTATCCTGGGTTTCTACCAAACTTAGACAAAAGCTTGTTTCTGATCATAAGATATTATTCAGAAGTAAATTTGTAAAAATAAAATTCACTTTTTCCGTATTTTACCTATAAATGGACTTAGTTTTGTTTCCAGTTAACATTACATACAATCTGCAGTTAAAGTTTATAAAACATTTATTAGATTCATAAACTATCCTGGATTTTGTACCGAACTTGGAAGCTTCTTTCAATCAAAAGACAGTATCGAGAGGGAAATTTTTATTGATGTTTTTCCTCATTTTTGTTGAGTCTGCCATTAACAGCAAAAGTAGGCGAGACACTGGGTTCTGTGGAACCCTTACAAATTTTTTCATAGTCCTTTATAATATTTATTCAACAAGTACGTCTGGAAGAATTATCGACTAACAATGTTATTCAATTCAATCTAAAATGTGTGTGTGAACCATTGTATTTTAATTCGTTATTGTGAAACATTAGAAGTGTGTCCTTTTTCTTAATAGAGACTAATTATTAATGTGCCACCCGAGTTTTAAAAAAACATTGAAAATATCAGTATTAAAACATTTAACATTGAATAAGAATGCGAAGTCATATGTTATAGGACTAACATGTTATTCTAACGGACACGTTATTCTAACTCCGAGCATACCAATCTTTGCTCCTCCTCTTTAATGCTGCTTGCGCAGAGAGAATCAACAAACACCATTTCAAAGTTTCTGTTTTTATCCAGCCGGGGTTCAAACCCACGGCCTCCTTTACTATCACACGCTCGTCACGCTTGGTTGGATAGACATGACACGTGTACACAGGTGAAAGACTTGTCGACTATATCGGCGCGTAATCACCAATCTGTTTGAAATCCGCTAAAGTTCGATAAATGTTCCCATAAACCCTTACAATTGTCATAATTATGACATCATCAAAATAGATTAGTCAAATGTCCCATTGTAAGCCCGCTAGGATCTTTTCCATTAGGCGCTCAAAGAAACTAGGAGCATTTGTCAGCCCAAATGGTAAAGTATTAAATTCGTACAGACCTTTGCCCGTACTGAAAGCAGTTTTCTCTCTACTATCTGGGTGTACATCGGCTTGCCAGTAACCGCTAGCCATATCAACGGCACTCATATACACGGAGCCAGACAAGGCATCTAGACTATCATCTATTCGAGCAATCGGGTAGCTGTCACCTTTTGTCACAGCGTTTAATTGACGGTAATAAATAACACAGCGATAGGAATTATCTGGCTTCATGGTAAGTAGTATGGGAAAACTGTAGGGGCTGTTAGAAGGACCGATTACCCCTTGTGTCAGCATATCTTGGACTTGTCTCTCAACTTCGTCCCTTTTATGAATGGGAAGCCGATAAGGTCCATACTTTATAGGGGGAGAGTCTCCAGTATCAATTACATGTTGTAACATATCAGTGCGGCCTAAGTTGCCATCCTTAAAAATATCAGAATACTTATCCAACCAATTCTCCACTCTTTGTTTTGTAGTGAAACGAAACTGGGGTACTGTCTATGCGACCTTACCCGAAACTTTATATAAACTAGACAGCAACCCAACTTTTCATTTAATCTATCTCGAGGGTAGGTTCGGCCTATGCTTTCGCTCTAGGACTTCTATTAAAGTGATGCCCGACTAGAATATATTAGAGTTTTATTTGGTATACTTTTTACCGGTCTATGCCACCAGTTTATAATTTATTTAAATATGTGGGTTCTGGAACAAGATGTCTCTGAAGTTCAGTACTCTTTCAAGTCTCAGTTATGAGTGACTTCTGGATTATATCGCCAATGGAAAATAAAGAAGGTCTAGACTACTCCGAGGGCCAACCAGATCTTAACCTTTGACCATGACCACAGTCATGCTATCCTAGTGTCGGACTAAATGAACAATTTAAATGACTATGTGGACCGTTACCAAATATACAAGGATCTCGCAATACCAGTTTACCAGAGAAATTACAGTCCCAACACTATAGATTCGGTAGTAGTCTAGAAATATACTGCACCTCTATAAGTATGTCTAGTTATTTTTATTAATCAAATATGAAGTACCATCCCACGCTAATTCTATATTATAGATTTGTATGGGTTAGAGTAAAACTAGAACATTTCCAATAAACCTTGAGACTACAAAAAATAAAAGGGCAGACAGACCGACGGACCAAATGTAAATAGCCCGACCCAAAAAGGGTGGTCGTTTCAAGTACGACACCACAAATGTAACACAGACTTTTCAAACAAAACTAGTTCAGGATTTTCAAACACGTAATTAGATTTATATATCAAATACACAAGCAAAGAGAACCAGAAAATAAACACCTGAAGGGAAGCTAAAACAACACAAGACTCGTTCTGTCCTGAATATGCTTTCCCTTAAATAGTCTGTAATCAGGTAACCATAAAACGCAGCTTCACGGGAAGGTCAAAATCCAGGTTGTTACCAACATAAAGGGAAGTAACCAGAATGAGTTTTAATCGAAGGATCAATTTAGGCAAGGAACAAGGCGTTTCTCTGTAATAAAATAATTCAGTAAGGTAAAACTTTTGTTAAACAACACGCATATGAATCAGCTGCACATTTAATTAGTTACAGTTTTGCGAGTCAATGGTCTATTTCTGCAGTCTATAAAATGATTTCTTAGACCAAAAATAAATTCTTTCAGTAACTTACTTTCTTTAACGACTCACTCTGCCGTTCTGATCAGGGCTTGCATATGGATTTCGCTTGTTAACGCTTTAATACTTAAATTTACCGTCCTTAAGTTCAAGTCATAGATTTGAGTCACTCAAGTGAATGTCAACAAACAATGACTCTGAACTTTTACTTGCTTTAACCCGCAAGTTATAAATAACTTAAACCTTATAAACAACTGAACCGCTGAACAGTTAACCGAATCTCGTTATTCGCCAAGTGACAACTTTTATTCAGTTCAAAGAACTTTCCAAAAACTCAACTCATAATTTAACCAGCGAATCGCTTTCTTAATAAATTACGCCTCAACACGTAAATATTCAAAGTTTTCCGCTAAATCTCCAATGCAAACCGTGATCAATAACAAGCCAGTTTTAGTCACTCAAAAATATATACACGAAAATCATAAGGGGGGACTTCTTACCTAACAAATACTGTAAAACACATTTTCTTCAATACACTAAATATAGTATATAAAATAGCGCGTTATTCCTCATCGAGAACACTTCCAAAAATTTCGCGCACATGGTTGAAAAATTCCCTTTTTACCTTACATCTATACACCTGGGAATCTCGGCTGAGAATGATTTCCAGAAGACAATCACTGCACGAGCTAAATTTTCCCCGGGAATTCAATCGAGCTCTCTGATTGGTTGAGAAAGAAAATATATTTAGAATGCTAATGCGAGGTTCGTTACGTCATTTAAATTTAATGAACGAAAAAAAATTAGAAAGTAATAAAATAATAATAATCAATCTTTCTGGGAAAATAATAAAAAATACTAATAATGAAATAAATAAATGAACCAAATAAAGTGACCCACAAACGTTACATTACCCCCTTTCCCACAGAAGAGATATGTCCGCATATCTGGCAAAATTCATGTGCAAGTTAACGCGCGTTGCTATTTGAAACTTGTTATGTGGTCTCGTGTGCAAAAAATCTAAACTTGCAACTTACATTAAAAAATCCGGCTCTCTACGTATTCGAATAGTCAATTTACATTATCAGAACAATTACAACATTGTTCTTTGCCCTTTTCCATGTGACTGTTTCTATTTACTCCTAATCTATGATAATTAACCAGATACAAATTTATATAAAATACGTATTATCAAATATCTATGTATCACGATATAACTAGAATGTGCATGTAGCGTGACAGTTTTTATTAAACTGATATCTAAACTTTTCATCATAGATCTATAACGGTACACCATTAATCAAATTTGTCGAAAGTTACTGCTGAATGAAAAAAGCTTACCATTTTCAAAGCAATATCATTTTCAAAATTAAAATTATTTGATTACCAAAAACACAAAGGAAACAGTTCTTCAAAATATGATATATCAGTGTAGATATTTATGTGGCTAATAAGAACAACTTAGGTAACTGAATTAAAAATCTGGAATGATATTCCTATCAGCAGTATTTTGTAACTTTAGTCTACATACATCGTGCTCCGTGTAAACTCACCATATAAATTCACATATAACAGCTCGATATCAAAATGGTGAAATGATAACATGATGTTTTAATACTTGAGGTAAGAAGAACCAAATATAAGTATAGCTTCACTGGTATCGATGTAGCTGTTGTAAAATATCGTCACTTAGACATATGTTTTTTGTGTATTCAAATCCGGCATTGAGTATAAAGAAACACTGTCTAAAGACCAGATTCAATAGAAGACTTTGAGCATGTCATTTTTACATATATAATTTAAGTCATCTATGATAAATAACTTTTAACATAATTCATTGTATCCCTCGTTTTCCAAGGTAAGCATTATTGCATTGATGAATATGAAATATTTTATGCAGAAATACGTTTCAAAAATGTTATTTTGCAGGGACTTATATGGAAACGAAATTTCAGCGCTCGACGTGAATATCTTTCAAGGTTTGACGTCTCTCCAGGAATTGTAAGTAACTTTATGCCGTAAAAACATAATTAACCTTTATGTGTTGCTGATTTGCTGTCGCAAAGATTTATCTTCTCTTTTTGAAAACATTTTGCAATTTTCCTACTAAAATTGATAAATGCCTGTTCGTTCAATTTGGTATAACGTGCAAGCTTAACCAATTTTTAGAATTCAAAAAATTATAACATTCAGATAAATGTTATTAGTTTTTAAGATGAGTCAAGGTGATATAAATGTTTTGAAAACAGGGTTACCTTGTATCTGTTTAGGGCAAGGTAGTTTACTTTTCGAAAAAGAAATTGAGACATAACCTTGCTAGAGAGGAATAGCATAATCGATCTGGTGGTATTGAAATAAAACTGGGATACTGTCTAGGCTACCTTAACCGACACTTTATATAAACTAGAGAGCAACCCAACTTTTCATTTAATCTATCTCGAGGGTAGGTTCGGCCTATGCTTTCGCTCTAGGACTTCTATTAAAGTGATGCCCGACTAGAATATATTAGAGTTTTATTAGGTATAATTTTTACCGGTCTAAGCCACCAGTTTATGATTTGTTTAAATATGTGTGTTCTGAAACAAGATGTCTCTGAAGTTCAGTACTCTTTCAAGTCTCAGTTATGAGTGACTTCTGGATTATATCGCCAATGGAAAATAAAGAAGGTCTAGACTACTCCGAGTGCCAACCAAATCCTAACCTTTGACCTTGACCGCAGTCATGCTATCCTAGTGTCGTACTTAATGAACAACTTAAATGACAATCTGGACCGTTACCAAATATACAAGGATCTGGCAATACCAGTTTACCAGAGAAATCACAGTCCCAACACTATAGTTTGGGTAGTAGTCCAGAAATATACTGCACCTTTATAAGTATGTTTAGGTATTAAATTAACCTGTATACGGGATATGAATTTCCCAACTCATTCAGTATTCAAAAACTTGCATCCTCTACTCAGACTTTATAAAACTTCACCAGTGTCTGAGCAAAAAGTTGATGAACCAAGGTTGTGTAAAAAATGTATGAAAAAAGTTAATTACGTGTTGAAGTGTTCTTTTATTTGTCTTTGTAAATTAAGAACTTGTACGGTTTATACAAAAAAAGAAGATTTAGTATGATTCTAAATGAGACAATTATTCACAAGATACGAAATGACACAGAAATTAACAGCTATAGGTCACCGCACGGCCTTCAACAGTGAGCAAAGCCTGTACATCATAATCAGCTATAAATGGACCCGAACTCTCAAATGTAAAACAATTCAAACGAGAAAACTAACGACCTAATTAATGTACAAAAAAATGAACGAAAAACAGTATGTAACATAGCAACAAACGACAACCACTGAATTACAGGCTCCTGACTTGGGACAGGCAACTAAATACAGAATGTGGCTGGGTTAAACATGTTAGTGGGATCCCAATCCTCCTCATAACCGGGGACAGTGGTGAAACAGTACTGAATAAGAATGAACATTATAATCAGTTGCAAAAGGGTTAACACATCAGATAGTTGCAAATAGAAATACATCTAACAAGTGTACAGATTTGAGTGTACTCGCAGTTTTTGACAGCTAGTTAAAAGCCAATAATAACTAATAAAAATAATCATGCATCTAAGACTAATGTATCAATCAGTACACATCCAACATCTAATGGATTTAGTGTAAATACGTAATGAACAGTCAGAGAAAAACATGACTTTGAGCAATGCCAAGATACAGGAATCCAAAGATTGTAGATCCATGCAAGTGTACATGTATATAACAATATTGTTTTAGTTTGCTTTTATTTTACTGATAACAAAATGAATATAAATACCAATAAAAACAATATTCAAAAATCTTATCACAGCATTTGAAAGGTAACCATTTGGAATAACTTTATTTAAAGGATTGATAAGTTTACCAGGATCGTTTTCAAAATTTCCGGGCACGGTAAACAACATCTCCGTACAATGAGGATGTGCCTATCCGTTGGAAATAAATTTTCTACAGGACTGGTACAAAAAAACTTCAAAACTAAATCTTTATATCTTTGGAAGAATTTTGTAAAACTTAATAAAGGTAGATTAGTCCATGACTTAATAATTTACCAGTAAATACATAGATTATGTTGGTTAAAATCTAAAACGTCACAACAGACACAGGCATAGTGAACTAGTTGTGAAATATTAAAACCGTAAGATGGTGCCAAAGGAACATCAACATCCAAAAAAGAAAAAGAAACAATAGGGAACGAAAAATCGTCCCTTTTGTCGTAAATTTTAGTGTTTGGTTTCCCGTGTTAAACTGAAATATCTAAATCCAGGAAAGGACAGTTATTACCGTTTATATTTGATTTATCTCAGGCAATTTCCTTTGGGTAAATTTCGGCAGTATGTTTAGAAAGTTCTTGATTATTTAACGAAAAAATATCATCAAGATAACGGTAAGTGTTTTGTTGAATTTCAATTAAATGCATTTAGACGGGTTTTTACTGAGTTTGGTAATAAACTGTGATTCATAACAGTACAAAAACAAGTCCGTTATGAAAGGGCCATAATTAGTGCCCATAAGAATACATACAATCTGTCGATAAACTTTGTTGTTGAAGCGTACATAAATATTATCAAGTAGAAAATTAACAGCTTCAATCATCTCATCACACCTCCAGTAAGTATATTTAGTATATTTACCTTTTCCATTAGAGAAGAAGGCTTTAAATTAGTTGCAGCAAATATATTTGCACACAGATTTACCAAACGACCATTTATTTAAATAGGAAATCTTTTATTTGATAAGATGATAAGATTGTGAGGAAGTGTAGTGTAAAGAGTTGAAAAGTCAAAACTGTCAACAAAATCAGAATGACCATCAAAAGCAAGTAATTTATCTAAAGCTTCTAGAGAATATTTTACATTCCAAAAATAGTTAATTCCAAAATTGTCATATATTTTATTTCAAAAGTTTATGATTAGTTATTTGATAGTTAAGGAACTAGTTAAAAAAACTGAAAGATCAGTTGTAGAACACTTACTAGAGGCCGAAATGAAACGATAGTTTACTGTTTTTTGTAAAGTTTATGTAACCAATACATAGTATGGAACTTCTTATGATCAGAAGGGGCCTTCAGCTGTGATGTCGCTATGATATATTTGTTTACTATACGACTCTCTGTGAAGCGCACGGACTTGAATGTAGATGAATTTAAAATTTCATGTTTAAGAACGTCCGTGTAGTATTTATGGCATTGATTATTTTTCTGAAAATAGGCGTTTAACAGCTGACTATGCGGTATGGACTTTGCTCATTGTTGAAGGCCGCACGGTGACCTAAAGTTGTTAATTTCTGTGTCATTTGGTCTCTTATGGTGAGTTGTTTCATTGGCATTCATACCACATCTTCTTTTTTGTATTATTTTCTCTATTATTTAGTTCTGAATTATTCTCAAAATTTGATATTCGAATATCCACAACATTACAACATCAACAACATGAGTTTATTTACAACCACTGGGTCGATGCCACTGCTGGTGGAGATTTATTTCCCCGAGGGTATCACCAGCCCAATAGTCAGCACTTCTTTTGTGCTTGCATGAATTATCATTGATATGGTTATATTTATAAATTACCTATTCACAAAATTATGAATTTTTTTAAATACTAAGGCTTTTCTACATCAGACATAGATTACCTTAGCTGTATTTTGCAAAACTTTTAGGAATTTTCGTCCTAAATGCTCTTCAACTTCGTTCTTTATTTGGCCTTTTTTTTTTTTTTTTTTTTAACTTTTTTGGATTCGAGCGTCACTGATGAGTCTTTTGTAGACGAAACGCGCATCTGGCGTATATACAAAATGTAGTCCTGGTATCTATGATTAGTTTATTTACAACAATTGAGTCGATGCCACTGCTGGTGGAGATTTATTTCCCCGAGGGTATCACCAGCCCAGTAGTCAGCACTTTTTTGTACTTGCATGAATTATCATTGATATGGTTATATTTATAAATTACCTGTTCACAAAGTTTTGAATTTTTTAAATACTAAGGCTTTTCTACATCAGGCATGGATTACCTTAGCTGTATTTGGCAAAACTTTTAGGAATTTTGGTCCTCAATGCTCTTCAACTTCGTACTTTATTTGGCCTTTTTAGCTTTTTTGGATTCGAGCGTCACTAATGAGTCTTTTGTAGACGAAACGCGCGTTTGGCGTATATACAAAATTTAGTCCTGGTATCTATGATGAGTTTATTCGTACATTTATTTAGATAAGAATCAAGAGATTTTTTGACGTATTTTTTCCGTTCCCACTAATGTTTACAAAACGAGGAGAGAGCGTCTTTTGTGACCTGACTACACTGTTTCCAATCTATTTTAGATGGAGACCGATATTTTGGTCCTTTTTAAAAATAGATTTTAACCTCTTTGTCTTGGACGATATTGAGGTCCCCATAATTAACATGGCCTTAGGGGTCATATCTAAACTTCGACGATTTACAGTTTCAAGTTTGAGGAGTTATGTTTTCTACATTGACGTCTGATGTTACTGACGTATCACTAAAAAACTTCTGCTTGGTTTTTTGTATGTTTACGAAATAATAGGTGGTTCTGTCTATTTGTCCATATTCCATATTTCGTAATATTGTTTTGGCGTGGCTCGGTACTTTGACATTCTGCGTTGTGTTATTTTCCTATGTTTCGTGTCTTAATGTACTTTAATTTTGATAGTAATTAAATTATCACACAATATTGACTACTGTATCCCTATTTTGACATTTTTACCTATTACGTCTGTTTGTTTTATTCGCCCATTGTTGTAAATATAGTGGAATTGCATGATATTGTCATACTAGTGAGAGGTTCAGCTTGATTTAAATAAAAACCAGGTTTAAATGATTATTTTCTTCAAAAGGAAATGTCCGGACTAACGCAGAAATATGACAGTTGTTTAAAATTCGTTTGATGTGTTTGAGCTTTTGATTGAGTCTTTTGAAACGTGACTTACCAGTGCTGAATTTTTCTCGGAGTTTTTGGAATTTTAATGTTATAGTCAGTCATAAAAGATATGCATCAAATTATGAATATATGTTAGTATGTATGCAATATTTCATTCAGTTTTCACAGATATACCACTCTTCCATTTTTTCCTATTTTCCAAGGTAAATATTTCCATTGATGAATATACCATATTATATTAATGCAAACATTCGTAAATGCAAACAAATTGACATTGGCAATAAACTGGCCAACGGAAGTCTAATATATTCGTTTGTAAACTAGTTGATATATATTGCAGTGGGAAAGCCAGTGACATTGAAGAGCTCCTTCCGGTGGTCACGCGCGAAAGGGGAGATAATCTAAAAATTTCGAGGTGGCGCTGTAACCAGCGTGTAAACAAAAACATAGCCTGTGCTTCAGACAATAAATTTATTAAAACAACTTAACATCCATCAGTATTTGAGGTTAATTTTTCATTAGAATAGATTTTGTCACACGACTGCCAAAATAGGTATTAAGATAAGTGCTGCGTTACTGAAATATGATAAATCAAAAGACGTCCTCCGTAGATTTCCAAAAAACCGCGGGTAGTCCCCTTGTTTGCTAGGAACTGACACAAATGCATCCTCAAGCTTTTCATTGGTCGATATATAAATAAATGTGATCCAGAAACATATGGGCACATGACTATGTATAGGATTCCTCGTCACTCTGAGTCTTGTTTACATAATAAATACTTCAACCGGAGGTCAAAATTCAACACTTTTCTAACGTTTTTGGAGTTATTTCGGCGCAAAATTAGGCAAATTATATCATATTTAACAGTTTTTAACCACGAAATTGATTGAGACAATGAAGGGTGATGATGTTTTCAGGATTTTAAATATATTTTACTTAAAAATGATGATGGGTTGAAGGCTTTACACCGTCATTCGTTGATGTTTTTCATGTTGCTCAAACTCCTCGCAGTATTACATTTTCTGTAGTTATTTAATTATGCTGCAGTGTGTAACAGATGTATATAGTACATTGAAACTGGGTTAATCTATGAACGAAGTTGTCCATATAAATGACTTCAGTTGTCTGGAAGTACCCCCCTTTTTTCCCCCAACTTTTCAAAAATTTCAGCAAGAGGTAAGTCAAAAGTTATTGTCTGGATAAAAATCCTACGCATGTGCAAAGTGTAAGCACTCAGTTAATCTTTGTTTTAAGCCATTTTTTTAGGGTAATGGTTACAGTCATTCTTTGATTCAGTAAATATTAATCTGAAATCAACTTGTCAATCTAAAAAAGTACCAATCAACAAATATTAATCTGATGCATCTATAATTTTCACTTGATTTTTAGTCTTCTTTCTTGTTCTTTATATTAAAAAAAACTAAGCAAGTTGGAAGTTGACACTCACACATGTTTATAAATGTCTGTCCTGTCCTTATCATGCATATCAAGCAACATGGTGTACACTAACCGTTCATGTTTGAGTGTCTGGGCCGTGGGGCATGTTTAACTCTTGAGAACTTGAGATTATAACATTCAATAGGAATGCCCAATGCCTAGTACATCCAATTCTTAATACATGTCAGAGCTATATGACCATTTAAAGCATTAACAAAATGCTGTATCACTTCTAAGGTCTACTTTGAAATTGGCATATGAAAGTCTCACTCTGATTTTGGGGATCCTGTTTTGTTGCATTGATATTAATGCTTGACCCACATTTTTATTTTACACCAATCTACAAGAAAACAAAGCTTGGACACAGGATCTATAGTTAAATCAGAATCATACCATTCCTATACCTGTGTGCTGATTTTTTTGCATTATAATACTTTTTCACACATTTTTCTCCATTCTTAAAAAGCACACAATTGCAATAATTTGCAAAATCATGTGATAACATATAGGAAAAGGGCACCAGGACATCTCATTCCTAATACTACACAAGGAGCAGGATCTACTTACTCCTTCAGAACACCTGATATCAATTGTATATAGAAGTTGCTCAGTTTTCTTTTTTTTAATTTGAATATTAGTTTAGACTTTTCAACAAAAACGTATGAAAAAAGATAGACTACTGAAAATGATTTATTTAGGTGCAGGGGTTACCACACTTCAGAAAAACAGGGAAAAGTCGTCATGATAGGCCATTTGAGAGACATCAAGGATACCTCACTATGTCTAGGAGAACTGAACGATTTTAAAACCCTTCTATTTCAGTCCTTCACACCTAATCAATCATTAAAGACCATCAAGTTGACTTTTTATATCTTTGATTTTTGTATGTCTCAAATACTACAGTACATACAAGTATATGCCTGATACCAGTGACGGATCCAGAACTTTTTCTAGCTGGCTGCTGACTGACTTAAGAGGGGCCCGCTCCAGTGATTCCCTATTGAATCAACCACAAAAGGGGACCCCTATGAATATGCTAGGTTTGCATCTATGAATCTCAGGTTTTTCAATGACAATAAGTTTTATTGTATTGCAACAGCATTATTGTCTCATGTACATTTACCCCACGTTATCAATATAAAATGGTTGAGTGTTTCACATTGTAAATTTAAAAATATGAAAATGTTTAGAAATAAACGTTTATTAAATGATAAATAAATACAGTCATAAAAATAATGTTAAAATGAAACATATATAAAAAATACTTTAAGAGTATTATAATTATTGTTAAAAATTCCAAGTTGAAAGTAAAATCAAGTCAAATAGTCCTCTGTCCCATACATGTAAATCCTCAAAATAGAAATCCTGCTGTTCTTATTCCTATTGTTATCTGAAAATATATAATATATGCAGATGATACATGTATTATCAAATGAAAATAATTTCGAACTTTTCTACAGTTGTTATATGAAATTATAATATATTTTAATTGTCTACAAATTTCTATGTGGTCCAAGAATGAGAAGGTTCACATTTAAATTGGAATTGAATGTTTTTTATTTGAATTTTACTAATGGAAAACTAATCAGATGTGAATAATAGCCAATGAGACAACTATCCCAAAATACTCATTTGGAGTGGATAAATAGGCATTTTTTGGCTACATGAAAGCCTTTAAACCTGAGAAAATCTCATAATGTATATACTATGATTGTTTTCAGATGTTTGTTATCATTTCATTTAAATTGAAATCCTTCTTATTTTAATCTTAAATAATCAAAAGGAGGTTTATATGATTCAACAAAAATAAAGAAATTATTTTAGACTTTTGATGTAAATAATTGATTTATTTTTAACGACTTTATATTATATAAAAGAAGGAGGTGGGGGATGTTGCTAGGGTCCTGATCCCGCAATCCCGGGCTAAAAACATTATCTTCTAAGGTCCCAAATTAAAAAAAATCACGAAAGAAAATCCTGGATCCCAAAATCATGAGCTTAAAAACACCCAATCCAGACGTCACGAAAAAGTCCTGCCCTCCATCAAGACAAGTTAATAATCATATACAGCAACACAAATTTTCTATTTATTTATTCATTTACTTCAAATACCTTAAATCCATCAACATAATAACATATCAATCTTTTTAATAGGTATATTAAATAATGTTTAAATAAAGTATAACTTAATATGCAACATTAAATTATCTTACACGTATGTGTTATATAAAAGGTAACTTTTCATTCAATCATTCATATCTTTAATTCTTCATATCAGTAATAGATATTAAATGTATCCACAACCAATAAAACCTGGCCACAACACCTAGCCAATACTGAATGTGGCAATAAAATTCAACAATAAATCACATAATTTGTTTTTTTAGGGGCAGAAAAATTCTGTCCTACTGGTTAATATTTCATATACCTGAAATCTTTAAAAGATATTTCACATAGATATAGGAAGATGTGGTGTTAGTGCCAATGAGACAACTCTCCATCCAAATAATAAATTATAAAAGTAAACCATTATAGGTCAATGTACGGCCTTCAACACGGAGCCTTGGCTCACACCGAACAACAAGCTAAAAAGGGCCCTAAAATTACTACTTTAAAACCATTCAAATGGGAAATGCCTATATGCACTATTCAGCAAAAATAATAGTACTGTTGTTCAGATAAACAAGGGTCTGAATGGGGTGTTTTCCATTACTTTATCATTTATTCTTTACGCTCATTTGTCTCTATTTTTTTAATACTTTTTGTCCATCATTTCTCTTTTCTCAATATATAAATTAGCACATCAATAGTTCAAATAATCATGATGTCGGGCTAGGATATTTTATAATTTTTTCTGGGATGCGTAGGAAGGCTTCCCAGATAAAAAAAATGAAATAGCCTTGTCAGACGTCATATCATTTTGACTAGCATGTCATTTGCTCTATTCCTTATTACAGTCAATTTTCTCTAATCTCTATTCTTTGTTCCTTTAGTCATAGTTCTCCAATTTTTTATACTTTTAGCCATAGTTCCCAGTGGCGGATCCAGGGATAGGGTTCCGGGATTGGAATCCCCCCTTTTTATGGACAATCAATGCATTTGAAAGGGGACATTTAGTTGGAATTAACCCCCCCCCCTTTATCCTGGGTAGGGAACCCCCTTTTCAAAATGGCTGTATCCACCCCTGGTTCCCTATTTTGTGAACCCTCACCCTGTACTATCTGTAAGAAATGATGGATAGAGGTTTAGGATAAAATTAAACTATACTTATGTAGTTGTTATATTTTTCCTATAATTTTATTTTGTTTGTTTTTGGGTTTTTTTCACACACTTTTTGAGTTCACAAATAATAATATAAAACCATTTAAAAAACCTTTTTATTATTCGAGACAACCAGACAAATCAGCACAAATGCTTTACACAACCGTAATAATTTAATTAAAATTAAGTTGCTAACATTGACATGCCAAAATTCAAGTTTCAATCAAAATATTGAAGTCTCAGGCTGAGAAAGGGGCGTTTATTTCGTGTGGTCTGGGGGAATTTAATGGATTTCAGCATCGAAAAAGAGGCAAACATATAGCCATAACCCGATCTGATCAATGAATTATGTTATGGATAATGTTCAAATCTCTCTACTAACCATTAAAAGTAATAATAGTAGGATTTCGTGAGCTCAGAAACCTTAATCTGTTGAAAAATGGCGTCGATTTATGTGCTTCCTTTTCGCAGCCTCAGTTACAATTTTACAAGGAGTGATGGGTATTTATGCAAATATTTAGGGACTCCTATCATCATAGATACTAATTTTTGTCATTTTATATTTAAATAGCCAATAGGATGCGAATGTGTCAGTTATTTTCAGAAGCGGAAAACATCCGCCATATTTTTATCTTCCAAAATAACAACGTCTCTTGCCATTTTCAGATGTTTGTTTCTTGTAAAATAAAATCTAAGAAGAAAATATAGCATAGTCACCTGTAAAACTTACCTATATAACTAATTAATGATGAAATGACACAAGTTTCATTATCTTTAATAGTAAATTTCTTGAAAAATCACACGTACACGATGTAAACAAATTACCGAGATGGCGCGATACTGTCGCCGTCTATGTAAAAATCGCGATTGTTGCCCTTGATTTTTTGGCCGTTACGTCATACGGAAGGAGGCGCAGAACTGATCCGTGGCTTTCCCACTGTTGTACATAAAGGCAAAAGTAATAAACCGGTGTTCAAAAGTCATAAATCGATTAAGAGAAAACAAATTTGGGTTATAAACTAAAACCGAGGAATAAACATCATCTATCAGAGGAAAACAAAGGAACAACAGGAACACTGAAGTCCAACAAAAACAAACGCCAACATACATAGAAACGAACTATTTGATAATAAACTGCCATATTTCTGACTTGGTAGAGGACATTTAAAAAAAAATGGATGGTTGAACCTGATTTAATGGCTCGCCAAACCGTCCGCTTTATGACAATGTAAAAAACAATCGCAAAAAGGACAATACTACGTGACAGAAATACAGCACAAACTCACGCAAGAACATTCATCACAGAGAAATGCACAAACATATAAAACAATAGTCTTCACAAAATGCAAACCGCAAAACAACAACGAATATATTCAATCAACGACAGACACCACCGGATATGTCAAACAGTGACGCGCTTACGTAACTAACATGCAATCTCGAACTTTTTACAGATTTTTCACAATACTTTTCCAAACAATTGTCATGACAATATTGGTATTGAAAGGCAATTTTATAATTATTTGGACTACAAACGATAACACATAACACATTATCAAACCGACACCATTACAGAAACATCAAAAATAAATACGTGAATGTTGGATGTACAGAATACCAAGACACGCTGTATAGCAATGCAAATTCTCACTCGGTATAACAGTCATATTCGGGAATACATCACGTTTGGTACTTAACAGACAGACGACATAGATGTTAAACCACAATCGAAGACGTGGTAAAAAAGTCATTTGTTAGTTTAGACATGGCTACATCGTATAGATCAACAATCCGTTAAGTAGTCCATAAAAATGAACGGTCTTTCATTTCAAATCTTTACTCTGTTGGAGCAGTGTCTACGTGCACACTCCTGTAAAAATACGATTTGATTATTGATTTAATTTTGACATTATTTTGAAAGTTTACAAATAAGATTTACAAATGTGTGTTCATTTAATTTGGTATTAAATGTTTACTGTATATTTCCATGAAATCACAAATAAGACCGTAAAACTTTATGTTATTGAATTGTTTCATAAACTCTCAGGTGATTTGAATTTTGTCAGTGGATACGTTACCCTGAGATAGTTATTTGAGCACAGACGACAGAATTATAATTAGAATTAAAAACCAATTGTTCAGAGAACAATTGAAGGTCTTTCCACCAGTTAATATCTATTTTGATATTAAAAGATAAAAAATCAGTCTAACATGTCAGTTCATATGGCTTTATGATGTATAGATATGAATTTAAAGCAAAGGTCAAAATCTAGAACGTCAAATTAACCTATGACCTTGACCTCAATTTCAAGGTCACAAACTGAGGATTTCAAATCAAAAGACCCTAGACTCTAATATGTATGGTTAATAAGTTATATCAGTTTAAACATAATTTAAGATATGATAGGGGCTAAAACTCCCATTCATTGTTTACGCACCCTTTCAACTAAAATTATTTAGTTACCACATGTCGCAATTAACAATTTATACAAAATAATTTGTCGATATCTTATAAGGTTAATGAAAATGAGTGAAAATAAGACAAATTCAAAAATTAGAATACGACCTTGACCTTTGACATTGACCTAATTTTCATTTTTTTGGACCAAGGACCTCAAATCAAAAGATCCTAGGTCTCTATCACTTATGGTGTTCCAGTTTAAATCACATTTCAAAATTTCAAATACAAAAAGGGAAATATCTCTCATATGGAGCGTTCATATTGCTTCGATCCAAATTGGACAAATCATGCAAAGGATATAACGAGCAATTTTATAAAATAAATTTGTCGTAATCTTTTACGGTTGCGAAGGAGTTGTGGACACAAGGAAAACAGTGTTTGGGGAGATAACTTCTACAAAGAAAAGTATTCGGTTACGCAGGGTAAATTTCAAAAGCGCATAAACTGTTCGATTTCATATACCAAATATCTAAGCGACATATTGCGAAACAAATGTGTATCGCAAGAACAAAATTTGGCGGAAGAAAAAAAAATAATCAGAAAAAAAAACAATAGGTCTTTCCACAGAAAAGTGGAAAGACCTAATTAAAAACAAATTTTGATTAAGAGGAATAGCAATATCGATCTTGTACTATACATTTGAATATCGTTGATTTGCATTTCCAGATCAGTAAAATATTTGCACTTTTAGACTACTTCATTCTTAATTTTCCCCTAATATCAGTTATCATTTTCCTCTCTTTTGCTGCAATATTCCTAAATTATATACAAATTTTGTTTTGATTAAACTGAGTACCGTTTCTAAGAAATAAAAAATAAGATATGGACGTTTATAAAAAAAAATCAATCTTGGTACCTATGATGAGTTTATTTACAACCACTGGAACGATGCCACAGCTGGTGGAGTTGTAATTCCCAGAGGGTATCACCAGTTCAGTAGTCAGCACTTCTGTGTTGACTTCAGTTATCATTGATATGTTCATAATCATAAATTAACTGTTGAAACTTTGAATTTTTGAAATACTGATGAGTCTTCTGTAGAAGAAACGCCCGTCTGGAGCAAATATAAAACTTCAATGCTGGTACCTATGATTAGTTTATATATATTTAAGTAATTGAATTGATAAGATAGCTCAAAGTCCTTTCACCTTTGAACTTCTTCTAAATTGATCATTTTATTGTAATAGACAAGGTATAAGTTATTATAAGATTTGTATAAAAAAAATATCGCTAGAAAATACTTATTCGAGTGCAAAAGTCAAAACAAAATTGTTCCTTTGTAGCTCCAAAATTGTACCCCAATTTGCAAAAGTGTAATGGTTTTTACTGATTGATCAAGAGAAAACGTTTTAAGACCAATACAACTCCCCCAAAATCCTTTGATAAAAAAATACGAAGGAACCCACTGTGCAAAATATAATATATGGGTAACGGATTTTAGGTGGGTAATACGGACATCTTAGATAATAAAAAAATCAAGAATAATTGACTGATATTTCTCCCAGGATCTTTTTAATATGTTGTCTGCTTAGACATAACTCCATTAAGTTTTACCAAACATTCGCTTGAGTTGGAGATGATGTAATGAGGATTTACTGCAATATATCAACCAGTTAACAAATAGATATACTAGACTACCGTCGGCCCATTATTGCTTTGACGAATACGCCACATGAAATGAAGAAATGTGTAATGCAGTATTGTATGTACCTACAAACCATGTTGCTGGTTAGCTGTCGTGTTATAAAACCCCTCTCTTTTTATTCATCATTTTTTTTTCAAGTGACATAAGTTTAAGAAAACAATATATATACTCACTGTTTTTACTTTTGATAAACATATTGCAATTTCCTGGAACATGTTTTAGTATCGTTTAATTTATTTCGTATAATGTTTAAAGTGTACCATTTTTGATAAAATAAAAAGGTTGTTTGAATTGATGTTATTGAATATATCAGATATTAATATCTCAATGGAGTAGTTACCTTGTATCTTTTTACGATTAATTAGATAACTGGAACAGGAATGACAAACTGTTTAGTATAATTAAGATTTATCTTTCCTTTTTCTGTATTTGACTTTGAGTACTTCAATTTGACCTTGTCCTCAAAAATAAAAGCTACAATATATCTATAGTCATTTTTTCCTCTTTTTCTGCAATATTCTTAGAATCTTTATAAATTTCATATTGATTCAACTTGTAACCGTTTCTTAGAAATACAATTTAAGATATGTTCATCTTTAGGGTAATACAAAAGATATATATAGATTCTTAAATTGGTACCAGTGGATTATCGGAGTTATACAATCGAAATAATTAAATTACCGAATTTCAAAGTCCGAGCATCGGGAGGACTTTAAAGTTGATTATTAACTATCTTGATTGGATAAATCCGATAATCCACGAATAACTATGTGATAATCAGTTACTCTAATGAATATCAAATAAATTTTCATTTTTGATATAAGCGAAAATCCCTTCGAGCGGCTTCAACATTCCACGAAGTTGTCAATTTCATTAAAACATGTTAGCATCTTTTGATTCAGTCAGTGAGCTGATAAAGTTTATGAACCGTACACTCATCCAGTCATCTTCTGAGATCATCGACAACCACAAGTTGATTAATGTTTTATACATTGGTTCTAAAAAGGGTTAAACTTCAACAGATTTAGAGGAAAATTATTATAAGAAATCTATAAAAATTAATCGCTATCTGACGACAAAACTATGACTCAATGCAAAAGTCAATACATAATTGTTCCATCGTAGACCAAAAGTTATACCCATATTTTTAATTGGTTTTGACTTAAAGAGAAAGTAAAACCGTTTAAAGGCCAATATTACTTCCTAAAATTCATTAATAAAAAAAAAACACAAAGGAAAGCTTTGTGCAAAATATATAACATGGGTTTAGAATTTTATGTGGTTAATAAGAACAACCTAATAACTTAATATAAAACACTGTTGTACAAGATGGTCATTGAATTAGTTGTATTCAAGTTCATCATTGATAATGCGGTAATACTGTCTAAAACAACATCGTTTTAGATTTACTTAAGGGCAGATATTGAAGATATTTTTCACCTTGTGAAAATAATGGAAGCCACTGTATGTCATATAATGAAAATCTGCCGGTATGTTGTCAATATATATCAACCAGTTTACAAACAGATATACTAGACTTCTGTTGGTCAACAAATGCAATACAAATACACTTATTGTACTAAAAAAGTGTTAATGGTTTATTAGGTGTTTTTCAAGTAATACAAGATTTTGAGAATTTCAAAGCAATATATATAATCCATGTTCTTATATTTTTTTAAATATTTTCCATCGAGATTTTTTAAAGTATGGATTGATTTAGCTTGTAGAATGTTTAAAGACAACCATTTAAATCAAAATAAATAATGCCGTTTAAATTTATCCTATTGAATAGATCAGATAACTGAATGTCATCAATTGCCAAATTTTGTTTAAAGATATATATTAATTTGTGTCAATTGGACTTAGTATTACAAGTAAAATTAGTAATATACAAGAAATAACAAATAAGGACTTTCGATTTATGTTATTGAATTGTTGGTATAAGGTAAGAGGTCTAAATTTGTAAATGGAGAGGTTTGCCTATATGTGATTAGGATAAGATAGTTAACAGGATCAAAGACGACAGCATTCGTAGTCAAATTGAGATAAAACCTTGATAAACAAATTAATAAAACAGTTTAAGTGAATTAAGAGAATTCAGACGTTCTTGTTATAAATCATATCTTTACAATTTGTTAATTATCTGGATTTCATGTTAAGATGAAACATACGGTACATTAACATATATCGATATAAAATGATATAAAGCTAAAATCTATTTTTTTCAATTACAGTTCTTAAACAGTATTTCATTTAGCAAAGTTTTTTTTTACTTACTTCTGAATGAGAAAGGCTGGACATTATTAAATCAATATCACTTTACAAAAATATTTTGGTAAAATTAATCTGCCTTTTGTTAATGGAAAGGTTACTATCTATTTTTTTATGAGGAAATAGTTAACTGGAGCAGGGAAGACAAACTGTTCAAAACTACTTAGATTAAACTTTTATAAAGGGGATACCCTTCTCAATCCAGCAGTTTAAGTCTGCTATAAGTAATTCACATTTTGAGAACAACCAAAATATAGTAGATCTTCATGATGATTTGTATTTGACTTTTCTTTTCTCCTGTTTAAAAACCGCCTGCGTTTCAAAGAGAATGAATGAATTTCGCTTTAATTTGATTTGGTATCATTTTACGAAACAAATAATAAGGAAGATTTATGTGATTAAATTGATAATATGAATAAGGTGACATGAATTTAGTCAATAAAACTGTTGCCTTAATTCTTTTAATAACTAGATAGTTAATTATAAAACAAATATCCTGACAAATACATTTATCATAGATACCACGATTTAAAATGAAATTGAGACCACTATAAAAGTTGGCAACTTTAAGTCACCGCACGGAATTCAACAATACCAAATAGTTGGTTATAAAAGGTTCCGACTTGACAAATGTAAAATAAATTCAAAAGAGAAATTTAACGGCCTGATTTATGATAGTTTTAGATAGTTTGTGAATGTATGTTATGAAACTTTTACTTAATCATTCAAAATAGAAAAATCAAGTACATTATAATTGATTTTATTTTAATGTTAGGATGATAAGAAATTTGTTAATACAGAGGTTATCCTGTATCTGTTTCTGACAACATGGTGTAATTGAGCAGAAATGACAGAATCTCAACTTTGCATCGTACCAATGAAGCTCTAAAATAGTACTTCATTTTGGCAAACATGTGGGAAGTTATGAATTAATCAGAAAGGCAAACCATTTTCAAACCAATATCAGTTCCCAATATAAACTCATCTTATAATAAAAAACGCAAAGGAAACCGTCGTGCCAAAAGTAATATATGAGTGTAGAATTTTATGGGGTTTATATGGATAACTTATGTAACCGAACTAAACATTTTGGATTGATTGTCTTGCCTGCTTCATTTTGAAACTTTTGTCTGCTTACACTGCACTTCGCGTAAATTAACCATATAACAGCTCGATATTGAGATGACGAAATGATGTTTTTAATATTTGAGTTAAGAAGAACCCAATGAAAATATAGTTACACTGTTAACAATGTAGCTGTTTTAAAATATGACCAAGAAGATAATTGTTTTTGTATTCGCATTCGGCATTGAGTATTTCTTGTCAGACATAAAAGACGTTATTTTTAACATTCCCTAATTTAAAAAATAGAAGTCGAATCTATTGCAAACAAGACGATTTTAATTTTTGAAAATATCAATTTCCTCCAACTTAGTAGCAATTTACCAAATTCATCTGCAGATTGGATATATATTTCCCAGCTCATATGGTTTTCAATAGCTTGCAACTGCTTCTAATACTTTTTAAAAGGTCACGCGTGTCTGAGCAGACAGTTGACGAACCAGGTTTGTCAAAGAACGGCTGGTCCTCTTTTCTAAAAAGATATTCATCAGGAGATACCAAGATAAATATTCCGTATCAACTTCACAAATCAAATATGATGATCTTGAAGTATAGATTTCATGAACTGACGTTGGTTAGTATCATGATGACGTGTTATATAGTTCTTTTGTTGTCAATTATTGATCTTTACTGTTAAGTCTATTTTTTTGTAAAAAGTAAAAGAACAAATCTACTGAACTCTGATGAAAATTCAAAACGGAAAGTCCTTAAACAATTCCAAAATCAATAGCTCACACAAATCTAACGAAATGATAACATTGTCGAAGGAGGTATTAACTGTATCTATTAAAGACAAGGTAGTTTACTTGACCAGAGATGTACGAATCATTTCAAGTTGACACTTTTTTTAACCCCTTTGAAAAGCTATTTCCGTGCGACTTTTTTCTAATTTATCCTAATTTATGATAATGAACCATAAGCAAATCAATACAAAATACGTATAAACATATATAAATATACAACGATAAAAATAGAATTTGCGTGTAGTTTTATTTAATCCAAATCTTTACTTTTGATTATAGCTCTAAAACGGTACCTCATTTGGTAAAGTTATTGAAAGTCATGCTGAATGAGGAAAACTTGCAATTTTCAAAGCAGTATCACTTTCAAAAATCAGTTGATTAATAAAAACACACAAGAAACCGTTATGCAAAATATGATATTTAAAAGGATTTAATGTGGTTAATATGCACAACTTAGGTAACTGAATCAAAAATTCTGGACTGATATTCAACCTGCACAGTTTTGCAACATTTGTCTTTTTACATCTTGCACCGTGTAAAATTCAACATAAATTTCATATATAACAGCTCGATATCAAAAAGATGAAATGATGTTTCAATATTTGAGGTAAGAAGTACCAAATATAAGTATAGATACACTGGTATCGTTGTAGCTTATTAAAATATGGTCAAAATTGTTCTTGTATACAAATCTGGCATTGAGTATGTAGACACACTGTTGAACTACCAGATTTAATAGAAGACCTTGAGTATGTTATTTTTAACACATTTATATCATTTGAGTCATACATTAATTATATACTAAACCTCTGTAAATATTTAATTCAGTTTTCACACAGATATAGCACACGTTTAAGTTGTTCTTCATTTTCCAATTAAATATTATTGCATTGATGAATATAAAATATTTTATGCAAAAATAAACATTTTAAAAATATTTTCCAACAATATTTTAAAATATGGATTGATTGAGTTTGTAGAATGTTTAAAGACAACAATTTTGATAAAAATAAACAAATGTCGTTAAAATGTATCCTATTCAATAGATCAGATAACTGAATGTCATAAATCGCCATTTTGTTTTAAAGATATTTATTAATTTGTGTCATTTAGAATTAGTATTACAAGTAAAATAAGTAATATGCAAGAAATAATAAATACAGACTTTCGATTTATGTTATTGAATTGCTGGTATAAGGTAAGGGGTCTGAATTTGTAAATGGAGAGGTTTGCCTATATCTGATTAGGACAAGATAGTTTACAGGATCAAAGACGACAGCATTCTCAATCAAATTAAGATAAAACCTTGAATAGGAATAGCATTATCGATCTTTTTATGTTTCAACTAACCAAATACAACCACTTGGTTGTAAGTACATTGTATGTATATTTGAACAGCAGACAATTTGAGTGTCGAGGTTAAACACGTTCCTCTGTCACTATCAAACAGTGACGTTACAAAATAACAATGAGAATAAACTTTACAAATAATCTGAAGAAATTTATTTAGCAAATCAACATAAAGGATCTGTCTGTAATACCTTCAATTGGTTTTCAAACAGATATACTACACTTCAACTTTTCTTCTTTTTCTACTGTAAATATGTATTGATTAAGGAATACAAAATATTTTATGCAGACATTTAATTAAAAAAATATTATTTTACAGGCAGCTGAGTGCCAATCAAATTGAAACGCTTGACGAAAATATCTTTAATGGTTTGACGGCTCTGACGAAATTGTAAGTAATTTGAATCCACAAACAACTGTTTGCCCCATCTGATGTTGGTTTTCCATGCAATGATGTATTTATCTATTTTTTATTTTTTATTTTCGTGCACTGATATATTAATTTAGTTTAATCAACTATAAGCTTGAATTGGAGATGTTGTAATGAAGATTTACTGCAATATATCAACCAGTTAAAAAAATATATATTAGACTTCCGTCGGCCCAATATTACTTTGACGAATACCCCTCTGTTTTTATTCATTATTTATTTCAAGTAACATAAGTTTGAGAAAGTAATATATATAATCACTGTTTTTACGTTTGAAAGACGTATTTTAATTTCCTAAAAGATGTTTATACATCGTTTAATTCATTTCGTATAATGTTTAAAGAGGGCCATTTTTGATCAAATATAAAGGTTGTTTTAATTGATGTAACTGAATATATCAGATATTAATATGTCAATGGAGTGGTTACCTTGTATTTTTTACGATTAAATAGATAACTGGAACAGGAATGACAAACAGTTTAGTATGATTAAGATTTATCTTTCCTTTTTCTGTATTTGACTTTTTCATTTCTTTTCTCAGTTTTTTCAAAAATCGTCTGCTAAGTTGAAAGTGAAATGTAAAAATTTAATTTTAATTTGATTTTGGTATCATTTCTAAGAAACAATTAATACAGACGTTTATATTTATGTAATAAAATTGATAATATGACTTGGGTGACATGAATTAAGTCAAAAGAGAGGTTTCCCTCTATAGTTTTAGGTCACGATAGATAACTAGATCCGGGATGAAACAATATCCTGATAAATAAACTTATCATAGCTACCAGCATTACAATCATAGAAATTAAGACCAATATACAGTTGAAAACTAGGTCACCCTAAAAATTCAACAATTAACAAAACGCATACCGCATAATTAGATAGAAACGGCCCCTACATGGCAAATGTATCATTGACTACTTTGCTGACATTCACATAAAAGGATCAAATTGCTGTGTAGATCGTTAAACTCTTCTATAGTTAGACCGAACAGAAAATAGCAAAAAAAGAGATCTTATGTACTAATTTTGTGTTATTAATAGATATTCCATATCCTTTGTGTTTTTCTATTTAATGTCTTTTATGAACACATCATACAAAACAAATGAAATCAGTTGTAAAAGATCAAATACATCATTCTATTCCATGCAAAACCCGGACCATTTTTACCACCACAAAAAAAACCAGCACATTAGGATTGATTTTATGATACTTTAAGGTGATAAAAACTTTGTCACAGGAAAGTTTATCCTGTATCTGTTTAAAACCAGGAAGTTTACTTGAGCAGAGATGAACTTATCATTTCAAGTGCACAATAAACATCTTTTGAGAGAAATAACTTTACCAATTCGACTCTATACGTCTTCTAATAGTAATTCACATTATCAGAACAACCACAACATTGTTCTTTGAACTATTTCCATGTGACTTTTTCTATTTTCTTCTTATTTAGGATAATCAACCAGATACAAATTAATATAAAATACGTATAATCAAATATCTGTATTTAACGATCAAATTAAAATTTGCATGTAGCGCGAAAGTTTTTATTTAACTAAAATCTGAACTTTTCATCATAGCTCTAAAACAGTACCTCATTTGGCAAAGTTGTCGCAATCTCGCTTTCAAAAATAAAATCTATTGATCTGGTGGTATTCATTTGCACAACGGAGAGTAGTAATACATATTTCCCAAACAGTAAAATCTTGGCTCTTTTACAACTTCAATTTGACATTGTCCCAAAAATATAAAGCTACCAAATATCACTAGTAATTTTCCCCTCTTTTTCTGCAATATTCTTACAATATTATAAATTTCATATTGATTCAACTGGTTACCGATTCCTTAAAAATACAAATTAAGATGATGTTCGTCTTTAGGGTAATACAGAAGATATACATAAATTCTTACATTGGTACCAGTTGATTATCGGATTTATCCAATCGAGATAATTAAATAACCGAATTTTAAGGTCTGAGCATCGGGGAGGACTTTAAAATTGATAATTTACAATCGTGATTGAATATATCCGATAATCCACGAATAACTATGTAATAATCAGTAACTCTAATGAATATCAAATACATTTTCATTTTTGATAAGCGAAAATCCCTTCCTGTGGCCTCCACATTCCACAAAATTGTCTATTTCATTAAAACCTGTTACCATCTTTTGATTCATTCAGTCAGCTGATAAAGGTTATGAACCGTAAACTCATTCAATCATCGTCTGAGATTATCGGCAACCACACGTTGATTAATTGTTTTATACATTGGTTACGGAAAGGGTTAAATAGCCACAGAATTAGGGAAAAGTTATTATAAGAAATCTTTAAAAAGTTATCGCTATCTGACGACAAAATAATGACTAAATGCAAAAGTCAACACATAATTGTTCTATCAATAGACCAAAAGTTTTACCCCAATTTTAACTAAAAGAGAGAGTAAAACCGTTTAAGGTGGCTCGGCCCTTTAACAGTGTGCATATTTTAACGCATGTTTCTTACGACGAGTGCCTTGGGAACGGTCGCTTTTAGGGGTCTTCTCAAAAATAGCTTTGACGACCTTGGAACGCGGGCGTGTATGAAAGCACCCTTGACGATGTAAACAAATGATGCAAAACGTTCTTTAAAACAGGAAATATGTTCGATCAGAAATTCAGAGGGCTTTCTTCATTTTTCGCATAAAAGTTAAAAAGGACAGAAATATACATGAATATAACATTAAAAAAAAGAATATATAAATACTGACAAAGTCACATGTATGGCGTCAAAGTTATTTGGTGCCGTTTCGCTCCCAAAACGCATTCTCATCTTACACGGTCGCCTCTTGGGTCCGTTCGTACCATATTTTATATTCACTTAAATACCGGTTGAAGTAAATGATGTCTTGGAGATTTATTTTTGAAAATGTTTTGCCAATGACGCAATGATTAACTGTAAACAAATGATAGCGATGTAAACAACTTCATGTCATAGTACAGCTTTCAAAAACAGGTAAACTTGTGACCCGTATCAGAGACATATGTGTGTATATATGTCTCTGCCCGTATAGTATGCTTTTAAAGCATCGGGGCGGGTTAATTTTCAAGCTATAATCCGTTTGACGTTTTATAACAGTTTGTTTCTGTCATAAATCAATTTAAAACTTGAAATATCTTTATTTCCAAGTATTTTTTGGAGTTTATTCCCGAGTATGCGATATATTTTTCCACTGCAAAATTTTGATAATTATAGTTAAATATTTTTTTATTTTTATATTTGTTTACCTGCACGAAAATCATTTGAAATTTTTTCTCGTATCACAATTCCATGATTTCCGGTGTCCTATAGCCATTCTTCCCCCATGCCATTTTTTCCGGGGGAAAAACTGAATCGATCCAATTATCCCCCCGGAAAACTTGGCATGATTCAACTTTTCCCCCTCAGTGTTATGGGAGGAAAACCAGGATCAAGACAATTTTTCCCTCTAATAGCACGAGAAGCTAATGTTTCCCCCTTGAATTATAACGTCGCCGACATCAGTTCCAAATTTTTATCTAAAAAGAAAATAGCATCATTTTTTTAAAATTATTTTAGCGGTACGAAACCTTCATTGCATTAATATACATGTGTTATACATGTTTATATCTTATTGTTGTCTGTTTGGTATAATACCAATAGATAACCAATATTAACCAACAACATAATTGTACTACAAGCTCCTGGCTTCGGAATGGCACATAAAGAAGGTGGCGGCTTTAAACATTCACCCTTCCCCCAAACAATCCAGCCTTGGACATCACACCATTAGAAAAAATGTTAAATATCAGTTGCTATTGTCTTCACTAAAAATGTTGGTATGGTGTTCTCTCGGAAGCTATTTCAAAACCAATTACAACTAATAACAATCATGTTCTCCAAGACTGGTTGTTGTTTAATAATGAAATGACAACTAACGATTTGTTTTGTATTAGACATTGCTACATTTCATATAAAAAAAGCATGCTGATACAGACATTAACTGCTAAACCATGTATATCAGGTATGGTTTTTCAACTCGAGATAGATTAGACTATCTTATTTCTAAGCTTTACTTGTCATACTAGCCTGTTGTCAGAAAAACTAAACCTGTAAAGTAATTTGTTGTAGCAATACATATTAAAAATGTTTCTTGGCTAAAATGATAAATCACAACGAAAACTTTTGGCAATTCAAAGCATAAGGGTATAAGTAACGAGTTTACACCTATAGTACGTTTTCAGGTCAAAAGAATGCAAGCCATGTAAATGTCAGCGTAATGAAGATTTGGAATATCAGACAAAATAACACAACAAAATGCAATTACAGACGGACTGATGAACATGTAGACAGACGATGGACACATTGACACTATAATATGGTAGACATATAGACCAACTGGTAGACATGTGTAGACATGTATAGACAGAATGGTAGGCACATACACAGACTGGTATAGTATGCAGACTAACGGATACATAAACTGACTGGTAAACATGTAAATAGACTATTGAACACGGAGACAGACTAGTGGACATGTAGACAGAATAGAAGACACTAAGACGGACTGGTGAATATGAAGACTATTGAAAATGCATACATACTGGTGGACACATAGACAGACCGATGAAAATGTAGACAGACTAGTGGACCAAAGACAGACTTGTGGAAACATACCTAGACTGTTGAGAATGTAGACAGACTATTATAAAAGACTGATAAATAAACAAACAAACTAGTTGACACATAGAGATGAAGATGTATAGACAGACTTGTGTTAATGTAAATTGACAAAAAATATTTGTCAGCGTAAAAATATAATTCAAACTCTTGGGTTTAATTTACAGAATTGTATAAATATAGTGAAATCTATACAATGGGGGAAAGATTGGCTTTGGGTGGAAGTGACTATATGTATACGTATTGCCAAATTTCCGCGGGGGAAGAATGGCAATGATCCAAAATTTCCCAGGGGGAAAGATTGGCTCATGCCAGTTTTTCTCCCGGGGGAAACTGGCATGGGGGAAGAATGGCTATATAACACCGGAACACTATAGACTAAGTCCTATAATCTAAGACCATGGGGCCAATGTTTTCTATTTTTATGATACTTTTCTTCTATTACTTATTTTACTGAATTGTTATTTTGTTGATTTGCAATTTTCTGTTGTATCTATCAATATGTCAACCGAGTTCATATTAAAAAAAAAAAAAGAAATATCAGCATTAAAACTAAAATAATTGAATCAGAGCACTGAGTGTTATTAATATAGACTAATGAATCCAGCAACTTATTTCACTAAAATGATTATTTGGTTTCCTGTGAAATAAAACGACACTTCAATAATTTGCTGTTTTCCGCCTTTTTATGAAGATGAAAATTGATCAATCGGGGCGGATCCAGCCATTTTAAAAGGGGGTTCCCAACCCAGGACAAAAAGAGGGTGTTTTCAACTATATTTCCCTATTCTATCGTCCAAAAAAGGGGAGTTCCAATCCTCGGAACCCTCCCTCTGGATCCACCACTGTCAAACGTAACCAGGACTGGCCTAGTATTCCGACCTTATATATCGGTCTTTGATATAATTCCTCAATACTGCATGATTTGCGGAGAACCGCAAAATTTTTGGTTTCACCATGTCGGGATTTTGCTAGTACATACATCCGCAGCGTGCCGGACAGTCTCAAACACTACTAAAGACTTTATATATAAAAAAAATCTATACTACTACTAGGTTCAGGAAAAGTTTGGATTGTAATTTAAAAACTACTCCCAGTACACAGGAACGCTATATAAGCCGGTGGTGTTGGCAAACTTTAACTTCTATTTTAATTTTTGACATGGTTTTTTAAAAGTAAGCTAATAAGGAAAGTTCTTGATTTAAAAAAAAAAATAATTGAGTGATGTCATTGCGGCCAAAACTGTGAATGACAATTTTGTTTGTGAACAATGATTTGATCTTACTGTGGCAAAGAAATGCATAACTAATCATCGATCTATGCGTGATGATAAAAGGAGATAATGTTTTTTTTATTTATAATATTGAATTTTAAATTTGAACTTTGGTGGATAGTTGTTTCATTGGCAATCATACCACATCTGCTTATTTTCATATCGTGTGGTTAACATAGAAATATGACTAATCTGACAGATGATCCCTTGATTATACAGGGTGTTCAAACAGCTGGATATATACATACGAAGCCTCGTAGGGTAAAAAGGGGGAATTTTGCCTATACATGCACCAAGCATAATTGTCCATTCATTTTCTTATGGCAGTCCATATATCTAGCTCCTCTTACTTTGCATAACTTTCATAATTGATACTTATCTGCATGTTCTCATCCGCATTATGCTTGAAATATTTTCCAGTGATCATTCAGTATGCAAATTAAATTTTCATTATCATGATTATGTGCAATCATATAAAAAAAAGTAATTTCTGGGACTTTTATTTGTTCGACTATGTGGTATATCAGTTTATAGTAATTGTTGAAGTCCGTACGGGACATAATTGTTATCTTCTATGTTAATTGATCTCTGGTGAAGAGTTGCCTCATAAACAATGATACCCCATCTTCCTATTTTTATACCCTATGCAACGAAGTGGCGCAGGGTATAACGTTTTTGACCCGTCCGTTCGTTCATCAGCCAGTCTATCCAGTGGCGGATCCAGAAATTTTCATAAGTGGGAGCCCTTTGACTGACCTAAGAGGGGGCCCGCTCCAGTCACGGTTCAATGATTCCCTATATAAGCAACCAAATTTTTTCCCAAAAAGGGGAGGGCCCGCAACCCCCCCCCCCCCTAAATCCGCCTATGCTATCAGTCTTGTCATCACAACTCCTCTCAAACCGACCAACAAAATTTCATGAAACCTGTTTAGATAATAAGGACATACTATGCAGATGTGCATATCGACAGGAATTTACGAGTCAAGTTTTTTCTAGGAGTTATGCCCCATTGAACTTAATTGCTTCAATATACTACTGCATGTTTGTCCTTGCAACTCCTCTCAAACCGCACAATAGAATTTTATGAAACCTTATTAGATAAGGACATACTATTTAGATGTACACATTTTTTTTCTAGGAGTAAGGGCCCTTTGAACTTATTTGCTTCAATATAACAGTTTGTCATTGCAAATCCTATCAAACAGCACAACAGACTTTCATGCAACCTTTTTAGATAATAAGGACATACTATGTAGATGTGCATATCGACAGAAAATTATCATGATTCAACTTTTTTTTCTTATACCATTTGTTTTCTTAGTTATTTTATTTCTCCAGTGGCAATTTGGGGACTGACTGCCAAAGCAGAGCCTGCTTCAGTTATTCACAATATAATCAACCAATAAGCCTGCACCCTATGTCGGACTCTGTAACAATCATCCCATCAACCAAATATTTTGAAACATATTTAGAATTCAAGAAACAGACAGGTCCATGAAAATGAGGTTAAGTTCAGATAAACCCTGCAAGACAGACATATTTGTTTTTCATTCATTATTTTTTACATAAATCACCCATTTGTCTTCTCATTTGAAATGTTTTAAATTGTTCATTTGTCATTTCGAGGCCTTTAAAACCAACTATGCAGAATAGGTTTTACTCATTGTTGAAGTCCATATGGTGACCTACATGTATAGTTATTTCTGTGTTATTTGGTCTCTTGTGTCTCATTTACAATCATATCACATCCTCTTATTTGATATTTTAATTTGTTATAATACATTTAGTAATCATTTCATACACCAAATATACATGAAGATGACCTATTTATTTCACAATATAGCATATTAAAAGAGGACTTACTGCTGACCAATCAACCATACAAGTTATTATGTGGTCAATTACAATTGCCAGACAGAATCGTAAATTATTGCACGCAAATAGTTCATCTATGACCAGACTGGATCGCATGTCAATAAGTGGGGGAACTAGCTGACATTCTGCGACCCAGTTCTGATCATATTATTTTGTAGGGGAACTAACTCTGAATAATGATGGTAGAGCATAGGTAACGCATTGTCTGGTTTTCTTTGTATAAGGCACAAGAAGTCAATAAAACACTAAGTTCGATGATTGTATATTAATTATTCTCGAATAGATAAAGCATTCATATTTACAACACAAGTAATACAGGTATACGAATATGCAACTAAGTCACCATGATGTGACGAAGCCTATCATTAATCCAAATCTCTAAATGACATAAAGTTAATATATCCAAGTCCCTTTTTAAAACGTATCTCCCCTAAATCTCAATAATCATTTAATGTATATCAAAGTTACTTGACCAATCAAAATACATAACTCCCCAAAAAGGGGAGGGTAATTATTTTAAACCTTACTATTCAACATATGGTCCCTTAAATACCTTTTTATCAATTACAATCTTAGTTAAAGTATAAAATTATGTAACTAAAATATAACACTTCTATTGTATCTTATCTTAAATGGGAAATGGCTAATTACAGTCTTATTGTAATATTTTGAAGGTGCTAATAGCTTTACTTCAACTTTACCTTAATCCCTAATCCAGAATTAAGAAAGACAGTCTAATTATGTTTTCTTTGAAATGTGAATTATTTGCATTTAGCCTTTAATTAGTTTTGACATGTTGACATTCTAACACTTTAATTCATCCCGCAAGAAATAAAGAAAATATAGATTTATTTATACAAAACTATTCAAAAATATTGCCAAGGAAAAATACCTCATTTTTCCTTGGTGATACATCTACTACATGTACCTTATAGTATTTATTATTTTTGAGTATATGTTCGACATGTTGACTACGGACAGTCAGTGGTATACCATAATATGTCCTGAAAACGGGCGTAAAAAAAGCCTCAACTAAATCAAATTTTTAAAACGTGATTGATTTTATTCCTCTAATATCTATGAGATCAAATTTATAAAACATTTATTAATATAATTAATTTCAATGTACTAGTATACATGTAAGAATTGTTGCCATTTATACATCATGTACATGTACAATCATTAGCTCATCAGCTCTATATTTTCATTATTTTTATTCTCCTTTACTGTCTTTTTTATAAGACTAATATATATGATCTGTATTCATCATTGGGACAGGTAGCAATATATATTGGTGAAGTAGGTCCTTTTGATTGGATTTTTTTTAAGGATTTTGACAGCACTAAACCATATACATGTAGTTCCAATTTATAGTTGATCTTAGCTCCTCAAGTGGACTGTGGCCACACATATTGCATATATAGTACATGTAGAATGTTGTTCTTAAGTTTCAGCACTTTACGCATAGTTTCCGGTTGCAAGACTAGAATATGATACTGGCTTCTCGTGAAATTCTGTCAGTACTTTGCCAATAGTTTCCAAGTAAAGTTGAACATTCCAAGATCACTCTTTCCATTTGCAATGTACATGTGCAAATGTACTTGCAGCCTGAAATTAAATATCAAAGTAATTCTGTCAGAAAATCAACAATTATTGACATTCAAAAGCATATAGATTTAGACTAGTTCATAAGGGGGAATGTGTCCATGGGACACAGACGAGCAGCCGCTTGCATATATAGAATGAAAAGAGTGACACCACCAAAATTTGTACTTGATCTGAGTGTTGTTGTAGTCAGCACTGCATATAAGTTTCAGAACATTTGGATGACGCAAACTTGTGTTAAAGAAAGGACCAAAAGTTCAGCATTTTTTTTTAAATTGTAAAGGGGCATAACTCTAGAACAGTAAAAGCGACCCCACCAAAAATTCAAACTTCATGTTTGTTTGTTTGTAGTATCATATATATGCATTAATTGTGTATTAGTTTCATAACATTGGTAGAGGCAAACTGAAGTTGGAGAACAGAAACCAAATTTAGGAGGTACATGCAAGTTTGATAAGACTGACGATGCAAGAGTAACCTTAAAAGAAGTAGAATGGTATTAATTAATATGTGTTTATTTGATAATAGGTTCGTTTTCATGTGTTTTTGTTTTCCCTTGAGAACACATAAAATATTTTTTTATAATTTAATTTGGTTGAATATATATCTAATTTCTATACAGAAAATAATGAAAATGAGACACAAAAAAATATAACAAAAAAATAAACCTGTGATAATATTGCTTCTTTTAGTACCAGGATGCTTTAAATCAATCCAAAATATTTTTTTGAAAAAATGTAGTTTTAAATACAATATACATTAACAGCTAAAAATCTCAAGTGACAAATACTTATGGCCACACTCTGTACATGTTTAACCCTGATACTTCTATAACTAGACCTTAAGACATTTTTGTATACCTAACAGAATTAAGGGGGGGGGGTTTAATGGTAAACAAATTGTGATTGATCAAGACGAATCATTCAATAAGGTGTATGGTTTATCATTTACAAATTAGGCCAATTATATCATATTCTCAAGAAAATAAACAAGTCAATCAAACCCCTTGAGGACCTTAATTGAGGGGTGGACAGAGGTAAGGAGACAGGGGAATGAGGGATCAGAGAAAAGGGGGTATCTTGGAAATATATTTTGTCATTTTTATTTTGTCTGGGAGCAAGGAGATGGAAGTATTGAAGTAAAGGGGGGTTAGGGTAAAAAGGGAAGGGAAATATAGTTAGGGCTAAGCCTAAGGAGTAGAAACTGTTCCGAGGGAAGTTATGGCATACCCCATATACATATGACCCTGACTTGGCTACTAAATTACATATTACAAATGATGATTAAACCAGGTGCTCCGCAGGGCGCAGCTTTATACGACCGCAGAGGTCGAACCCTGAACAGTTGGGGCAAGTATGGACAAAACGTTCAAGCGTGATACAGCTCTGAATTTGGATTGTGATCAAATTTTTGACATTACATTGGTTTTTTTTACACAAAACAAATATCAAGATTTTACAAATCAATTAAAGATTTCTTCTTCAAACTTATTTAAATCTGAAATTAAATAGTTGACACAGCATAGGTTTCTGACACAGAATGAATGTGGTCTAATGAACTTAAAAAAATTTTTTTTGCCTTTGAGCAATTCACTATGCTGTTGAATATTAATCCTGTTAAAAAACTGTTTGAAGAAATTTTCTTTTTATTTATGAAATCTGAAATGAGAAAAATTTAACCCCCCCCCCATTTTTTTTCACATCCCCGTTTCCCTTTTTCCAAAACTGATATCAATTCAAATTTCTAATGGAGTTTGCAACAATAACTTCTCTTTTAAATACATCATTAAATATTAAAATGTAAAATAAAGTGCTTGTTATCACTGAATGGTAAAGATTGGTTGGTAGTAAAAGTGAATATACATTGTTTATTGTATAAAACAATAAAAAAAAAACTTCATCAGCAACATTTAATATTGGCAAATTTCCAATGAAGTTATTTACATAAAGTTATTGGCAAATAAAAATAGAAAATGACATCATAGTAAGGTCTGGCAAATGTCCAACATACATTATCTAAAAACATTTTAGATAAGATAAGGAAAAAAAGCTTCATCAGCAACATTTTATATTGGCAAATTTCCAATGAAGTTATTTACATAAAGTTATTGGCAAATAAAAATAGAAAATGACATCATAGTCATGTCTGGCAAATTTCCAACATATCTTATCAACTACTATTCTATACAAAGAAAGATAACTCCAATTGAAAATTAATTGCTATTGCACAATATTGTGCAATTAGATATTTCTTGCTATTGTGCAATACTGTGCAATTGAAAATTTCTTGCTATTGCACAATACTTTATATGGAATCCTGATTTAGACCAACTTAAAAACTGGGCCCATAATCAAAAATCAAAGTACATGTTTAGATAAAGCATATTAAATAAGCCCAATAATTTAATTTTTGTTAAAATCAAACTTAGTTTAATTTTGGACCCTTTGGACCTTAATGTAGACCAATTTGAAAACTGGACCAAAAATTAAGAATCTACATACACAGTTAGATTTGGCATATCAAAGAACCCATTTATTCAATTTTTGATGAAATCAAACAAAGTTTAATTTTGGACCCCCATTTGGACCAACTTGAAAACTAGGCCAATAATTAAAAATCTAAGTACATTTTTAAATTCAGCATATCAAAGAACCCCAAAGATTCAATTTTTGTTAAAATCAAATTAAGTTTAATTTTGGACCCTTTGGACCTTGATGTAGACCAATTTGAAAACGGGACCAAAAATTAAGAATATACATACATAGTTAGATTCGGCATATCAAAGAACCCCAATTATTCAATTTTTGATGAAATCACACAAAGTTCAATTTTGGACCCTGTGGGCCCCTTATTCCTAAACTGTTGGGACCAAAACTCCCAAAATCAAACCCAACCTTCCTTTTGTGGTCATAAACCTTGTGTTTAAATTTCATTGATTTCTATTTACTTATACTAAAGTTATTGTGCGAAAACCAAGAATAATGCTTATTTGGGCCCTTTTTTGGCCCTTAATTCCTAAACTGTTGGAACCAAAACTCCCAAAAATCAATCCCAACCGTCCTTTTGTGGTCATAAACCTTGTGTCAAAATTTCATAGATTTCTATTCACTTAAACTAAAGTTATAGTGCGAAAACCAAGAAAATGCTTATTTGGGCCCTTTTTGGCCCCTTATTCCTAAAATATTGGGACCAAAACTCCCAAAATCAATCCCAACCTTCCTTTTGTAGTAATAAACCTTGTGTTAAAATTTCATTGATTTCTATTTACTTTTACTAAAGTTAGAGAGCGAAAACTAAAAGTATTCGGACGACGACGACGACGCAGGACGACGACGCCAACGTGATAGCAATATACGACCAAAAAATTAAAATATTTGCGGTCGTATAAAAAGACTAATTCATTGACACTAACGGTAGAGTAAAAATGACAGTTGTGGCCATGGTGCTTCATATTCAGATGTCATCCTAGTCCAAATAATTATGACGTCTGGCAAGGCTATTTTAATTCTTTTCTGGGACGCCTTCTCAGAAAAAAATTAAAATAGCCTTGCCAGACGTCATAATTATTTGGACTAATGAGTAATGTCATCCCTTCCTCTACGGCCGTTTGAGCACGGATATTTTTCAAAACTGGCCAAACATGTTTACATCTTGTCTGTAAAGGGTAAAATAAACACATAAATAAGATACCAGCTATAACGATCTTTAACATTAAACATGGAACAGAAATTGAGCCCGTGCAAGGTTTCAGCCGCAGTGATTTTCAACAGTAGCGAGTATTTTGAGACAACCCCCAAGTTTGTATTTTTCGTTATACTGATAACATTTGGCTGCCTAATATATCGAAATCTATGTTTTCTTATGTAATAACTCTACCTTCATCGTTGTATATTCGCCACAATGTCTGTTATGCATGTACATGGTCATATTTATCAATATAGTATGCTGCTCGGCAATGGCGACCTTGAAATTCCTCTGGTCCTATAATGGCGCCAAATTAGAGGGAAGCAACTTGCGCCAGACAAAATTACCGTATTTCACCAAAATAATCAAAATTTCGCTTTTTGATAACAAACAGTAATACGATATCCACATCTATATTCAGTCATCATTCATTGATATAAATACAAACATTATTTTATTAAAACCATCAATAAAAAATTCACAATTAAGTATTTAATGGAGTGCATTGAAATCAGACCTTATGGGGTAGAGGGGTTAAACAAAAGCTCGTAACTTTTTTAAAAGCCTGGTGACCCCCATTTTATTTACCTTAAAATGTTTGAAAAGTTCATAGCTTTGACATATCTGTTTATAAAAAAATTCAACCGGGGAAATTTTACGAAAAATCGATTAAACCAATATTTTTTGCCTTAAACTGAAATTGGAAAATGCAAAATTTAGACATTAATCTGAAAATAAAAGGATTTTTAAGTCAAAAACAACGTTTTTTTCCCTTAAAAATCATACTGACTGATATTTGATGTAACCGTTATTGTTGAAAGGGTGGGCATGTTTGGAAATAGGGTCAACATTGCACATTTCGCTTCAATTTGAGGGGGAAACGAGCCTGTTGACCCCCTTTTTTCTTTACATTTTTGGATTCAGCATAAAAAGATCTACAAAATAAGTGAAAATTAAAAAATTCTACCGGGGGTCCTTATTGGGGTGAGCCACCTTAAAGACCAATATTACTTCCGAAAATTCATTGACCAGTTTTCAAAGAGATAAACAACACTTCCAATGCCTTTTTTTTCGAAAGTAAATATGTTTGGATTAATTAAAACGGAAAAATGAATGCAAATTACGTTGTTCAAATATATTTATTATTTTGAGGGACCTGGCTGTCAACCAATTTTTTTCGAAACTTGACGTAAACATTTTTAAAGATTTGACGTCTCTGGAGGCATTGTAAGTAACTCGATTCACAAAAGAAATATTTGACTCCATGTGTTGCTGGTTTGCAATCGTAATGATTTGATTTATCTTTTGGGAAAACTTTGCCATTTTTTTAACGATATATAAATGTTTACCAATTCGATTTAATATATGTAAAATGTACAATTGTAAAGAAATAACAAATAAGAACTTTTAGATTAATGTTTTTGGGTTGTTCATACAAGTTTGGGAATTTTTTCAATGGGGAGGTTTCTCTGTATCTGTTTATGACAATATAGTTTACAGGTGCAAAGATGAGACCAAACCTTAAGAAATTGAAGTCAATGAAGAGTTGATAAACCTAAAGGGTTAAACGTATAACCAAATTCGGGCAAATAATTAAATATGTTCATGCTTTACATTCTACTATTTTTAGGAACGAAAAATGAAATGACGTTTAGATTGATTTGCTTATAATTGAATGTATGTGATATTTGTGAGTTGTCTGAATTGTTCAATCTAGATTGGAGAGGTTACTCGATATCTTTTGATGACAAGATTGTTAGCTAGAGCAGGGAAGGTCAAATTCTTCTCAAATTGACATATAACCTTGCTTAGTGATAAAACGCTATCTATTTTGCGTTATACATCTTTGAAAAGTAGTTCACATTTTATCAATTTTGTATCTAATTAGAAGAAAGTTAATTCTAACAGGATTGAAAAAAATCATTTCAAATTAACACCAAATGATGTAATTACGTTTCGATGGATCGATACATTTTATGCAGAAATTTGTTTAGAAAAAAATAATTTACAGGTACCTATACTAAAACCAAATTTCAACACATGACATAACTCTCTTTAAATGGTATCATTTTAAGAAATAAATAATAAGGACGTCTAGATTTGTGTATTTGAATTGATAATATAACTTAGGTGACATTAATCTAATCAATGAAAATGTTGCCTAAATCTTTTTATGGCAAGATAGTTAAATAAAACCGGATAGTATAAATATCCTGACAAATAAATTTAACGTAGGTACCACGATTAAAAATGAAATTGAGACAAAAAATCTGGCAACTATAAGTCACCGTTTAGATGTACGTACACCAGACAGTAAATAACAGAAAACGAATTGATATGTTTTAGATCTTTTATGAATGTATGTTATGAACCTTTACTTAATCATTCAAAAAAGACAAATCAAGTACACTATGCATGATTGATATATTATGGGAATTTTATGATAATTTAAGGTGATACGAAATTTTTCAATCGAGAGATTATCCTATGACTGTTTAGGACAAGATGGTGTACTTGAGCAGAGATGACTGAAGCATTTTAGATTGAGACTAAACATCAAAGAGGAATACCATTTTCCGGTGCTATGCGTCTTAGAAAAGTATTCATATTTTTTGAACAACCACAACATTGTATTTTGAAATATTTCCATGTGCATTCTCTATTTTCTCCTACTTTAGGATAATTAACCAGATAAAAAGTAATTCAAAATATGTATAAACAAATATCAAAGTATAACGATACCATTTGAATTCGCGTTTAAAGCGAAAGTTTTTGTAAAACTAAAATCTGAACTTTGCATCGTACAAATTTAGCTCTAAAACAGTCCTTCATTTGCCAAACTTGTGGGAAGTTACTAATGAATAAGAAAGGGAAACCAATTTTAAAGCAATACCTTTTCCCAATATAAACTCATTTGATAATAAAAACACAAAGAAACCATTGTGCCAAATGTAATACATGAATGTAGGATTTTATGGGTTTTAACATGAACAACTTAGGCAATTGAATTAAAACTTAAGGACTGATAATCTTGCCAGCTAAAGCATGACAATTTTTATTAAAATGAAATCTAAACTCTTCATCATGAATCTATAACGGTTTCCAATTTATCAAAGTTGTCGAAAGTTACTGCTGAATGAGAAAAGCTTACCGTTTTCAAAATTTTATTACCAAAAACACAAAGGAAACCGTTGTTCAAAATATGTAATATCAGTGTAGGTATTTATGTGGCAACTTTGGTAACTGAAATACAAATCTGGAATGATATTCCTATCCACAGTATTTTGTAACTTTAGTCTACATACATCGTGCTCTGTGTAAATTCACCATATAAATTCACATATAACAGCTCCATATCAAAATGGTGAAATGATGATATGATGTTTTAATACTTGAGGTAAGAAGAACCAAATATAAGTATAGCTACACTGGTATCGTTGTAGCTGTTGTAAAATATCGTCACTTAGGCATATATTTTTGTGTATTCAAATCCGGCATTGAGTATAAAGAAACACTGTCTAAAGACCAGATTTAATAGAAGACTTTGAGAATGTTATTTTACATATATAATTAACGTCATCCATGATAAATTACTTTTAAAATAATTCATTGTATCTCTTGTTTTCAAAAAAGGTAAGTATTATTGCATTGATGAATATGAAATATTTTATGTAGAAATACGTTTTTCAAAAATGTTATTTTGCAGGAAATTATGGTTGAACACAATTTCATCACTCGACGTGAATATCTTTCAAGGTTTGACGTCTCTCAAGGAATTGTAAGTAACTTTATGCCGCAAAAACAGAATTTGCCTTAATGTGTTGCTGATTTGCTGTTGCAACGATTTGTCTTCTCTTTTTGAAAACATTTTGCAATTTTCCTACTAAAATTGATAAATGTATGTTCATTCAATTTGGCATAACGTGTAAGCTTAACCAATTTTTAGAATTAGAAAAATTAGAACATTCAGATTTATGTTTTTGAATTTTTAAGATAAGTTAAGGTGATATAAATGTTTTGAAAACAGAGGTTACCTTGTATCTGTTTAGGGCAACGTAGTTTACTTTTCGAAAAAAAAGTTGAGACCAAACCTTGCTAGAGAGGAATAGCATAATCGACCTAGTGGTATACATTTGCAAATCAGAGATTAGTAGTACATATTTCCAAAACAGTGAAATATTAGCACTTTGACAACTTCAATTTGACTTTGCCCAAAAGAAAGAACAAGAAAATGATACAAAGTTACTAAATATCTATTGTTATTTCCACCTTTTTTCTGAAATATTATTAGAATATGTATAAATTTCGTTTCGATTAATCTGGGTGCCGGTTTCTTTTCTTCAAAAAAGATATGGACGTGCTGATTTCAGTTCTTTAAATGATGAGATTAATCCAAGTACTTTTCTCTCTGACCTCCTTCTTTTTTGTGTTTTTTATGGTAATAACCAAGATATAACTTTTTATAACATGTATTAGATGATTATACACATCGCTATATCAGTTGTATATTTCGATAAAATCCGACTCTGATCTGTTACAAAAGTCAAAACATAATTGGTCATAATTTGTATCCCAATCAGCAACGCTTTGGTTAATTCTTACGGAACATGAAAGGGAAACCGTTTTTAGACCAATATTACTCCCCAAAAATCCTTCCAAAGGAAACCATTGTGTAAAAAAGAGTGCATGGCTCGAGACTTTCATATGGTTAAAACGAACAATTTAGATAACCGAAATAAACATTATGGACTGATATTTCTGCCGGCATCATTTCATCACTGGTGTCTGCCTAGATATAACCACATTGAGTTTAACCATATCTTCGCTCGAGATTGAGATGTTGAAATGGGAGTTTTGATATCGAGGGATGAATATGCGTACCATTATGTCAACACTGGTGACGACGTAGCTGTAGTTAATATGGTATTAAAATCATTTTGTTTGTATTCAAATTTGTGATCAATTATGTGATTAAACTGTCTGAAGACTAGATTGTTTTAGCCGAACATCAACATGTTATTTGGTGCATTAATCATTTAAGTCAAAACTATAACCTTGTATTTTTATGTCAACACTTGTTATGACGAAGCTGTAGTAAATAAAATAAATTTGTTTGTATTCAAATTTGTGATCGATTGTGTGATTTAACTTTCTAAAGACTTGACATTTTAGCCAAACATCAACATGTAACTTGTTGCAGCAATCATCTACGTCATACATGAACTATAACCTTGTGTTGTAATGTAGACATTTATTATATTGTTTTTTTAATTTTTTTCTAAGACATATTAACGTTTTATTGCTAAATATTTCCTGTATACAATTACCGTAGTCGTCTAGGAACAGACTAAGGGTCCCTGTTTACAAAATGAACCATCTATCCAGGGGAAATAGAAAGCAATAAAAATCTAGTCCACCTTTTACCTTGGATTTACAATTAGTGTAAAAAAAATATAACCATATAATGTTAGAAGCATCTAACAGTTTCATAATTATTTTAAAGAAGTAAGTACATGTAAATAATAAGATACCCACACAAAAGATGTGCATTTACTACAATAAACATGATAGTTTAACTTTTTATCATTTTTTTAATTTTTGTATAAATTGTTAATATCGATATTCTTATATGATAAATCATAAAAAAAGTGCACTTTGACTCAAGCTTATACTATAATTACTGTCTAAATTTCCATTATTGCCGACTCCAATTTTGTCTTGTCAATGATGTCAACGCTTTTCAAAAGAAGAACAAATTTTAGATTATTTTTCAAGTTTTGTTTCCAGATATTATAAATATCTTGTGGTGCTTTAGGCGTTTTGTTAAATTTTATTGAATTCCTAATTTTCCATAGTGTCCATTTAAAATATATGATAATGATGTTTAAAAAATTATCATATTTTAGTTCTCCCGTGTTTTTTCCTTGCATAATGTCCTTTTCAACAAAAGAATAATTTATTCCTATGTTTGATTTGATTAGTATTTCTTGGAGATTTTTAAAAATTAACTGTGAAGTACTACAACTAAAATATAAGTGTTGCAGGGTTTCTATATTACTTTCATTTTGACAAATGTGGCATTTTCCATTTGAAATCTTCATTTTCTTTAATCTTTCTTCAATATAAAAAATATTGTGGATGGATCTCTATTGAAATTCTTTTACTTTATTTTCAATTTTCAAATGTTTTAATCCCGACCACATATTTTCCCAAGGTATATTTGACATTTTTGAGATACATCTTTATTTAAAACCGTACAAATATATTTGAGTTTTAACTTTGATGGTTTGATTGTTTAAGTTAATGATCTCAAGGTCATTTGATATCTTTAATTTACTTTCATAACGTAAATTCTGGTTTCCGCAAGATTTCAAAATTTGCACGAAATCTTTAGGAATTGCCTGTTTAATTTTTGAAAATTCGGAAATACAATTTCTCCGATCAATTAGCTTGCTATAAATTTCAGTACAGCTGAAAAAATCTGTAGTTTCTGAATTCCAAATGTCCTGGATAGTTGTGATATCGCTTTTTAAAAAAGAAGAGTAGAACAATGGTTTATTTTTGAAACGAATAAAAGAGTTTCCAAATATTGTCGTATTTAAAATATCACTTTTATTTGAAGGTGTATCAACATTTTGTATGAATCCTCACCACGTATTTATAATTTTCTGATAAACTAGTGGCAGTTGGTTCATATCTAAACCATTTAAACTTGAACACTTACATACAAAAAAGGCATCATTATATTTTTCATCAAATTTCCGCAGCCAATACTTACCGATCGCATTCCAGCTTTCTAATGGCTCCTGAATTAAACGATATACAAGTTTTGTTTGTTTACTTTTTATAAACGTATCTATACTTACCATTCCCATCCCCCCTTTTATTTCATTCAAACAGCAGACATTTCGATCTACCTGATTTACTTTTCCGTCCCATATAAAGTTCCAAATTATATTATTTAGCACTTTAGAATACTTATCAGGAATTCCTCGTATTTCGATATCGTACGAACAGAGAGAAAGTATCATATTTTTTACTATAAGTGTTTTACCTGTAAATGTAAGCTTCCTACTTTTCCATACGTGTATACAATTTTTAGCTTTTTCTATTATTTTTCTCCAAATATCATCATCATCTATTTCGTAACCATGACACACTCCTAATGTTTTAACATTGCCTGTGATCCATTTGATTTTATCAAATTTAAATCGTTTTCTTTTAGAAGCCCCTAAACGTAAGCCATTTGTTTTGTCGTAGTTTATTCTAGAACTGAAGCTTTTTCGTATAAAGACAAAATTTTGAAAGTATTTTCTACAGATTTTTCATTTTTATTAAATACCTGGGTGTCATCTGCAAACATACATAATTTAGTTTCTATAGAGTTCCCTCCCTCACCTGGTAATTTTAATCCTTCTATTTTAGTGTTACCCCTAATAGCACATGCCATGGGGTCAGCCTGTATGATATACAAGAGAGGCGCTATTGGACACCCTTGCCTAGCGGAGCGAGTAATCGAAAAGTATCTTTATACAAACCCATTAGTTTTGATACACGTAGTAGCATTGTATAATAGCATCTTTATCCACGCTCTAAATTTCCCGCCAAATTCAAATTTCTCCAATACAAAATCTATCCATTCCCATTCAACCCTATCGAACGCTTTTTATTGATCCAAAAATAATATAATCCCTTCTTCATCTTCGTTGTCAATATATTCTATAATGTCCTGAATCATTCGGTTAGCCTCGCTTATATTTCTACCTTTAACAAACCCTTTCTGATCGGTATGAATAATTTTAGGAAGTACTATCTTAAGTCTTTCAGATAGAATCTTTGCAATAATTTTGTAATCACAATTTAGTAGAGTTAGCGGTCTCCATTTTTTTATATTTTCCCTTTCTCCTCCTTTATATAGTAAGGTTAAGATCCCCTTTTGTTGAGAGTTACTCAATATAGTATCACTAAAAATTTCTTATAGTAAACTAAAGAAATCATTTTTTATTATGTCCCAGTATAAAACATAAAATTCTGATAGTAAACCATCTTCGCCAGGTGATTTGTTTTGTTTAAGTAATTTTAGTACCTTTTCTACTTCACATATATTTACATCTCTATCTAACATTTCTTTATCTTCCTTACTTACCTTATCTATCATAAACCGACAGAGTTTTTCGCCTGCTGTTTTGTCCCAGCCTTCAGTGGCAAAAAGTTTAGTATAAAAATTGACTTGTTCATTTAAGATAGAATCAATGTCACTTTTATACTCACCGTTTTCTGTTTTTACACGTTGCCATATCTTGTTCTGTCCATTTTTCTTTTTCTAAATTAAAAAAAAATAATTGGTCGACTTCTCCCCATCTTCAGCCCATTTAATTCGTGTTCTAATTTTTGCGGAAACTGCTTTCTTAGTTATAATATTCTTTAATTTTATTTTCTATTTCTAAAAATTTTTCACAAGATTTATTTGATTCGTTCATTTGCAGTTTCAATTTTTCAAGCTGTTTTTCTAAAGCAATGACATTATTTTGTTTCGATAAACGGTTTAGTTTTTGACTAATTTCCATGGTCGAAAATTTAATTTTTGATTTTGTTACGTCCCACCACTCTTGAATGCTATTAAATCGATTCTTACTTTTAACCCAATTTTCCCAAAACGTTTTAAATGCATTTTGAAAATTCATCTGTCTTTATTGTATTTAGATTCATAATCCACATTCCTGGTCCTCTTTCAATATCATCTAATTTTATTTTTGAAGTAAGCATATCATGATCACTAAATGGAAATGTGATTATACGCGAGTTTAAAATTTTGCACCTAAGAGATTTCGTACAAAAAATATAATCTATTCCTGATTTTGAATTACCTCTTTGAAAACTATACCGTCTATTTGTTGGAAATTTAGATCGCCATATATCATCTAAATCAAAATTCAATAGAAGACTTTTAAACTCGATTAATCCTGTATCATCATTTTGATGCGAAGGGGCCCTATCTAGTTTTCTGTCTAACGCACAATTAAAATCTCCCAAGAAAATATTATAATGATCTGTGCCATCATCTGAATACAAGTCCTTTTTAAAGTTTTTCAGGTTTTCAAAAAAAAGTTTCCTTTCCGAACCCTTATTTGGTGTGTACAAATTAAATATATGGTACACCGCAGTGTTAGTTTTAAATTCGCCAATTTGCATTCTACCTTTATCGTCAATCATTGAGACGTCAAAATTACGTGTAAAATCCCCACACCTCTCGATTTGTTTGTACCACAATTCCAAAAACCGTTGAGCCAAATTTGGTATATGAGTGTAGGATTTTATGGGGTCAATATGGTCAACTGAATTAAAAAGAAATTGACAGCTTAATTTTTTTTTCATTATTTTTGTATTCATATTCAACATTGAGAATGACGTGAAACTGTATAAAAATCTAATTTTTCGGCAGAACATTGATTATTTGAATAAATACAATGTATGGCAAATAAGACAATTTCAATTTTGAATTTATCAATTTCCCCCAACTTAGTAGCAATCAACCAAATTAACCTGCATATGGGATATAAATTTCCCAACTCATTCAGTATTAAAAATTTTTTATCCTCTACTCAGACTTTATAAAACGTCACCAGTGTCTGAGCAAAAAGTTGATGAACCAAAGTTGTGTAAAAAATGTGTGAAAAAAAGTTAATTACGTGTTAAAGTGTTCTTTTATTTGTCTTTGTAAATTAAGAACTTTTTCTATAAAAAAAATTTAGTATGATGACATGATGTTTTAATACTTGAGGTAAGAAGAACCAAATATAAGTATAGCTACACTGGTATCGTTGTAGCTGTTGTAAAATATCGTCACTTGGACATATTTTTTTGTGTGTATTCAAATCCGGCATTTAGTATTAAGAAACGCTGTTGAAAAACCAGATTTAATAGAACACTTTGAGAATGTTATTTTTACATATATAATTTAAGTCATCCATGATAAATAACTTTTAGAATAATTCATTGTAGTCCTTGTTTTCCAAGGTAAGTATTATTGCATTGATGAATATGAAATATTTTATGCAGAAATACGTTTCAAAAATGTTATTTTTTCAGGATCTTATTGTGGAACAAAATTTCAGCACTCGACGTGAATATCTTTCAAGGTTTGACGTCACTCAAGATATTGTAAGTAACTTTATGCCGTAAAAACAGAATTTGCCTTTATGTGTTGCTGATTTGCTGTCGCAAAGATTTATCTTCTCTTTTTAAAACATTTTGCAATTTTCCTACTAAAATTGATAAATGCCTGTTCATTCAATTTGGTATAAAGTGTAAGCTTAACCAATTTTTAGAATTAAAAACATTAGAACATTCAGATTAATGTTTTTTGAATTTTTAAGATAAGTCAAGGTGATATAAATGTTTTGAAAACAGAGGTTACCTTGTATCTGTTAAGGGCAACGTAGTTTACTTTTCGAAAAAAAAATTGAAACCAAATCTTCCTAGAGAAGAATAGCATAATCGATCTAGTGGTATACATTTGCACATCAGAGATTAGTAGTACATATTTCTAAAACAGTAAAATATTAGCACTTTGACAACTTCAATTTGACTTTGCCCAAAAGAAAGAACAAGAAAATGATACAAAGTTACTAAATATCTATTGTCATTTCCACCTTTTTTCTGCAATATTATTAGAACATGTATAAATTTCGTTTCGATTAATCTGGGTGCCGGGTTTTTTTCTTCAAAAAAGATATGGACTAGTGGATTTAAGTTCTTTAAATGACGAGATTAATCCATCTCTCTGACCTCCTTCTTTTTTGTGTTTTTTATGGTAATAACCAAGATATAAGAGAGGGACGAAAGATACCAAAGGGACAGTCAAACTCATAAATCTAAAACACACTGACAACGCCATGGCTAAAAATGAAAAAGACAAACAGAAAAACAATAGCACACAAGACACAACATAGAAAACTAAAGAATAAACAACACGAACCCCACCAAAAACTAGGGGTGATCTCAGGTGCTCCGGAAGGGTAAGCAGATCCTGCTCCACATGTGGCACCCGTCGTGTTGCTTATGTGATGTGGGTACAAATCCGGTAAATAGTCTAATTCGGTAGGTCACATTCATGAAAGGGAAGGGGATTGTAGTTACGACGTAAGGAACATATCCGATATCATTTGTGAAACGGCTATTCCATAACGGTCAACCAACTCGTGATGGCGTCCGTAAAATTTAGGAGGGATGATTTCAACTTCACCATTTAGAACTCTTGGTTTAATAGCTTCCTTGTGAGCAGTAACCCTCTATCAAGAAAATCATGATAGGAAATGCAAGCACGGGAATATCGTATCAATTGGGAGATATATACCCCGTATGCAGGTGCTGCTGGAATGTTGCTACTTAGAAATGGAAAGTTCACAATTGGAAAGCTGAAATCATCTCTTTTGTCGTAAAGTTTTGTTTTCAACCGACCCTCATTGTCAATTTCTAGATGTAAGTCAAGATATGAAGCCGACTTAACTGTATCTGTAGTATCCTTTATCTCCAATTCGATGGGATAGATGCGTTCAACATAGTCACCAAATTTTGAATTGTTTAGTGAAAGAACGTCATCTATATAGCGAAAGGTAAAGTTAAACGATATTGCTAACTTCTTATCTTTCTTCCTAAAAAGTTCCTGCATGAAGTCAGCCTCATAATAATAAAGAAACAAGTCGGCAAGTAGAGGGGCACAGTTTGTTCCCATTGGGATGCCGACAGTCTGTTGAAAAACACGTCCTCCGAACGTTACAAATATGTTGTCAATCAAGAAATCAAGCATCTTGATAATATCGGTTTCAGAGAATTTTTTGTTTGAATCAGAGTGATTCTTTACAAAGTTTGATTTATTCCTCCCTAAGACAAGATACTTGTATCTACGTTGGCCATTCTTTTTTATGAAGCAAAGTAACACCAACTCTTTCAACTTGTCTTTTAGTTTGGAATGTGGAATACTTGTGTACAGAGTAGAAAAGTCAAATGTTTTAATACTGTTACAAGATGAAAGAGAGTTAGAATGCATGTACTCTAAAAGATCTTTGGAATTTTTAAGTATCCACATCTGATTCACGCCACCTCTAGAATAGGCAGTTTCACAATAACTTTGAAGCCCGTCTTTGATTGCTGATAAAATAGATGTTAATAATTCAGAAAGAGGTTTCGTGGAGCACTTGGAAGACCCAGCAATATACCGTTGTTTGTAAGGACACTTATGTAGTTTAGGTATCCAATACAGTGATGGAAGATCCAGTTCTTCATCTTTGGTTGAAATACCAAAGGAACAAAGAACAGACCTATGATTATCCAGGATTTCCTCTTTGGTAAGTGTCGTGAGGGTATATGTTGAGTTACCAAGTGAATTGTCTATACCTAATTCGTTTATCAAGCAATTAATGTAGTGACTTTTACAGACAAAAACGATGTTATTTGGGGCTTTGTCTGCGGGACAACAACATATTTATCCTGGAGGTCGGATAAGTGTTTAGCAACATTTGGGTCTTTAAAGATTGACGTAGCATGGGCATTGATGGACCCATTCAGTTTCTTAATTCTGATTTGTATTAACGACCTCACTGCCTCAATCCATTCGGATAGAGTGTCTACGTCTTCCTTTTCACGTTTAGCCCATTGCCTGGCATAATCCTCGACTGGGTCCATCAAAATTTTAAAGTTGTATTTCCAATTGATGGATTTAGGCTCACGATATTTCGGACCTTTCGTAGAGAAGTGTTATTAACAATGTTAAGGTCACCGGTAATAACGTGGCCAGCAGGATTATATGTGAATTGGGAACTAGCACAAGTGCAATCAGGAGGTTTAGACTTGAAGTCGTCAATATCGAGATTCTGCAAAACGCGTTTGTAATTGAAAATTTTAGTTGCAATAGGTTTGGTATAGGTATAAGAACCAAGATATAACTTTTTATAACATGTATAAGATGATTATACACATCGCTATATCAGTTTTATATTTCGATAAAATCCGGCTCTGTTCTGTTACAAAAGTCAAAACATAATTGGTCATCACTTGTATCCCAATCAGCAACTCTTTTGTCAATTCTTACTGAACATGAAAGGGAAACCGTTTTTAGACCAATATTACTGGTCCGAGACCACAATTATTTCGTAGTGCATTTCTTTTTGAACATAAATGAAATAAAAAAAAATCCCACCTGCGCTTTCTCAAAGAAACATTTACAGTGTGTTTTACTACTTTTGGGACAAATTATATCAAAATTATAGAAAACTTCATCGGCTCTAACTCAAAATATGGACAATTTTATGTTTAGGGCGCTTGAAATCTTTTGACAGCTTCCGAAGTGCTAATTTTACACCTTTTTCAGCTGGACCAAATCACTACTTTCCTTTAAAATTCTGGACCAAAATTTGTTTACAGTGTAATTTCACCCCCTACTGGCAATTTGAGGCATTAAACATGGAGAAATAAATTTGGAAGGGGTATAAAAATTAATGGCAAGTAACCCACTGTCAACACTAGGGACTATATTTGTGAACAACGAAAATCAAGGGACGACAATTGTGGTCTCGGACCTACTCCCCAAAAATCCTATTATAAAAACACAAAGGAAACCATTGTGTAAAAATTAGTGCATGGCTCGAGACTTTCATATGGTTAATACGAACAATTTAGATAACCGAAATAAACATTATGGACTGATGTTTCTGCCGGCATCATTTCATCACTGGTGTCTGCCTAGATATAACCACATTGAGTTTAACCATATCTTCGCTCAAGATTGAAATGTTGAAATGGGAGTTTTGATATCGAGGGATAAATATGCGTATCATTATGTCAACACTGGTGACGACGAAGCTGTAGTAAATATGGTATTAAGATCATTTTGTTTGTATTCAAATTTGTGATCAATTATGTGATTAAACTGTCTGAAGACTGGATTGTTTTAGCCGAACATCAACCTGTTATTTGGTGCATTAATCATTTAAGTCAAAACTATAACCTTGTATTTTTATGTCAACACTTGTTACGACGAAGCTGTAGTAAATAAGATAAATTTGTTTGTATTCAAATTTGTGATCGATTGTGTGATTTAACTTTTTTAAGGCTTGATATTTTAGCCAAACATCAACATGTAACTTGTTGCAGCAATCATCTACGTCATACATGAACTATAACCTTGTGTTGTTATGTAGACATTTATTACATTGTTTGCAATGAATAACAGTGATTTCCCAGTAAAATAAAAACCGATAACTTCACATGTGAAATAAACGCAATTAGTTCACTCCCCTAACGTCATGCAACAATGTGGTTTCTACATTGTTTTAAATTCAAAAGCCCATTGTCAATGTAATAAAAAGAATAACTTATCAATGAATTCAAGTATCAAGAAATATTTAACTCGTGAACACTGATAATTAACGTATACGCTACGCGCATTTGTGAATTATTTGGTCACTCGTTGAATATTTTTCTAATTATAAATTATAATCCTGGTACATTTGATAACTAACTATTGTCAGCAGTAAAACAGTATTTAATTTTACAAAGTTGTCTTTACCTAATACTTAACGAGAAAGGTTGAAAATTATCAGTCCAATATCACTTTACCAAAAATATTTTAGTGAAATAAATTAAAAGTAAATGGTTATGCAAAATATAATATACCGTAAAGTAATAGATGAGGTTGAAATGGACAACTTACGTAACTGAACTGAAACTGTCAGCATTATCCGGAGGTTATTTATTTGTCTGCATGCACACAAAAACGTAATACTTAACGTAATGGTCACTAAATATGGAACTCATTAAATGGAGGGACAAATAATACAAGTCAGAAGACATCACTTCAAATCTTCAAACACTGTTGTACAAGATGGTCATTGAATTATTTGTATTCAAGTTCATCATTGATTATGCGGTAATACTGTCTAAGAACAACATCGATTTCTATATACTTAAGGGCAGATGTTGAAGATGTTTTCGTCTAATGATAATAATGGAAGTCATAAATGAATAAAAACTTTATATCATATTATGAAAATCTGCCAGTATGTTGTCAATATATATCAACCAGTTTATAAACAGATATACTTCTGTTGGTCAATAACAGCAATGACGAATACATTAATTTTTCGGAAAAAATGTTACTGGTTTGATCTTGTATTATATCACCCTCTCCTTTTATTAATTGTTTTTTCAAGTAACACAAGATTTTGAAAAAGCAACATATATAATCAATGTCCTTATCTTTTTAAAAATATTTTCCATCGAGCTTTTAAAATATGGATCGATTTAGTTTGTTGAATGTTTAAAGACAACCATGTTGATGCAAATAAACAAACGTCGTTTAAATTGATCCTATTGATTGTCATAAATTGCCATTTGTTTTCAAAAAAAATATTAATTTGTGTCAATTGTATTAAGTATTACAAGTAAAATTAGAAATATATGCAAGAAATAACAAATAAGGATTTTTGATTCATGTTATTTATTGAATTGCTGGTATACTGTAAGGAGTCTGATTTTTGAAATGGAGAAGTTTGCCTATATCTGATTAGGACAAGATAGTTTACAGGATCAAAGACGACAACATTCTTAATCAAATTTAGATAAAACCTTGATGAATAGGAAAAGCATTATCGATCTTTTTGTGTTTCAACTAACTAAATACAACCACCTGGTTGTAAGTACATTGTATGTATATTTGAACAGCATACGATTTGAGTGTCGAGGTAAAACCCGTTCTTCTGCCACCCTCAAACAGTGACGTTACAAAATAACAATGAGAATAAACTTTACAAATAATCTGAAGAAATTTATTTAACAAATCAACATGAAGGATCTGTCAGTAATACCTTTAATTGGTTTTCAAACAGATATACTACACTTCAACTTTTCTTCTTTTTCTACTGAAAATATGTATGGATTGAGGAATACAAAATATTTTATGTAGACATATGTTTGAAAAATATTATTTTACAGGAGGCTGAGTCATAATCAAATTGAAACGCTTGACGAAAATATCTTTAATGGTTTGACGGCTCTGACGACATTGTCAGTAATTTAAATCCACAACCAAATGTTTGCCCCATCTGATGCTGGTTTTCCATGCATTGATGTAATTTATCTATTTTTATCTTTTTTATTTTCGTGCATAGATATATTAATTTGTGTCAATTTGATTTTTAGCACACCTGGCCCGAAGGGCCAAGTGAGCTTTTTCCATTACTTTGCGTCCGGCGTCCGTCGCCGTCGTCGTCCGTCGTCCGTCGTCGTTAACTTTTACAAAAATCTTCTCCTCTGAAACTACTTGGCCAAATTAAACCAAACTTGACCAAAATCATCATTGGGGTATCTAGTTTACAAAATGTGTGGTGTGACCCGGCCAACCGACCAAGATGGCCGCCACGGCTAAAAATAGAACATAGGGGTGAAATGTAGATTTTGGCTCATATCTCTGACACCAAAGCATTTAGAGCAAATCAGACGGGGTAAAATTGTTTATCAGGTCAAGATCTATCTGCCCTAAAATTTTCAGAATAATCTGACAACCCATTGTTGGGTTGCTGCCCCTAAATTGGTAATTTTAAGGAATTTTTTCTGTTTTTGGTTATTATCTTGAATATTATTATAGATATAGAGATAAACTGTAAACAGCAATAATGTTCAGCAAAGTAAGATTTACAAATAAGTCAAATGACCGAAATGGTCAGTTGACCCCTTTAGGAATTATTGCTCTTCATAGTAAATTTTTAACCATTTTTCGTAAATCTTAATAATCGTTTACAAAAATCTTCTCCTCTGAAACTACTGGGCCAAATTAATCCAAACTTGGCCACAATCATCATTTAGGTATTTAGTTTAAAAAATGTGTGGCTTGACCCTGCCAACCAACCAAGATGGCCGCCATGGCTAAAAATAGAACATAGGGGTAAAATGTAGATTTTGGCTTATAACTCTAATACCAAAGCATTTAAAGCAAATCTGATATGAGGTAAAATAATCTATTGGGTCAAGATCTATCTGCCCTGAAATTTTTAGACAAATCGGACAATCCGTTGTTGGGTTGCTGCCCCTGAATTAGTAATTTTAAGGAAATTTTGCAGTTTTTGGTTATTATCTTGAAAATTATTATAGATAGAGATAAACTGTAAACAGCAATAATGTTCAGCAAAGTCAGATCTACAAATAAGTCAACATGACCAAAATTGTCAGTTAACCCATTAAGGAGTTATTGCCCTTTATAGTCAATTTTTAACCATTTTTCTAAAATTTTAGTTATCTTTTAAAAAATCTTCTCCTCTGAAACTACTGGGCCAAATTTAACCAAACTTAGCCATAATCATCATTTGGGTATCTAGTTTTAAAAATGTGTGGCGTGACCCTGCCAACCAACCAAGATGGCCACCATGGCTAAAAATAGTACATAGGGGTGAAATGTAGATTTTGGCTTATATCTCTGAAACCAAAGCATTTAGAGCAAATCTGACGGGGGATAAATTGTTTATCAGGTCAAGATCTATTTGCCCTGAATTTTTCAGACAAAACAGACAACCTGTTGTTGGGTTGCTGCCCCAGAATTAGTAGTTTTAAGAAATTTTGCAGTTTTTGGTTATTATCTTGAATATTATAATAGATAGAGATAAACTGTAAACGGCAATTATGTTCAGCAAAGTAAGATCTACGAATAAGTCACATGTCAGTTTACCCCTTAAGGAGTTATTGCCCTTTATAGTCATTTTTTAACAATTTTCATAAATTTTTGTAAATTTTTGTAAATTTTTAGAACATATTTTCCACTGTAATTACTGGGTCAAGTTCATTATAGATAGAGATAATTGTAGCAAGAAGAATGTCCAGTAAAGTAATATCTACAAACACATCATGATCACAAAAACACAATTTTGTCATGAATTTATCTGTGTCCATTGTTTAATATGCACATAGACCAAGGTGAGCGACACAGGCTCTTGAGAGCCTCTAGTTGTATTATATGAAAAGTGTACAATTTAAAGAAATAACAAATAATGAATTTAGATTTATGATATTGTATTGGTGTTTTTAGTTAAGGGGGATAGAAATTGTGACATTGGAGAGGTTTCCCTGTATTTGTTTAGGATTCTATAGTTTACAGGAAAAAAGATGACACAATTCAAGCAAGCCTTAATTAAGAGTAATATCATTTTCGATCTGGTGCAATATATTTCTACATTTTTTTAGTAGTACATATTATCAGACCGATACAATATTTGCACTTTGGACCATTTAAGTTAACTGACTTGTCTATTGCCCCCAAATTAAATGAAGATTATATAAATAAACTCATTATATATACCAGGATTGAAATTATATATTTGCGCAAGACGCGCGTTCCATAAAGCTATTGCATATCTATTATAGCCATTTGTTTTTTTTTTTAATTGGCTGCACAATTCCTCAAAATATATCCAAAAAAAATAATTGTGTATCGTTTCAAATAAATAATTTAAAAAAAATGTTAGAAAATCGATAAAACATTTTAAGTGAATTTAGTGAACATATTTTTTTTTGTAATGGGTCGTATCTTTCGTTGATTGTCTTGATTTTATGTTAATATAAAACATGCATTAATAAATATTGATATATAATGATATAAAGCAAAAATTTAAATTGTTCAATTTCTGATCTAAAACAGTTTTTCATTTAGCAAAGTTGTCGTTTCTTACTACTGAATGAGAAAGGCGGAAAATTATCAGACCAATATCACTTCCCAAAAATATTTTGATAAAATAAATTTAAAGGAAATTGTTATGTAAAATGTAATTTGCGTAAAGTAAAGTATGAAGTTCAAAATGACAACTAAGGTAACTGAACTGAAAACGTTATGCCAGCATCCTTCGGGGCTATTGTCTGCATGCACACAACCATAATTTATGCTACTTAACGCCATGGCCACTGACTTTGGACCTGCTTAAATTACAGAATAAATCAAACACGGTAGAAAACCACACGTATGCTCTGCCAGCACTGCTGTAAAATATGGTCATTGAATTTTTTGTTATCAAATTAATCATTAATATTGCGGTAAAATTGTCTAAGAACAACGTTGATTGTTATAGATTTAAGGGCAGACATTGAAGATATTTGTCTTATAAGGATTATGTAAGACATAATTGGAAAATAACTGTATTATATTATGAAAATCTGACACTATGTTTCTGTTGTTCCGTTGTTTTCCTTTTATAATTGATGTGCTCCCCTCGGCTTCAGTTTGTAACCCGGATTTGTTTTCTCTCAATCGATTTACGACTTTTGAAAGCGCTATACTACTATTGCCTTTATTTGCAATATATCAACTAGTTTACAAACCGATATATTAGACTTCCGCTGGCCAATTTATTGCCAATGTTAATCTGTTTGTATTTACGAATATGCCAAATGTAATGATAAAATACGTTATGCTATATTGTAGGTCCCTTCAGACCAATCAAATTACAAAATTCCCATGTATTGCTAGATTGCTCTTGTATTATACTACCCCTATTATTTAATTCATTGTTTTTAAAGTAAAATAAGTTTTTAAGTATGCAATATAAATAATCATTGTTTTTTTTCTTCAAATAATGCTATTTTCCGAAAGATTTAAATACTGTTTAATTTATTTGGTTTATCATATAAAGTCTACTGTTTTAAAAAAAATAAGATGTCGTATAAATGATGCTGCTTGATAGATCAGATAACGCTATGTCATCTGCATTTTGTCAATAGAGATGTTACCATTTGACTTTTCATATTAAGTTAGATAACTGAAGTAGGAATGACAAACTGTTTAGTATAATTGAGATTAAACTTTAATAATGGGGAATTTAATAAGTAATTCTCATTTTGAGCACTATCAAAATATAGTACTTTATGATGCTTTGTACATGTTGTATTTGACTTTTCTTTTCTCCTTTTTAGAAACCGCCTGCACTTCTTAGAGAAATGAATGAATTTCGCTTTAATTTGATTTGTTATCATTTTAAGAAATAACATAGTGTTACGAATTTGCAGTTTAAGAAGGTTAAAATATTTCTACAGTTATATATTTTCCGATATCTCTATGATTTTCCAATTAATCTATTTATCGTTGAAAACTGTATCATCCCTTTATCCTTGGTTGCTTTCAGACGCTTTACCTGTACAGTTGTTCCTAGGGTCACTGGGGTAAAGCTGATGACCGTAACTGCATTCACGGTCATCCCAAAATGTCGGATGAAAAATTAGGTCAGTTTCTGTATTGTCTGTTAAAGTGTTTCTATATCAATTTCTTTACAAATCATACATTGAAACGATGTAAATTTATAAAAGAATCACTCGGAAATCACTAATTACTTCCGAGAAATGTGCATAAAACGGGAAATTCGATTTGAAAAAATCGTTCAGATGACCGTAAATCATAATCAATATATTTTCAAGATGACCGTAACATAAAACAAGGATGACCGTGATTGGTAAAAAGATGACCGTAACTTGTAAAGGATGACCGTAATTTGTAAAGACTGACTGTAATTTATATAGGACGACCGTAACTTTTATAGGATGACCATCAATTCTAAGAAATATCCGTATTGTATTCAAAGCTTTTTTGTTAAGTTTGTCGATATCAATAGGGGATCGGTTAGCATAATTTTTTTTTTTATACTATAATATAATTGGCCGTATTTTGGATTTATGACAATGATAGTAAATTGCATATTTCTCGTAAATAATGAAATATTTATTGATAACGACGTTACAATTTTAGGGAGCTACCATTTGATTTTAAGGGGGGGGGGGGGGGGGCTAGGATGAAATTTGAAAAAAATAGGCAAGACAGGAGTTTTGAGTAAAAAAAAAAGGCAGGATGAGACACTTTGCAAAAAAAAAAAGGCAGGATGACAATTAAGGTAAAAAAAGTCAGGATAACCTATTAAAAAAAAAAGGCAGGACCGAATAGAGTGAAAAATAAAAATGCAGGACAGATATTACAACTAAAAAAAATGCAGGACAAAAATTTTCATCCTAGCCCCCCCCCCCCCCCCCCCCCCCATAAAAATCAAGTGGTAGCTCCCTTAACACAAATTGACAGCGATACGACGAAAATTTGAAGAAACATGAATGTGTCCCTAGTACACGGATGCCTCATTTACAATATCATTTTCTATGTTTATTGGACTGTGAAAATGGGATAAAAATGTAATTTGGCATTAGAATTAAAAAGATCATACCATAGGGAAAATGTGTACTAAGTTTCAATTTTATTTATCTTGAAGCTGGACCAACGGACAAACAAACAGACGAATAGACGAACAGAAAAACATAATGCCAATAAATGGAGCATTAAAAACATTAATAATACATACGAATATTTGGTAATCGAGTCTGTGTATAGTTCCAGAGGGCAGATTAAAATCTTAATTTGTCTTGATATATGCAGACGGAAACACTTTTGAAATAGAACGAAAGAATCGAAGCTCTTTGTGTATCGAGAAAGCGATAAATGTTTACTGTAATGTTTGATATAGTAACAAAATTTTAAAAAGTTAATAAAAACAAATAAAACGACAATTTTCTTCTCAGTTACGAAGTGTTTTACTTTAAAAACACCATTTGCATAAGTTTTCAATGTATCTATTACATAATAATGCAAAACAATAAGATATCTAGTCGACGACATGGGTATCTATAAGTTGGATGTAGAAAATGCATAATCTCCGTTTTTTTTTACCACGGACGGAGAACATATCAATCTTTTAGTTCAGAAATATTCGTGTCTGCCCTTCCATTATAATGTAAATCAAGAAAAAATTCCCCAAAATAGGTAACGATTGTATCGAAAAGAGAAAATCGAGTGCACCTTTTTATGTTAGGGCATGTTTGGGGTGTATATTTTGTCTTTAAAACGTACAAAGCAAGAGTATTTGATATAGTATCTGGCTTCAGATTCTATCATTTTTATATATCAAAGCTACAGGTTGACTTTATAACGTAAAAAAATGACAGTACGAAAAGATGAAATATATGGGTCAAGTGAAATACCTATCTAATGAATCACAAAAGCAGAGTAGGTGTGTTCGAATTGCTATTTTTTTCTAAAAGTACTTGACGACAGTCTTTTAATTTGGATGATGAAAATGGATATCTTCGAAAAAAAATATGATTTTCTTGTGTGTGATAACTAGGGTTTATAATCTTCAACCACTGAAAATGTTTAGTCTGCCCTTCCACGAAATATTTAATTAGAATTTTTTTAAATGCTTAAGAATTTTCGAAAATTCCACCTGACATCCAAACAGACAATATTTTTTAAGTTTAATCAATGCAGACAAGATCATTAACTGATGCTCATTAGCTAGTAGATACATTTGTCTTTTAAAATATAACTGACATATAACGATCGATCGTAATGGTGCTATGTGGATAAATTTGTCAGTTTTCAAGAGCAAAATTGGCAGAGAGTCATTCCTACAGTGGCTTCCATTTCTACGATTGTGAGCATGAACTGGCGTAATATGGAGATAAATTTGAAGAAGTAGAATCCTGACTATATGAATAACATTTCTGTATATAACAAATAACCAACAACGTTCCCCCTTGTGATACGCTATTCGTACAAGACTATTTTAAGGATCTACTTTGCTGGAGCTCACCTTCACTAATTTAGTCGTATTATATTTTCAAAATATTTCTGTTATTTTATTTGAACGACAAAATGGAAGACGATATAATATCAATTGATGCACATGCATTGGCATTTTTAAAAATGTGTATTTATTATATGTCATTAAAAGGAATCCCAGAAATAAAAAAAAAATCTTTTGTCGAGCAGTTGCATGGAGGCTGTGCATCGCATTTTTTCATTATACTTGTAAAGTGTCATTTTATCGCGCTTTTGTAGCATGTTTTCCCTACCTGTTCATTTGCATGTCTTTTTGCAAATTCATTCAAAAAAAAATTAAACCCTCTACTGTAAAAAAGATACATATGGTAATCTTTGCATTTGAAGCACGTCTTATTTTTTTCTACCTATAGGATAATACTCTCATATTAATATGTTTATACCAACACGATTAATCATTTGATACAAAAAGGTAGTTATATAAACACGGATATTTCTTAGAATTGAGGGTCATCCTTTAAAAGTTACGGTCATCATTTACAAATTACGGTCATCTTAAAAGCAATTACGGTCACCCTTGTTATGAATCGCTGATTCTGTTACGGTCATCTCGATTGTGATTTACGGTCATCTGAGCGATTTTTTCAAATCGAATTTCCCGTTTCATGCACATTTCTCGGAAGTAATTAGTGATTTCCGAGTGATTCTTTTATAAATTTACATCGTTTTAATGTATGATTTGTAAAGAAAATGATATAGAAACACTTGAACAGACAATACAGAAACTGACCTAATTTTTCATCCGACATCTTGGGATGACCGTGAATGCAGTTACGGTCATCAGCTTTACCCCAGTGTAGGGTGCTCTCTTCGAGGTCCGCGTTAGAAGTATAAATAGTGGGTAGCTTTTCAGTGTAAGTTGTCATTCGTATCGGAGACGTTGATAGAAGAAGACTATAAAGTTAGGACCGTTGATATTTAGCAGGATTAGTCAAACAAAGTGGAGTGTTTGAAACCTGCTGAGAAGATGTAGATAGTTTTGGTTCCGTAGAAGTTGTATAAACAGGGTTAGTGCTAAGATTTTGCGTTCCACATCTCTCACTTTTGCAGTGAGTGTTTGCTGTTAAACCATACCATGCCCCCGTCACACTAGACCAAGTTCCTATCACGTTCCCAGTGCGTTCTGAAAAAGTAGGCGAACGTAGTGGGAACTTCTAAGTCGTGGTATGAACGCAGTGCAAACTTATATGGTCGTACTACGAACTTGCATGGACGTGGTAAGGTCTTCATGGACGTGAAGGACGTGAAATAATTTTGAACATGTTCAAAACAAACGTAGTGAGAACTTCCTGAGGATAAAACGCAGTAAAGACCTAATAAGAACGTACTGAGAACGGCTTGGTCGTAGTAAGGACGTAGAGGACACTAGTTATGAACCGTATGGACGTAGTACGGACGTGATAAATTTGAAAGCCGTCTTCACTGCGTTTTTACTACGTTCTTGGAGATTGCACCAGGACCTTACTACAACTGCTCTACGTCTTTACTACGATCTTTTAGAACTTGGTGATTTAGGGAAGTTTTCAACACGACCTCGCGAAGACTATTCTACGTTCTTATTACGTTCTAAAAGACCTTATTACGTTCTTTGTACGACCTATCGGTATGCAGTACGTCTTTACCACGTCTGCGGTGCGTTTGCAGCAGATTTGAATCGGATCTCTGTTACCCGTGTTGAATATGGTATATATAGGTTTTTTTTTAAGACGGAATCATTTGTAATTGTACTGTTGAACGATGGAACAAGATTTTCTTCCACTTCATACATCATTACAAGGACAACAAGCTCTTCTTGATGCTCAAGTTGCGCTTTTCTGCTTCAGGATAAAAAGAAAACAAAGGAGACCCAGAACATGGTGGGTGCGTCCCTGGCTTACTCAGGAAAAAAGGCTTATGTTTGGCCACTATGATAGACTGATGCAGGAGTTGAGAATGGAGGATCAACAGTCGTTTTTCAACTTTCTGAGAATGCCGCCCGAGATGTTCGACGAAATATTGAATAGAGTAGGTCCCAGAATTCAAAGGAGAGATACCCGGCTTAGAAAAAGCATTGGAACCAGGCCTGAAGCTCGCTGTCACTATACGACACATCTTCTGGGGATAAATATCCAACTCTACAATACGACTTTAGAGTTGCCCGAAATACAATTTCTATGTTTGTTCCCGAAGTCTGCCAAGCCATTGTAGACGAATATAAAGTCGAAGCAATTTCTTGTCCCACCACACAGCGCGAATGGCGTGATACTGCTGAAGAGTTCCAGCGAAAATGGAATGTTCCACATGCCTGTGGTGCTCTCGATGGCAAACATATAGCCATTAGATGTCCTTCAAATACAGGATCACTCTTTCATAATTACAAGGGATTTTTCTCAGTGGTTCTTCTTGCATTAGTTAACGCGGATTACAAGTTTTTGTGGATTGACATCATTTTGGTATCTAGTTTTAAAAATGTGTGGCGTGACCCTGCCAACCAACCAAGATGTCCACCATGGCTAAAAATAGTACATAGGGGTGAAATGTAGATTTTGGCTTATATCTCTAAAACCAAAGCATTTAGAGCAAATCTGACGGGGATAAATTATTCATCAGGTCAAGATCTATCTGCCCTGAAATTTTCAGACAAAACAGACAACCTGTTGTTGGGTTGCTGCCCCAGAATTAGTAATTTTAAGGAAATTTTGCAGTTTTTGGTTATTATCTTGAATATTATAATAGATAGAGATAAACTGTAAACAGCAATAATGTTCAGCACAGTAAGATTTACAAATAAGTCAACATGGCCGAAATGGTGAGTTGACCCTATTTGGAATTATTGCCCTTTCTAGTCAATTTTTAACCATTTTTCGTAAATCTTAATAATCTTTTACAAAAATCTTCTCCTCTGAAACTACTGGGCCAAATTAATCCAAACTTGGCCACAATCATCATTGGGGTATTTAGTTTAAAAAATGTGTGGCGAGACCCTGCTAACCAACCAAGATGGCCGCCATGGCTAAAAATAAAACATAGGGCTAAAATGTAGATTTTGGCTTATAACTCTAAAACCAAAGCATTTAGAGCAAATCTGACATGAGGTAAAATAATCTGTTAGGTCAAGATCTATCTGCCCGGAATCGGACAACCCGTTGTTGGGTTGCTGCCCCTGAATTAGTAATTTTAAGGAAATTTGGCAGTTTTTGCTTATTATCTTGAATATTATTATAGATAGAGATAAACTGTAAACAACAATAATGTTCAGCAAAGTAAGATCTACAAATAAGTCAAATGACCAAAATTGTCAGTTAATCCATTAAGGAGTTATTGCCTTTTATAGTCAATTTTTAACCATTTTTCAAAAATTTTAGTAATCTTTTAAAAAATCTTCTCCTCTGAAACTACTGGGCCAAATTTAACCAAACTTGGCCACAATCATCATTTGGGTATTTAGTTTTAAAAATGTGTGGCGTGACCCTGCCAACCAACCAAGATGGCCACCATGGCTAAAAATAGTACATAGGGGTGAAATGTAGATTTTGGCTTATATCTCTGAAACCAAAGCATTTAGAGCAAATCTGACAGGAGATAAATTGTTTATCAGGTCAAGATCTATCTGCCCTGAAATTTTCAGACAAAACAGACAACCTGTTGTTGGGTTGCTGCCCCAGAATAAGTAATTTTAAGGAAATTTTGCAGTTTTTGGTTATTATCTTGAATATTATAATAGATAGAGGTAAACTGTAAACAGCAATAATGTTCAGCAAAGTAAGTTCTACAAATAAGTCAAATGACAAAAAATTGTCAGTTTACCCCTTAAGGAGTTATTGCCCTTTATAGTCATTTTTTTTAACAATTTTCATAAATTTTTGTAAATTTTTTGTAAATTTTTAGAACATATTTTCCACTGTAATTACTGGGCCAAGTTCATTATAGATAGAGATAATTGTAGCAAGAAGAATGTCCAGTAAAGTAAGATCTACAAACACATCATGATCACACAAACACAATTTTGTCATGAATTTATCTGTGTCCATTGTTTAATATGCACATAGACCAAGGTGAGCGACACAGGCTCTTGAGAGCCTCTAGTTGTATTATATGAAAAGTGTACAATTTAAAGAAATAACAAATAATGACTTTAGATTTATGATATTGTATTGCTGTTATTAGTTAAGGGGGATAGAAATTGTCACATTGGAGAGGTTTCCCTGTATTTGTGTAGGACAGTTTACAGGAAAAAAGATGACACAATTCAAGCAAGCCTTAATTAAGAGTAATATCATTTTCGATCTGGTGCAAAATATTTCTACATTGTTTTAGTAGTACATATTATCAGACCGATACAATATTTGCACTTTGGACCATTTAAGTTAACTGACTTGTCTATTGCCCAAAATTAAATGAAGATTATATAAATAAACTCATCATATATACCTGGATTGAAATTATATATTTGCGCAAGACGTGCGTTCGTAAAGCTATTGCATATCTATTATATTTATATTATAAATTAAGGAATGTATCTCCCTCATGCAAAGCTTGATCCCTTTCACGGATTTGGCTATACTTTTTGGACCTTTTGGATTATAGACATGTATTGTCGAAATGCGCATTGGTGCAAGAAAATTGGTACCGTTAATTTTATCATAGCCATTTCTTGTTTTTTTTAATTGGCTGCACAATTCCTCAAAATATATCCAAAAAAATAATTGTGTATCGTTTCAAATAAATAAATAAAAAACAATGTTAGAAAATCGATAAAACATTTTAAGTGAATTTAGTGAACATATTTTTTTTTTTTGTAATGGGTCGTATCTTTCGTTGATTGTCTTGATTTTATGTTATATAAAACATGCATTAATAAATATTGATATATAATGATATAAATCAAAAATTTAAATTGTTCAATTTCTGCTCTAAAACTGTATTTCATTTGGCAAAGTTGTCGTTACTTACTACAGAATGAGAAAGGCGGAAAATTATCAAACCAATATCACCTCCAAAAATATTTTGTTAAAATAGATTAAAAGGAAATTGTTATGTAAAATATAGTATTGCGGTAATTAATGTATGAGGTTTAAACGCACCACTTAGGTAACTAAATTAATCGTTCTGCCAGCATCCTTCGGGGGCTTCGTAGGTTAGGCATTAAAACAATACACAAAAACATATATTATATACAGCAAAACACAACAACCCTTGACTTATGTGCTGACATTCGCCAAAAGGATTAAATTTCCAATTAGACCAAAATAACGAAAGCGAATTGATATGTTTTAGATATTTTACTAAAGTATCTTATGAACCTTTGTTTAATCATTCAAAATAGACAAACCAAGTCCTCGAATAGTTTTCATATTTTCTGAACAAACACAATATTTTATTTGAACTACTTCCAAGTGCCTTTATTTTCTCCTTCTTTAGAATAATTAACCAGATACAAAGTAATATAAAACATGCATAAGAAATTTCAAGATATAACGATAAATGTGAATCAACATTTAGAGCGAAAGTGTTTATAAAACTTGAATCTCAAACTTTGCATCGTACAAATGTATTTCTAAAACAGTAATACATTTGAAAAACTTGTGGGAAGTTACAATTGAATACGAAGGGCAAATCATTTTCAAAGCAATATTACTTCCCAAGATAAACTCATCAGAAACACAAAAGAAACCGTTGAGCCAAATTTGGTATCTGAGTGTAGGATTTTATGGGGTTAATATTGTCAATGAATTAAAAAAATTGAATAGCTTAATATTTTTTCCATTATTTTTGTATTCATATTCAGCATTGAGAATGACGTGAAACTGTAAATTAATGTATGAGGTTCAAACGCACCACTTAGGTAACTTAACTTAAATCGTTCTGCCAGCATCCTTCGGGGGCTATCGTAGGTAAGGCATTAGAACAATACACAAAAACATATATTATATACAGCAATACACAACAACCATTGACTTATGTGCTGACATTCGCCAAAAGGATCAAATTTCCAATTAGACCAAAATAACAGAAAGCGAATTGATATGTTTTAGATATTTTATTAAAGTAACTTATGAACCTTTATTTAATCATTCAGAATAGACAAACCAAGTACATTATGATTGATTTTATTTGAATTTTATGATCATTTAAGATGATAAGACATTTGTCAATGAACAGCGGTATACTACTGTTTCCTTTATTTGTCCTGTATCTGTTTAGGACAAGATGGTGTACTTGACACAGATGATAGTATCATTTCAAATTGAGACCAAACATCCTTAAAGAGAAAAAACAATTATCACTCCGGCGCTATACGTCCTCGAATAGTTTTCACATTTTCTGAACAAATACAATATTTTATTCGAACTACTTCCAAGTGCCTTTATTTTCTCCTTCTTTAGAATAATTAACCAGATACAAAGTAAAATAAAACATGCATAACAAATTTCAAGATATAACGATAAAATGTGAATCAACATTTAGAGCGAAAGTGTTTATAAAACTTGAATCTCAACTTTGCATCGTACAAATGTATTTCTAAAACAGTAATACATTTGACAAACTTGTGGGAAGTTACCATTAAATACGAAAGGCTAATCATTTTCAAAGCAATATTACTTCCCAAGATAAACTCATCATAAACACAAAAGAAATCGTTGAGCCAAATTTGGTATATGAGTGTAGGATTTTATGGGGTTAATATGGTCAACTGAGTTAAAAAAATTGAACAGCTTAATTTGTTTTCCATTATTTTTGTATTCATATTCAGCATTGAGAATGACGTGAAACTGTAAATTAATGTATGAGGTTCAAACGCACCACTTAGGTAACTTAACTTAAATCGTTCTGCCAGCATCCTTCGGCGGCTATCGTAGGTTAAGGATTAGAACAATACACAAAAACAGACATTATATATAGCAATACACAACAACCATTGACTTATGTGCTGACATTCGCCAAAAGCATTAAATTTACAATTATACCAAAATAACAGAAAGCGAATTGATATGTTTTAGATATTTTATGAAAGTTTCTTATGAACCTTTATTTAATCATTCAGAATAGACAAACCAAGTACATTATGATTGATTTTATTTGAATTTTATGATAATTTAAGATGATAAGACATTTGTCAATGAACAGCGGTATACTACTGTTTCCTTTATTTGTCCTGTATTTGTTTAGGACCAGATGATGTACTTGACACAGATGATAGTATCATTTCAAATTGAGACCAAACCTCCTTAAAGAGGAAAACAATTATCATTCCGGCGCTATACGTCCTCGAATAGTTTCATTTTCTGAACAAACACAACATTTTATTCGAACTACTTCCAAGTGCCTTTATTTTCTCCTTCTTTAGGATATTCAACCAGCTATAAAGTAATATAACACATGCATAAGACATTTCAAGATATAAAGATAAAATGTGAATCAACATTTAGAGCGAAAGTGTTTATAAAACTTGAATCTCAACTTTGCATCGCAAAAATGTATTTCTAAAACAGTAATACATTTGAAAAACTTGTGGGAAGTTACTATTGAACACGAAAGGCAAATAATTTTCAAAGCAATATTACTTCCCAGATAAACTCATCAGAAACACAAAAGAAACCATTGAGCCAAATTTGGTATAAGAGTGTAGGATTTTATGGTGTTAATAGGGTCAACTGAATTAAAAAAAAATGAACAGCTTAATATTTTTTCATTATTTTTGTATTCATATTCAGCATTTAGAATGACGTGAAACTGTATAAAAATCTATTTTTTTTGGCAGATATTTAAGATGTTATTTTTTACATTGATCATTTGAACAAATATAATGTATGGCAAATAAGACCATTTCAATTTTGAATTTATCAATTTCCCCCAACTTAGTAGCAATCACCTAAATTAACCTGAATATGGGATATAAATTTCCCAACTCATTCAGTATTCAAAAACTTGCATCCTCTACTCAGACTTTATAAAACGTCACCAGTGTCTCAGCAAAAAGTTGATGAACCAAGGTTGTGTAAAAAAATGTATGAAAACAAGTTAATTACGTGTTAAAGTGTTTTTTTATTTGTCTTTGTAAATTAATAACTTGTACGGTTTATACAAAAAAGAAGATTTAGTATGATTCTAAATTGGACAATTATTCACAAGATACGAAATGACACAGACATTAACAGCTATAGGTCACCGCACGACCTTCAACAGTGAGCAAAGCCGGAACATCATAATCAGCTATAAAAGGACCCGAACTCACAAATGTTAAACAATTCAAACGAGAAAACTAACGATCTAATTAATGTACAAAAAAATGAACGAAAAACAGTATGTAATATAGCAACAAACGACGACCACTGAATTACAGAATTCTGACTTGGGACAGGCAACTAAATACAGAATGTGGCTGGGCTAAACATGTTAGTGGGATCCCACTCCTCCTCATAACCGGGGACAGTAGTGAAACAGTACAGAATAAGAATGAACACTATAATCAGTTGCAACAGGGTTAACACATCAGATGGATACAAATAGAAATATATCTAACAAGTGTACAGATTTGAGAGTTCTGGCAGTTTTTGACAGCTAGTTAAAAGCCAATGATAACTAATAAAAATAATCATGCATCTAAGACTAATGTATCAATCAGTACAATGGATTTAGTGTAAATTTGTAATGAACAGTTAGAGAAAAACATGACTTTGTGCAATGCCACGATATAGGAATCTAAAGATTGTAGATCCATGCAAGTGTACATGTATATAGCAATATCACTTTAATTTGCTTTTATTTAACTGATAACAAAATGAATATTAATACCAATAAAAACAATATTCAAATATCTTATCACAGTATTTGAAAGGTAACCATTTGGAATAAGTTTATTTAAGGGATTGATAAGTTTACCAGGATCGTTTTCAAAATTTGCAGGCACGGTAAACAACATCGCCGTAAAATGAGGATGTGCCTATCCGTTTGAAATAAGTTTTCTACAGGACTGGTACAAAAAAAAATTCAAAACCAAATCTTTATATCTTTGGAAGAATTTTGTAAACATTAATTAAGGTAGATTAATTCATGATTTAATAATTTACCAGTAATACATAGATTACGTTGGTTAAAATCTAAAACGTCACAACAGACACAGGCATAGTGAACTAGTTGTGAAATATTAAAACCGTAAGATGGTGCCAAAGAAACATCAACATCCAAAAAAGAAAAAGAAACGATAGGGAACGAAAAAATCGTCCCTTTTGTCGTAAACGGGTTTTCCGTGTAAAACTGAAATATCTAAATCCAGGAAAGGACAGTTATTACAGTTTAAATTTGATTTATCTAAGGAAAGTTCCTTTGGGTAAATTTCGGCAGTATGTTTAGAAAGTTCTTGATTATTTAACGAACAAATATCATCAAGATAACGGTAAGTGTTTTGTTGAATATTTAATTAAATGCAATTTAGACGGGTTTTTGCTGAGTTTGGTCATAAACTGTGATTCATAACAATACAAAAACAAGTCCGCTATGAAAGGGACGCAATTAGTGCCCATGAGAATACATAAAATCTGTCGATACACTTTGTTGTTGAAGCGTACATAAATATAATCAAATAGAAAATTATCAGCTTCAATCATCTCATCACACCTCCAGTAAGTATATCTAGCATATTTACCTTTCCCATTAGAGAAGAAGACTTTAAATTAGTTGCAGCAAATGTATTTGCATTCAGATTTACCAAACGACATTTAATTAAATAGGAAATCTTTTATTTGATAAGATTGTGTGGAAGTGTAGTGTAAAAAGTTGAAAAGTCAAAACTGTCAACAGAATCAAAAGGACCATCAAAAGCAATTAATTTATCCAAAGCTTCTAGAGAATATTTTAAATTCCAAAAATAGCTAATTCCACTATTTTCATATATTTTATTTCAAAAGTTTATGATCAGTTATTTGATAGTTAAGGAACTAGTTAACAACACTGAAAGATCAGTTGTAGAACACTTACTAGAGGCCGAGATGAAACGATAGTTTACTGTTTTTTGTAAAGTTTATGTAACCAATACATAGTATGGAACTTCTAATGTTCAGAAAAGGCCTTCAGCTGTGATGTCGCTATGATATATTTGTTTACTATACGACTCTCTGTGAAGCGCACGCACTTGAATGTAGATGAATGTAAAATTGCATGCTTAAGAACGTCCGTGTAGCATTTACGGCATTGATTTTTTTTTCGGAAAATATGCATTTTACAGCTGACTATGCGGTATGGACTTTGCTCTTTGTTGAAGGTCGTACGGTGACCTAAAGTTGTTAATTTCTGTGTCATTTGGTCTCTTATGATGAGTTGTTTCATTGGCAATCATACCACATCTTCTTTTTTGTATTATTTTCTCTTTTATTTAGTTCTGAATTATTCTCAAAATGTGATATTCGAATATCCACAACATTTATACATTTATTTAGATAAGAATCAAGAGATTTTTATCATATTTTTCCAGTCTACACCAATTTTTACAAAACGAGGAGAGAGCGTCTTTTGTGACCTGACTACACTGTTTCCAATCTATTTTAGATTGAGACCGATATTTTGGTCCTTTTTGAAAATAGATTTTTACCTCTTTGTCTTGGGCGATATTGATGTCCCTATAATAACATGGTCTTGGGGGTCATATCTAAACTTCGACGATTTACAATTTCAAGTTTAAGTATTGTTTTCTACACTGACGTCTGCTGTTACTGACATATCACTAAACAACTTCTGCTTGGTTTTTTGTGTGTTTACGAAATAATAAGTGGTTCTGTCTATTTGTCCATATTCCATATTTCGTAATATTGTTTTGGCGTGGCTCGGTACTTTGACATTCCGCGTTGTGTTATTTTCCCATGTTCCGTGTCTTAATGTCAATTTGTTTTAATAGAAATTAAATTATCACACAATATTGACTACTGTATCCCTATTTTGACATTTTTACCTATTACGTCTGTTTGTTTTATTCGCCCATTGTTGTAAATATAGTGGAATTGCATGATATTGTCATACTAGTGAGAGGTTCAGCTTCATTTGAATAAAAACCAGGTTTAAATGATTATTTTCTTCATAAGGACTAACGCAGAAATATGACAGTTGTTTAAAATTCGTTTGATGTGTTTGAGCTTTTGATTGAGCCATTTGAAACGTGACTTACCAGTACTGAATTTTTCTCGGAGTTAGGTAGTTTTTGGAATATATGTTAGTATGTATGCAATATTTCATTCAGTTTTCACAGATATACCACTGTTCCATTTTTTCCTATTTTCCAAGGTAAATATTTACATTGGTGAATATAACATATTATATTAATGCAAACATTCGCAAATGCAAACAAATTAATATTGGCAATAAACTGGCCAACGGATGTCTAATATATTCGTTTGAAAACTAGTTGATATATATTGTACATAAAGGCAAGAGTAATATACCGGTGTTCAAAAGTCATAAATCGATTGAGAGAAAACAAATCCGGGTTACAAACTAAAACCGAGGAATAAACATCAGCTATTAGAGGAAAACAAAGGAACAACAGGAACACTGAAGTCCAACAAAAACAAACGCCAACATACATAGAAACGAACTATTTGATAATAAACTACCATATTCCTGACTTGGTACAGGACATTTTAAGAAAAATACTGGGTTGAACCTGATTTAATGGCTCGCCAAATCTCCCGCTTGATGACAATGTTTAAAAAAACGCTAAAAAGACAATACTACGTGACAGAAATACAGCACAAACTCACGCAAGAACATTCACCACAGAGAAATGCACAAACATATAAAACAATAGTCTTCACAAAATGCAAACCGCAAAACAACAACGAACATATTCAATTAACGACAGACACCACCGGATATGTCAAACAGTGACGCGCTTACGTAACTAACATGCAATCTCGAACTTTTTACAGATATTTTCACAATACTTGTCCAAACAATCGTCATGACAATGTTGGTATTGAAAGGCAATTTTATAATTATTTGGACTACAAACGATAAAACATAACACATTATCAAACCGACACCATAACAGAACCATCAAATATAAAATCGTGAATGTTGGATGTACAGAATACCGAGACACGCTGATTAGCAATGCAAATTCTCAATCGGTATAACAGTCATATTCGGGAATACGTCACGTTCGGTACTTAACAGACAGACGACATAGATGTTAAACCACAATCGAAGACGTGGTAAACAAGTCATTTGTTAGTTTAGACACAGCTACATCGTATAGATCAACAATTCGTTAAGGTGTCCATAAAAATGTACGGAGTTTCATTTCAAATCTTTAATCTGTTGGAGCAGTTTCTGCGTGCACACTCCTGTAAAAATACGATTTGATTATTGATTAAATTTTGACATTATTTTGAAAGTTTACAAATAAGATTTATAAATGTGTTTTCATTTAATTTGGTATTAAATGTTAACTGTACATTTCCATGAATCACAAATAAGACCGTAAAACTTTATGTTATTGAATTGTTTCAAAAACTCTCAGGTGATTTGATTTTTGTCAGTGGATACGTTACCCTGAGACAGTCATTTGAGCACAGAGGACAGAATTAGAATTAGAATATAAAACAAACTTTGATTAAGAGGAATAGAATTATCGATCTTGTACTATACATTTGAATATCGTTGATTAGCATTTCCAGATCAGTAAAATCTTTGTACTTTTAGACTACTTCATTCTGAATTTTCCCGTAATATCAGTTATCATTTTCCTCACTTTTGCTGAAATATTCCTAAATTATACACACATTTTGTTTTGATTAAACTGAGTACCGTTTCTAAGAAATAAAAAATAAGATATGGACGTTTATAAAAAAAATCAATCTTGGTTCCTATGATGAGTTTATTTACAACCACTGGGTCGATGCCACTGCTGGTGGAGTTGTAATTCCCCGAAGGTATCACCAGCCCAGTAGTCAGCACTATAATGACTTCAGTTATCATTGATATGTTCATAATCATAAATTAACTGTTGATCTTTGAATTTTTGAAATACTGATGAGTCTTCTGTAGAAGAAACGCCCGTCTGGAGCAAATATAAAAATTCAATGCTGGTTCCTATGATAAGTTTATTTTTATTTAAGTAATTGAATTGATAAGACAGCTCAAAGTCCTTTCACCTTTGAACTCCTTCTAAATTGATCATTTTAATGTAATAGAAAAGGTATAAGATTTGTATAAAAAAATATCGCTAGAAAATACTTATTCGAGTGCAAAAGTCAAAACATAATTGTTCCTTTGTAGCTCCAAAATTGTACCCCAATTTGCAAAAGTGTAATGGTTTTTGCAGATTGGTCAAGAGAAAACGTTTAAGAACCAATACATCTCCCCAAAAATCCTTTGATAAAAAAATACGAAGGAACCCACTGTGCAACATATAATATATGGGTAACGTATTTTAGGTGGGTAATACGGACATCTTAGATAATAAAAAATCAAGAATTATTGACTGATATTTCTCCCAGGATCTTTTTAATATGTTGTCTGCTTAGACATAACTCCATTAAGTTTAACCGAATATGCGCTTGAGGTGGAGATGATGTAATGAGGATTTACTGCAATATATCAACCAGTTAACAAACAGATATACTAGACTTCCGTCGGCCCATTATTGCTTTGACGAATACGCCACATGAAATGAAGAAATGTGTAATGTTGTATTGTAGGTACTACAAACCAATCAAATTAAGTTACAGAAGTCCCTATATGTTGCTTGTTAGCTGTCGTGTTATAACACCCCTCTCTTTTTATACATTATTTTTTTCAAGTAACATAAGTTTGAGAAGGCAATATATATACTCACTATTTTTACTTTTGATAAACGTATTGCAATTTCCTGAAAGATGTTTTAATATCGTTTAATATATTTCGTATAATGTTTAAAGTGTCCCATTTTTGATAAAATAAAAAGGTTGTTTGGATGGATGTTATTGAAAATTTCAGATATTAATATGTCAATGGAGTGGTTACCTTGTATCTTTTTACGATTAAATAGATAACTGGAACAGGAATGACAAACTGTTTAGTATGATTAAGATTTATCTTTCCTTTTTCTGTATTTGACATTTTCATTTCTTTTCTCAGTTTTTCAAAAATCGTCTGACAAGTTGAAAGTGAAATGTAAAAATTTAATTTTAATTTGATTTTGGTATCATTTCTAAGAAACAAGTATTACAGACATTTATATGTGTGTAATAAAATTGATACTTTAACTTTGTTGACATGAATTAAGTGAATAGAGAGGTTATCCTATATGGTTTTAGGTCACGACAGATAACTAGATCCGGGATGAAACAACATTCTAATAAATAAACTCATCATAGCTACAAGCATAAAAATTAAAATTGATACCAATATAAAATTGAAAACGAAAGGTCACCTTACGGAATTCAAAGATGAACAAAACTCATACCGCATAAGTTATAAACGGCCCCTTCATGGCAAATATATCACTTAACTTATTTACTGACATTCGCTTAAAAGGATCAAATTCCTGTGAAGATCGTTAAACACTTCTATAGTAAGATCGAACACACCTGCTTATGTACTGATTTTGTGACATAGATAGATACCCCATATCTTTTTTTTTTTCTATTTTATGTCTTTTATGAACACATGATCCTCAACTCAATCATACAAAACTAATGAATTTAGTTGTAAAAGATCAAATACATTTGTCTATCCCATGCAAAACCCGGACCATGTTTTGTTATTACCACACAAAAAAAACCAGTACATTAAGATTGATTTTATTTGCATCTTATGGAAATTCAAGATGATAAACAGTCAGGGGCGTTACTTAAACAAGTTTTTTTTTAGTTACTTATATAGGTAATTTTTGTTTTTAAAAATTATAAAATAACTCAATAGAGTTATTTTAAATTTCAATAGAAGCATGGGCTTAATTTAGTTTTCATGAATGTTTACATCATTTTATATCATAAAAATTTGAGAGGAGTATAGAGGTAAAGGGTTACTTTAAGAATAACGACAAAAATATAACTTAGATAAGTTATTTTATACATCTTTGAAATAATCAGTAATAACACTTCTTTAAGGAACATATGTAATTCTTTTGGGTTACAAATTATAAATAACTTTAAGTCTTAATTAAATCACAAGTTTCTGTCTATTTATATCTGTCTACCTTCATGATTTTCAAGGAAAACGGTATTTTAATAGTCCCAAGAGACCAATCTTTGACCAAGAAGCGTCGATATGAAAGATAAGTGCGTCAGAAAGGCAATTAGTGTTTCAGAAGGATTAGATTTTATATTTCATGGGAAAAATAACCAGATGACTTTGAAAATTTGTTAAAGCTAGTAAAATCTGTATAATTGGACACCTATAAAAATAATATTTAGAAAAATTACTTAAATAAGTAATATTTAAAATAGCCTCGTTTTCAACATTACTTGTATAGGTAATTTTAAAGTTACTTGTTTAAGTAATGCCCCTGACTATTAAACAAATTGTCAAAGTTGACAATAAAACTTTTTTTAAAGAAATTACTTTATCAATCCTGCTCTATACGTCTTCGAAAAATAATTCATATTATCAGAACAACCACAACATTTCTTTGAACTATTTCCATGTAACTTTTTCTATTTTCTCTTAATTTAGGATACTTAATCAGATACAAATTAATATAAAATACGTATAATCAAATATCTCTATATAACTAAAAAATAGAGTTTCCATGATGCGCGAAAGTTTTTATTAAACTAAAATCTGAACTTTTCATCATAGCTCTAAAATGGTACCTCATTTTGCAAAGTTATCGAAAATTACTGCTGAATGAGAAAAGCTAATCATTTTCAAAGCAATCTCACTTTCAAAAATAAAATTTATCGATATGGTGGTATTCATTTGCACAACGGAAACTAGTAGTACACATTTCTCGAACAGTTAACAGTTGGCACTTTGACTACTTCAATTTGACCTTGTCCCCAAAAATAAAAGCTACAAAATATCTATAGTCATTTTTACCTCTTTTTCTGCAATATTCTTAGAATCTTTATAAATTTCATATTGATTCAACTTGTAACCGTTTCTTAGAAATACAATTTAAGATATGTTCATCTTCAGGGTAATATAAAAGATATATATAGATTCTTAAATTGGTACCAGTGGATTATCGGAGTTATATCATCGAGATAATTAAATTACCGGATTTCAAAGTCCGAGCATTCGGAGGACTTTAAAGTTGATTATTAACTATCTTGATTGGATAAATCCGATAATCCACGAATAACTATGAAATAATCAGCTACTCTAATGAATATCAAATAAATTTTCATTTTTGATATAAGCGAAAATCCATTCGAGCGGATTCCACATTCCACAAAGTTGTCAATTTCATTAAAACATGTTAGCATCTTTTGATTCAGTCAGTGAGCTGATAAAGTTTATGAACCGTAAATTTATCCAGTCATCTTCTGAGATCATCGACAACCACAAGTTGATTATTTTTTTATACATTGGTTCTGGAAAGGGTTAAACTTCCACAGAATTAGATAAAAGTTATTATAAGAAATCTATAAAAATTAATCGCTATCTGACGACAAAACTATGACTCAATGCAAAAGTCAATACATAATTGTTCCATCGTAGACCAAAAGTTATACTCATATTTTTAATTGGTTTTGACTTAAAGAGAAAGTAAAACCGTTTAAAGACCAATATTACTTCCAAAAATTCATTAATAAAAACAAAACACAAAGGAAAGCTTTGTGCAAAATATATTACATGTGTTAAGAATTTTATGTGGTTAATATGAACAACCTAAATAACTGAATTCAAATCACTGTTGTACAAGATGGTCATTAAATTAGTTATATTCAAGTTTATCATTGATAATGCGGTAATACTGTCTAAATAATGAAAATCTGCCGGTATATTGTCAATATATATCAACCAGTTTACAAACAGATATACTAGACTTCTGTTGGTCAACAAATGCAACGCAAATACACTTTTTGTACTGAAAAAGTGTTAATGGTTTATTAGGTGTTTTTCAAGTAATACAAGATTTTGAGAAAGCAATATATATAATCAATGTTCTTATATTTTTTTTAATATTTTCCATCGATATTTTTTAAAATATGGATTGATTTAGTTTGTAGAATGTTTAAAGACAACCATTTTGATAAAAATAAACAAATGTCGTTAAAATGTATCCTATTGAATAGATCAGATAACTGAATGTCATTAATTGCCTTTTTTTAAAGATATATTAATTTGTGTCATTTAGAATTAGTATTACAAGTAAAATAAGTAATATGCAAGAAATAACAAATACCGACTTTCGATTTATGTTATTACATTGCTGGTATAAGGTAAGGGGTCTGAATTTGTAAATGGAGAGGTTTGCCTATATCTGATTAGGACAAGATAGTTTACAGGATCAAAGACGACAGCATTCTTAATCAAATTGAGATATAACCTTGATAAGGAGGAATAGCATTATCGATCTTTTTATGTTTCAACTAACCAAATACAACCACTTGGTTGTAAGTACATTGTATGTATATCTGAACAGCACACGATTTGAGTGTCGAGGTAAAACACGTTCCTCTGTCACCCTCACACAGTGATGTTACACAATAACAATGAAAATAAACTTTACAAATAATCTGAAGAAATTTATTTAACAAATCAACATGGAGGATCTGTCAATAATACCTTTAATTGTTTTTCAAACAGATATACTACACTTTAACTTTTCTTCTTTTTCTACTGTTAATATGTTTGGATTGAGGAATAAAAATATTATTTTACAGGTGGCTGAGTTCTAATCAAATTGAAACACTTGACGAAAATATCTTTAATGGTTTGACGGCTCTGACACATTTGTAAGTAATTTGAATCCACAAACAACTGTTTGCCCATTCTGATGCTGGTTATCCATGCAATGATGTAATTTATCTTTTTTTCATTTTCGTGCACAGATATTTTAATTTGTGTCAATTTGATTTTTGTATTATATGAAAAGTGTACAATTTAAAGAAATAACATATAATGACTTTAGATTTATGATATTGTATTGATGTTATTAGTTAAGGGGGATAGAAATTGTGACATTGGAGAGGTTTCCCTGTATTTGTTTAGGACAATATAGTTTACAGGAAAAAAAAAAGATGACACAATTCAAGCAAGCCTTAATTAAAAGTAATATCATTTTCGATCTAGTGCAATATGTATAGATTATAACATGCCCTTTTCCATATTGGCCCTGGTATTATCCCGATATGGGTCGAGGGATGATACCCGGGCCAATAGGAAAAAGACATGTTATAATCTTTTTATCACATATTTAAGTTCTGCAGAAAAGAGAAAAAAAGGTCAATTATAACAATTTAATGAAACATAAAAGGTAAAATCTGAAACATTTTATCACAAACGTGAAGTTAAAGACGCAATGACGTCACATCATTTGGAATCAGGACACACTATCAATATACTATTGTTTGCCCCGGCAATTTTGAGGTTATTGCATATGTAAAACCTGAGGTATTCATAACAAATATGTGATAAATTTCTACATTTTGTTAGTAGTACATATTATCAGACCGATACAATATGTGCACTTTAGACTATTTCAGTTTAACTGATTTGTATATTGCCCCAAAATTAAATGAAGATTATATAAATAAACTCATCATATTTACCAGGATTGAAATTTTATATTTGCGCCAGACGCGCGTTCCATAAAGCTATTGCATATCTATTATAGCCTTTTGGTTTTTTTTTTTTTTCTAATTGGCTGCACAATTCCTCAAAATATATAAAAATAAAATAATAATTGTGTATCTTTTCAAATAACAATAATAAAAAATGTTAGAAAATCGGTACAACAGTGAATTTAGTGAACATATTTTTTTTGTAATGGGTCGTATCTTTCATTAATTGTCTAGATTTTATGTTAATATGAAACATGCTTTAATAAAAATTGATATATAATGATATGAAGCAAAACTTAAAATTGTTCAATTTCTGCTCTAAAACAGTATTTCATTTGGCAGAGAGTTGTCGTTTCTTACTACTGAATGAGAAAGGCGGAAAATTATCAGACCAATATCACTTCCCAAAAATATTTTGATAAAATAAATTAAAAGGAAATTGTTATGTAAAATATAAAATATTGCGTAAAGTAGTGTATGAGGTTCAAAATGACAACTAAGGTAACTAAACTGAAAACGTTGTGCCAGCATGCTTCGGGGGCTATTGTCTGCATGCACACAACCATAATTTAGGCTACTTCACGCCATGGCCACTGACTTTGGACCTGCTTAAAGGACACAATAAATCAAACACGGTAGAAGACCGCAGCACTGCTGTAAAATATGGTAATCAAATTATTTGTATTAAAATAAATTATTAATATTGCGGTAAATTTTTCTAAGATCAACATTGGTTTTTATAGATTTAAGGGCAGACATTGAAGATGTTTTTGTCTTATAATGATTATGTAAAATAATTGGAAAATAACTAGTATATATTATATTATGAAAATCTGTCACTATGTTTCCGTTATTCCGTTTTTTTTCCTTTTATAGTTGATGTGCTCCCCTACGGCTTCAGTTTGTAACCCGGATCTGTTTTCTCTCAATCGATTCATGACGTTTGAAAGCCCTATACTACTATTGCCGTTATTTGCAATATATCAACTAGTTTACAAACCGTTATATTAGACTTTCGTTGGCCAATTTATTGCCAATGTTAATCTGTTTGCATTTACGAATATTCCAACTGTAATTATGATGAAATAAATTATGCTATATTGTAGGTCCCTACAGACCAATCAAATTACAAAATTTCCATGTATTGCTGGATTGCTCTTGTATTATACTACCCCTATTATTTAATTCATTGTTTTTAAAGTAAAATAAGTTTTTAAGTATGCAATATAAATAATCAGAGTTTTATTTTTTTCAAATAATGCTATTTTCCGAAAGATTTAAATACTGTTTAATTGATTTAGTATATCATATAAAGTCTACTGTTTTCAAAAAAATAAGATGTCGTTTAAATGATGCTATTTGATAGATCAGATAACGCAATGTCATCTGCATTTTGTTAATAGAGCGGTTACCATGTAACTTTTCATATTACATTAGTTAACTGGAGAAAGAATGACAAACTGTTCAGTATAATTGAGATTAAACTTTAATAATGGGAAATTTAATAAGTAATTCTCTAATTTGAGCACTATCAAAATATAGTACTTTATGATGCTTTGTATTTGACTTTTCTTTTCTTCTTTCTAAAAACCGCCTGCGCTTCTTAGAGAAAGGAATGAATTTCGCTTTAATTTGATTTGGTATAATTTTAAGAAATTACATAGTAATAAGGACGTTTAGAGATTTAGATGGTGATGTTCCTTTGGCACCATCTTACGGTGTTTATATTTCACAACTTGTTCGCTATGCCCGTGTTTGTTGTGACGTTTTTGATTTTAACGAACGCAACCTATGTATTACTGGTAAATTATTAAACCAGGGATATCGTTACCATAAATTATTTAAAACCTTTACTAAATTTTTCCATAGATATAAAGATTTGGTTTTGAAGTTTGGTTGTACCTGTAGAAAACTTATTTCAAACGGGATAGCATATTCTCATTTTTACAGAATGTTGTTAACCGTGCCCGGAAATTTAGAAATGATCCATTTAAACTTGTTGCTCCTTTAAATAAACTTATTCTAAAAGGTTACAGACCTTCTAAAATTCAAACTGACCATTATTCCGTGCTTTCATCGTGTATCGTGCGTGTTGCGTGCGTGCATCGTGCGTGTATCGTGCGTGTGCCAATCGTGCGTTCATCATTCATCGTTCCGTGTATTTTCCGTGTAACGTGCGTGCATCGTGTATTCTTAATCGTGTATCGTGCGTGTATCGTGCGCTAATCAAGCATTCATTCTTAACCGTGTATCGTGCGTGTATCGTGCGTTCATCTATCATTCATTCTTAACCGTTCGTCAAGCGTGTATAATTGTGTATATCAGATCATGTGCATTTGTCAAACGTTCATCTCTAATTGTGTAACGTTCATACATTGCGGTTTTTATATGATAGTCGGTTATAGAGCTCACCAAAGCTTATATTTTTTCTCACGGTTAAAGTATATACATGTATATATAAACGAGTCTAAATTGAAAACTACGTTCAAACCTATGATTGCGTTGGATAAAAACCGGAATTTTTATACGTGTGCTTGTAAAACAAATTTCGTTGTAGAAGGGTCTAAAAACAGCACAAACAACATTTTCCAAAAGACCAAAAAAGTGAAAAAGTATATTTAAACAAAACGCATTTGACCATCGGCGATTGCCAAATAAAATTGATCACAAGATGTAATAAATGGATCTTAATATAAATTTAATACTAAACAGAAAAAAATTAACTTGTGGCCACGATGTTATGCCACTAACATACGGTGTCAATATTTTTTTTATTACACCAGATCCTGATTTCGACAATAAATGTCTCTTCAGTGATGTGAGGGATCGAAACGGTATTTGGAAGGCCATATAAAAAGTACCCTCTTTTTTTGAAAAAGTATCCTCATTTTTTAGATAGACTCTTGAATTTTAAGAGTCAATGTAGGATGAACGGATCATATAAACCGAGGGGAAAATATGATACAAGCCCAAACGAAAAAATATAAACGAGTCTAAATTGCTGTTATTTGTTAAAAATATTCTGTCAATTAAAAACAAATGTGCTTTTGCAAAATTTAAATGTGGGGAAGCTCCACTAAAAAAATCGAAACTGGAAAGTATGAAAGAAAAGAAGTCCACGAGATGACATGTGTTGTAGCTCTCCTATTGAAGATGAACTTCATGTCATTCTAAAATGCCCATTATATGTAGTTTTAAGAGAAATATTATACATTTTAATGAACATTTTAACCTATAATTATCAGATAGCGAAACTTTTATATTTTTATTTAATAACGGCAATGTTGCTGCTATAGTCGCCAAAAACACCAACCATATTTTATTGAAAAGAAACTATACAAATCCTTGGTTGAACTAGGCTAGATTATAATTCTTCGCTTTTTTGGCAAATTTATATGCTACTGAGATATTATCAAATATTTGATAAATACCATTATAAATATCATTTTTGTCTTAGTTTCTGATGGTCACATGCACGTTATGTTATTCCATTGAAAAAATACAATATACAAGATTGTCGGGTAAATGTGGATTGCGGATTAAAATGTTAAATGTCAAACTTGAATAAATTAAACTGAGGCGAATTAACACGAATATGTATATTCTCTTCAACAGTGTTTGAATTCTCTCTTCTGAATTTCATTTAAACTAAGCTAAAATGTTTTGTGGAAAATTGAATAAAAATAAACATTATATGTATTTGAAGGCATTATTTTAATTAAACAAATATAAGATCAGGCAAATATATCATGTATTATTTTAACTTGAGGAACCTTTAAAAACTTGAAATTGAATTTACAAGTTTAAGATATAATCTTGTTTTTTTATATATAAAATAGTTAAATATATGGTTTTATCATAACAAGTCTTTATTTGAATTGAATAAACATGGAACACTTTAACGGATTCATTTTTCATTGTGTTCATGGTTGCCTATCAATGACACCGTTTTTAATGTATGTCTAAAAGATTTTTATCCGCAAAAATAATTCACAATAGTACGTTGTTACTGACTAGGTTGGTCCCCTCTGTACCTCTGTAAAACATTTAGTATGCCTTCGGAATATAAAAAATATTAAGGTATTGTCAAGAATTTCAATAACGGCCGGGAAACAGACTACATGTAGTTGTTAACCGTCTATGATTATTAAAGAATGGCGGATGTTTTTTTCGGTACGTCTAAACACTGCTAAGGATTCCTTGGTGCACTAAGGCCTTGACTATACAATTCCACTAAGGACTAGAATGAGTCACGGCTGTTATATGTATTATGTTTATATATCATGTTAGAGATTGATATTTAACGCATAAATTTCAAATTTTACAGAAAATAATCATAAATAAACGAGATATTCAACATTATTGAGACACGTGCCGTTTTTTCTTTGACATGCCGAAAATCAATGAACCGATTGACATGTGCCAAATAACATAGCAACTGATTAAACAATCACGATCTTTTTGTTTCAAGTAATTTAAAACAATTGTATCGAAAATATTTATGCTTCAAATATTTATAATTAAATGTGTTGTTCTTATTCAAAATGATAAAAAGGACAAATAATGTTGCTGTTGTTTTATTTCCTTCCCAACAAAATTGTTTGCCATAGGAGCACGACTTTTATGTGCGCCAACATATATATTTATAAGTGTTTCGTTTTTATTTTAATTCTGACAAAGATACGTGTATATACAAATGGTTTCACCAAAAATATAAGTAAATTTCGAAAACCATCATAAGAAACAACTATATGTTAAGTTTCATGAAATGGATAAGCGGTTCTCATGTTACAGTGCGACATGCGGACGCCCGGCGGACGGACGGACGCCGGACATTTGTATACCATAAAACGTCCCGTCAAAATGTTGACGGGCGTAGAAAAAAGCGTATGGCGCCCGTATGTCAGAAGGAAATCTGATATGTATGTTTTTTGACGAGTCTTAGACTTTAGTCGAAAAGGCGAGACTAAGCGATCCTACATTCCGTCGGCGTCGGCGGCGTCTACAAATATTCACTCTGTGGTTAAAGTTTTTGCAATTTTAATAACCGTTTCTTAAACTATCCTGGATTTCTATTAAACTTGGACAGAAGCTTTTTTATAATCATAAGACAGAATCAAGAAATTTTTAAATATTTATTAGATTCATAAACTGTCCTGGGTTTTTACCAAACTTGGCCAGAAGCTTTTTTCAATCAAAAGATAGTATCAACAGGAATATTTTATTGGTTTATTTTCTCGTTTTTGTTGAGCATACGATTAACAGAAAGAATAGGCGAGACACTGGGTTCCGCAGAACCTTTACGATTTTTTTTTAACAAAGTGCCTGTTTAACATATTGTATGAGATAATCTATGAAATAAATTTAATGACTGTGGTATGTTCATTACTCACTGTTGAAGACCGTGGGGTGACTTATGGTGAAAACTTCTGTGTCATTTTATTTCTTGCGATGACTTGTCTCATCCCCAATCATACCACATCTTTTTCTTGTTATCAAAACTTCAACACGTATTTTCAAAAACTTAAAGAACGGTTGTACGTATATGTATTGAAACCTCGTAACCAGCTTCAACATGTTCATTTGTGGACAAGAATCATTTGCAAATCTATAAAACACGTATTCAAAATGGCGATTAACTGGAAACAACAAAGTATACCAGAATTTGTTAAAACGCTCCACGAACAAGTCAAGCTGACGACGGACGACGACGAAGTGATACCAAAATACGAACGCAGAATTTGTATGCGGTCTTTTAAAAACCGACATTAGATGTATTGCTCTGTTGACAAATTTATTATTTACTTGAAATATTTACAAAATACACTTGAAAAAATACTTCTTCGTTCTGAATTTTTTTTCAACAACTATTCATTTATCAGTATCCATCATTACCGATCTTGTCGATTAAACGTTAACACAACAGATAGGAGGATTCCCGTGTAATCAGTTATGTAATTTGACACGTGTAAGACGGTTAATTGATTTACAATCCCATCATGAACAAAAAATGGATAAACACTACCGATTTTTCTATGAAACTTTAGACGCAACCGTGTTTTTTTTACAATGGGGTGTTTTTTGTTCTGTAACTGAGGACATTTTTTGTCCTTTATGAATCCATATGACAAAGACTCCAATAAGGATAAATTTTGTTTCATAGAAAAATCGGTGGTTTTTATCCATTTTTTGTTCATTTTTATCGGATATAATAGATTGCAAAATACAAACATTAATTGAAGTTTCGTATGCATCTATCAAGACCAGGCAATTTTTGACTAGTATAAATGGTTGCCTTGGTTTTATAGCTCAAAACGGTATTATTCGTTTTGCTTTAGATTGGGTCGAATAATGAAATAATAGCTCAGCACACTTCGGCACAGACCAGCAGACTTTGGCGCAATGGTGTACGATGGTTTATATAACGCGAGATACCTCAATTAAAGTCTACATATGTGCAATTATTATGAGAAGTATAATTGTTTCAATGTCAGTATATAAAGCATTTACTATAGTGTTATTGCCTATGGATGTTATAGTTCAATTTGCTGCGTTCTTATTGAGAGATCGTCCTATTTGATGTTTTGAATGTGGAAATCATTCTTGCTTCTACATGTATCTTTACTTAATTTGTTCCTCTAATGAGATCCTCATTTACCATTATATATTCATAAGAAAAGTTTGTGGACCCGTATGTATTTAGGGAATGATACTCAATCGTACGTATAAAAACAAATCTTTCGTGTATTTCTCGTTTCACAGTCCTACATGTATATTGAATTTTACTCACAACTCAGTAAGTTGATACCAGCGCGGGGTACATGTATGCTTAAACCTCTTATTCTAGATGTCAGGTATCTTTCTTGTGTTTATATTCATATGTTGGATTGCTGTCTGATTGACGAATACTCGTCATTTTATATATATAGATTTTTTTTAATTTGTTTTTTAGGGATGCACCCAGTTGCACCTTCTCATTTAAGATATATTTCCGTGGCGTAACCTCGAAAGATTAGTCACATCACTAAAAACAATAAGGGAAATGAAACTTCATCTCGCATGTTGAACTTTGGGTAATAGTCCTCTTCAACAAAATACTGCCTTGAACTCAATTTTGGTATAAATATAAAGAAGCCACAATTTGGTTCTGAAATGGATATTTTTGTAAACACCAAAAGCTAGGTAGAGCATATCCCTTAATTGATATAGGCTCTTAAATTCTGCAATGTTGAGAGACCATGCTAGGACTGTTAGCAAGTCAAAATAGCTAAACTCTCATTATCCGTTGAGAGATTTTCTGAAAATACCGAATGGCTTTTGCCTTATTCGAAACTAAAACATTCGCAAATATAACTGGTGGCCTTTGGTTGTCAATTGTTCTTTTCGGGTTGTTGTCTCTCTGACATATTCCTGATTTTCATTCTTAGTTTTAAAATAACTAAAAATATTATTAACAATTGTTAGTTCAAAATACATTTAACAAGTCAGAGTGCGTTGATACATGTTATATTCTACTGAATCTACTATATCCGTTATTATTACGTAATATATATACTGAGCCAAAAAAGTTTAGCAACACTTTTATTTTAATTTTTTTTTGTTGTTTCTGGGAAAAAAAATATTCAAACATCATTGAGATAATCCTTAGTTTTACCTGTAATTTAAAACAGACGTACTTTTTTCCTGGTGATTGATTTCGCGCCATTTCAGCTTTGCACGTGTAATTGACGTTTTACCTTCTGTACCTGTACTTTTAAAACGATAGTAAAAATTTCTTTTTCACTGACGTTCAAAAACATGCCATTGATAGGAAAAACACATACACCTTTGAAAAAATTGCATGGGGCGTCAACCAGGGCTCCCCGAAAATGACCGTCAGACAGGTCTTGGAATGGTTGATGTCGGAATGAGTGTTGCTGACATCTTGGATCGATTTAATGTGCATACGGCAACAGTTTAGAGACTAACAAACAGATATCGACAAATTGTAACTGCACAGGATAGGTCGATATCCCGTAGACCAAAAAAACTATCGCCAAAGAAGGAGCGCTACCTTCGCTTTTCATCAACATGTGACAAGTTTTTTCCGGCCACAAAAATAGTGCATTGACTAAGGGCAGCTGCTGGTGTGCCTGCCAATCCTTCATTGGTGCACTAAGGGCATGGCTGAGAAATTGATTTTGAATAACAGTATATTCATTTCCGCATTTTGACCCTCCCGCGCTCCATACAAAGAAAATCCTAATGAATGTGAGTGATAAACAGCCATGTTGCTTCTGACATGTAATAATTCCAGTTTTTTATTATTAAAATTATATGTTGTTATGATTTTGTAATAAAATAAAATTTCATATTTTTGTTGCTAAACTTTTTTGGCTCAGTATATATATCATAAGTCCTGTGTCCAGGTGGAAATAACGGGCGGTAATAACAATATGTGATTTGTATGTCAGGTGAAAGTGTCAACGGGTGGTATGTATACTACAATGTTTATCGTCTTCCATTATACATGAGGGTACGGATGGGGGTTTATAGTAGGAAATTATAGACAAAAAAATAAAGAATACAGAAAATAACCAGACAAATATATAGAAAAGAAAATGATGAGGTACTAGAATATATGGAATAAAGAATGATCGGCAAAAAATAAAACGAATTATAAAACAAATTGCCTAAAATAGAATACAGAAATAATGAATCCCCATTCAGACCCTCATGATCTGACATTTAAAGCTTTAGGACAATTATGCGATACAGTTTTAGACCGACAGTGATTTTTTTTTACAAAATCAATTTGTACATGTGTACTGATATGTGCTAAAAATTATATTTTCATATGCTAAATTTAAAAGACAAATGGGTTTGAATTATTAGACATTTACTTAATATTTCGGTTTCTTGGACATTTCTGTCCTTTGCGCAGACACCCTTAACATTTTATGTTCCAAAATATAAAGATATGCAGATTTCGGTAAAGAGATAAGGATTATCTTCATTACAAAATTGGGTTGTTACTACATTTGTGTAACAATTCTTTGTTAATAATTGATTTTTGTTAAAAGAAATTGATTTAAGTAAAAACGGTATTTTTATTAAATATTTATCTAGTTAAAAAAACGTCGTTATTTTTTTCATAATAGTTGGAACAAAAATCTCCATACGATATCAAGCCAAATTTCTAAAAAGAGGAGACATATGCTCTTAAGCTAAATTAAAATGGTTAAATCTCGAAAAAAAAATGTTAAAATGCTAAAAGAAAGAGTTTAATGTCTGCTTTTTTAGATTGATTCTGCGAATTGTTTTTGTCCGCACAAAACATCAAACAGAGAGATAAAGAGAATCACAACTAATTGAATAAAATGGAGGATTGAAATGGAGAATGTGTCAAAGAGACAACAATCTAACCAAAGAGCAGAAAATGGTGCGTCTAAACACGGCTGAGGACTCCCAAGTGCACTAATGAGTTATAATATGCTACTAAGGACTAAAAGAGTGATGTACAATGTAAACAAATTTCTTATCTAGATAGAGATTGATATTTAATGCATATATATTTAAATTTAATCATTAAAGATCACAAATAATAATTGAATAAGGCCTGTTCCGGTTTTCGTTATTTTTTCCGAAAATCACTGAACTATAAGACACGTGTCAAATTACATAACTGATATCAATATTACCTTAAAAAATGAACAAAATAATTATTTGGAGAAGAAAATTACCCTGACATTTAGATATATTTACCATAAAAATATTTTTAAACATTTTTTAAAAATCATTTAATATGCATCGGTTTATGATTTAATGAAAAAATATAGAAAATTGTTAAGCTGTTTTTTATATTATTAGGAAGGAAAATAATATTTGCATCGAGAAAAATAGCCCCTCCCCTATAAATGATCATTAATTTACCTTACTGGGGGCTTAAATTTGGACACCGATCGCGAGACCTGACTGCCATAAACAACATATTACGAACAGCAAACAATTGATATGTATGAAAGACAACAACGGACACAAAATGATTGCACTGAATAATTTCAACTACCATTAAGATCGATTTTTCAAATCTCATCAAATTAGACATGCATTTGAAAAAAACCTTGGGATATCTATTACCGTTTGGTTTCAAATTGGATTAAAAATTGCATTTCCCCAAAGAGTTTTAGGTAAAATCCCGTGAATCTCACCTACAGAAATTTGAAGTGTCAGGATGTTTGAAAATATGTCTGAATTTCTTACATTTATTTATTGCAATCAATTATACCAAACATGTAGTTGAAATAATTTCTAGAACCAGTCACTGTCTGTAGATATAATGCGTCGGATATTTCATGCATTAAAATAAAATTAAGATTTTTAACTGTATGAAATAACATTAGTAAGGGTTTCGCAGAACACAATGTCTCGCCTTCGTTTGCCGTAAACTTGAACTCTCAGGCTGAACAAAATCAAGACACTATATTTTGATTGTTAGGAGCTTCTGCCCAAGTTCACAAACATTTCCGGTGCCTATAAATAGCCGACTTTAATTAAGTTATTTGATTCTGAGCTGGCAAAATAGCATATTATCTATTATGCTGGTATCAGCAAAACAGCTACAAGTAGTGCCATTAATTAAAATGCATATTGATTTTAAATACTATTCTAAATAAAATAGCTTTGAGAATCGTGTAAAAAGCGTTCGTTGTTCATTCGTCAATGAATCATTCAACGTGCGTGTATCGTGCGTGTATCGTGTATTTATCATTCATCGTGGATCGTGCGTGTATCGTGCGTTCATCATTCATCATTCATTTTGCGTTAATCCTCCGTGTAACGCTCATCGCTCATCGTGCGTGTATCGTGTATCGTGCGTGTACCGTGCGTGTATCGTGCATTCACCGTGCGTGTATCGTGCGTGCGTGTATCGTGCGTGTGGTCAGTTTGAATTTTAGAAGGTCTGTATCTATTCAACACTGTAATAAGATCATTGACTATTGTTTTTATTGGTATAAATATTGATTGTGTTATCAGTAAATTAAAAGCTAACTAAATATTACTAGTACGTTATATACATATACATATTCATGGGTCTACAATCTGTCGATACCTGTAACTTGGCATTGCACAAGGTCATGTTTTTCTCTGGCTGTTAATGAGTTCTATATCCTACATCCATTGGATGTTGGATGTGTACGGATTGATAGTTTAGTCTTAGATGCATGATTTTTTTATTAGTTGTTAGTGGCTTTGAACTAGCTGTCAGATAACTGCGAGAACTCTCAGATCTGTTCATTGCGTCTTTTTGTGTCGGGATGTATAAGTACCCGGCCACGTCCACTTGTATGTTTGTCCATCTGATGAGTTACGCCTTTTTCAACTGATTTTTTATAGTTCGTTCTTATGTTGTACTGTTATACCACTGTCCAAGGTTAGGGGTTAGGTTGGGATCCCACTAACATGTTTAACCTCGCCACATTATTTATGTATGTGCCTGTCCAAAGTCAGGAGCCTGTAATTCACTGATTGTCATTCGTTTATGTGTTACATATTTGCTTTTCGTTCATTTTTTTTACATAAATAAGGCCGTTAGTTTTCTCGTTTGAATTGTTTTACATTGTCTTATCGGGACCTATCGGGACCTATTATAGCTGACTATGCGGTATGGGCTTTACTCATTGTTGAAGGCCGTACGGTGACCTATAGTTGTTAATGTCTGTGTCATTTTGGTCTTTTGTGGATAGTTGTCTCATTGGCGATCATACCACATCTTCTCTTTTATAGTTTAGGTTTATGTTATTGAATTGATTATATTTTAATGTGGCATGAATTTAGTCAATGAAAATGTTGCCTTGATCTATGTTATGACAAATATTAGGTACAGAACCACTATTTAAAAGGAAATTTAGACAAATATATAAGTTAGCAACTATTAGTCACCGCATGGTATTCAACAGTGAACAAAACCAATGTCGAATAATTAGCTATAAAAGGTCCCGACATGACAAATGTACAAAAAGTTCAAAAGGGAAACGAAAAAACAATACACTGAAAATTTATTATATAGAGCAAAACACGACGACCCTTGACTTATGTGCTGACATTCGTCAAAAGGATTAAAATCCTGGTTCTTTTAGCACTCATATCAGACAAAAATAACATAAAGCGAATTGTTGAGATATATTTATGATATTTTATGAAAGTATCTTATGAACCTTTATTTAATCATTCAGAATAGACAAACCAAGTACATTATGATTGATTTTATTTGAGTTTTATGATAATTTAAGATGATAAGACATTTGTCAATGAACAGCGGTATACTACTGTTTCCTTTATTTGTCCTGTATCTGTTTAGGACAAGATGATGTACTTGACACAGATGATAGTATCATTTAAAATTGAAACCAAACCTCCTTAAAGAGGAAAACAATTATCACTCCGACGCTATACGTCCTCGAATAGTTTTCACATTTTCTGAACAAACACAACATTTTATTCGAACTACTTCCAAGTGCCTTTATTTTCTCCTTCTTTAGAATAATAAACCAGATACAAAGTAATATTAAACATGCATAATAAATTTCAAGATATAACGATAAAATATGAATCAACATTTAGAGCGAAAGTGTTTATAAAATTGAATCTCAACTTTGCATCGTAAAAATGTATTTCTAAAACAGTAATACATTTGAAAAACTTGTGGGAAGTTACTATTGAATACGAAAGGCAAATCATTTTCAAGGCAATATTACTTTCCAAGATAAACTCATCAGAAACACAAAAGAAACCGTTGAGCCAAATTTGGTATATGAGTGTAGGATTTTATTGGGTTAATATGGTTAACTGAATTAAAAAAGAATTGAACAGCTTAATTTTTTTTTCATTATTTTTGTATTCATATTCAGCATTGAGAATGAAGTGAAACTGTATAAAAATCTTATTTTTCGCAGATATTTAAGATGTTATTTTCAACATTGGTCATTTGAATAAATATAATGTATGGCAAATAAGACAATTTCCATTTTGAATTTATCAATGTCCCCCAACTTAGTAGCAATCAACCAAATTAACCTGCATATGGGATATAAATTTCCCAACTTGCATCCTCTACTCAGACTTTATAAAACGTCACCAGTGTCTTTGCAAAAAGTTGATGAACCAAGGTTGTGTAAAAAATGTATGAAAAAAAGTTGATTACGTGTTAAAGTGTTCTTTTATTTGTCTTTGTAAATTAACAACTTGTACGGTTTATACAATAAAGAAGATTTAGTATGATTCTAAATGAGACAATTATTCACAAGAGACGAAATGACACAGAAATTAACAGCTATAGGTCACCACACGGCCTTCAACAGTGAGCAAAGCCTGTACATCATAATCAGCTATAAAAGGACCCGAACTCACAAATGTTAAACAATTCAAACGAGAAAACTAACGACCTAATTAATGTACAAAAAAATGAACGAAAAACAGAATGTAACATAGCAACAAACGCCGACCACTGAATTACAGGCTCCTGACTTGGGACAGGCAACTACATACAGAATGTGGCTGGGTTAAACATGTTAGTGGGATCCCAATCTTCCTCATAACCGGGGACAGTGGTGAAACAGTACAGAATAAGAATGAACAATATAATCAGTTGCAACAGGGTTAACACATCAGATGGATAAAAATAGAAATACATCCAGCTAGTTAAAATCCAATAATAACTAATAAAAATAATCATGCATCTAAGACTAATGTATCAATCAGTACACATCCAACATCCAATGGATTTAGTGTAAATACGTAATGAACAGTCAGAGGAAAACATGACTTTGTGCAAGAAACAGGAATCCAAAGATTGTAGATCCATGCAAGTGTACATGTATATAACAATATTATTTTAGTTTGCTTTTATTTAACTGATAACAAAATGAATATAAATACCAATAAACACAATATTCAAAAATCTTATCACAGTATTTGAAAGGGAACCATTTGGAATAAGTTTATTTAAAGGATTGATAAGTTTACCAGGATCGTTTTCAAAATTATCGAACGCGGTAAACAACATCTCTTTAAAATGAGGATGTGCCTATCCGTTTGAAATAAGTTTTCTACAGGACTGGTACAAAAAAACTTCAAAACCAAATCTTTTTATCTTTGGAAGAATTTTGTAAAAATTAATAAAGGTAGATGAATCCATAACTTAATAATTTACCAGTAATACATAGATTACGTTGGTTAAAATATAAAACGACACAACAGACACAGGCAAAGTGAACTAGTTGTGAAATATTAAAACCGTAAGATGGTGCCAAAGGAACATCAACATCCAAAAAAGAAAAAGAAACAATAGGGAACGAAAAATCGTTCCTTTTGTCGTAAATTTTAGTGTGGAGTTTCCCACCGGACCAGGTTTTGTTTCTACCACAGACAAAAAAAAACAGTACATTAAGATTGATTTTTTTGCATCTTATGAAAAATCAAGATGATAAACAAATTGTCAAAGTTGACAATTAAACTTTTTTTAGAGAAATTACTTTATCAATCCGGCTCTATACGTCTTCGAAAAATAATTCATATTATGAGAACAACCACATCATTTCTTTGAACTATTTCCATGTAACTTTTTCTATTTTCTCTTAATTTAGGATACTTAACCAGATATAAATTAATATAAAATACGTATAATCAAATATCTATATATAACGAAAAAATAGAGTTTCCATGATGCGCGAAAGTTTTTATTAAACTAAAATCTGAACTTTTCATCATAGCTCTAAAACGGTACCTCATTTTGCAAAGTTATCGAAAATTACTGCTGAATGAGAAAAGCTAATCATTTTCAAAGCAATCTCACTTTCAAAAATAAAATCTATCGATATGGTGGTATTCATTTGCACAACGGAAACTAGTAGTACACATTTCTCGAACAGTTAACAGTTGGCACTTTGACTACTTCAATTTGACCTTGTCCCCAAAAATAAAAGCTACAAAATATCTATAGTCATTTTTACCTCTTTTTCTGCAATATTCTTAGAATCTTTATAAATTTCATATTGATTCAACTTGTAACCGTTTCTTAGATTGATTGATTGTTGGTTGCTTTACGTCGCATTAGCACAAAAAGGATATATTGCGGCGAGAGCTAATTCGAATATTTTTACAATTTAAAACATATTTTTAAAATAAGACAAAAAGGCCTTCAATATACTAAAATTCGAGACTAAAGCAAATTGATTATTTACAAATAAATATCAACAGTAAGATAACGGGATAAAAATTAAGAACGACTTAAATATAATAACATTTTTATATTCTATAATAAATTCCAATTTCTTTTAAAAATGCAACAATATTTGTAAATGGAACATTATTAAATAAATCATACATATTATTGACATTGAAATGCTTCTTACGAATATCAGCAAAGTCAATACAATTAATTAAAACATGTTGAATAGTATACTTGCAGTTGCAAGGTACACATTGTGGTTCATCTTCATTTTTTAAAAGATACTCGTGTGTTATTCTAGTATGACCAATACGACATCTAGAAATAACACACTGATCATAAAAATATTAAAAGGTTTGCCTAAATTAGGTTTAATTTCATGTAATTTATTATCATCTTTTTTATTCCATTCATTTTTCAATATATTAAAAACATATTCTCTAATATTAGATTTAAAATCAGTATATGGTATATCACAGTTAGATAAAGGGACACCCAGGGCATTCTTTGCCTCAAGGTCTACAGCTGTGTTTCCAAGGATTCCAACATGACTCGGAACCCATAGAAATATTATTTCTTTCAGAAGAATTTTTAAATTCCTCATTACATATAAAATTTTGAGAATTGTTGTGTTTTAAATTATAGTATTTTGTATAGCTTGTTAGCATGAAAGTGAATCAGAACATATAACAAACTTGGATTTATCTGAAGAAGCAATAAATTTCAAAGCCAAAATTATTGCTTCTGCTTCAGCAGTAAAGATGGATGCATCAGATGGCAAATGGAGAGTTGCAGCTCTATCCCTGAAGACAGCAGCAGATGCAACTCTGTCACCATCTTTTGATCCATCCGTATAGACAGTTGAAACATCTAGATAATTGGCTTTAATTTCAGCATAGTGTTGCTGAATTAAAAGAGGATTTGTTTTATTTGTATTGTGTTCACGGAGATCAAATATCATTTTTGGTTTGGGAAATTCCCAAGGAGGACATTCGCAAGTTTTAACTTGAGCAACAGATTTTAAATCAAAAGAAGCTAAATGTGGTTTTAAACGTATACCTAACGGAGGAATTTTATTTTCATGTTTTGCAAAAATATCTTCATAAATCTGATTAAAAACACAGCTGTAGACAGGATTATCTGAATAGGCTTTAAGTTTTACAGCATTTTGAAGTCCAAGCTGCAAACGTCTGTTAGAGAGTGAGTACTCATTAGCCTCTACATACAGACTCTCAATTGGTGAGGTTTTAAATGCGCCAAGACAGAGAAGCAAACCCTGGTGATGCACAGCATCGAGAATCTGTATGTAGGACTTCCTTGCAGAGCCATACACTATAGAGCCATACTCTAGTTTAGATCTAACTAGAGATCTATATAAATTAAGTAAAGTGTTGCGATCAGCACCCCAGTCAGTACTGTCGACAACTTTTAAAATATCTAATGCTTTTAAACATCTCGATTTTAACATTTTGATATGGGGTAGAAAGGTTAACTTTTTATCGAAAATTAACCCAAGAAATTTGGTTTCATCAACCATTTTAATTGGGTTGCCGTACAAAGTGAGTTCTGGATCAAGATGCAATTTCCTTTTGTTACAAAAATGCATCCCGACCGTTTTTACGTGGAAAATTTAAAACCATTTTCCGAGGCCCATTTTTCTTCCAAGACAAAATTGTAATTGTCTTTCTATGTAATTCATATTTTTGCATCTGTAACATATAAAAAAAATCATCAGCGTACAATGAACCTTCAATATTACTTTTTAAAACTTCAACAAGGCTGTTGATTTTAAGACTAAATAATGTAACAGATAAAATACTGCCCTGAGGGACAACCATCTCTTGATCATACAGATCAGACATGGTCGAATTAACTCTAACATTAAATTGTCTGTTAGAGAGAAAATTAGAAATAAAATTTGGCATATTGCCGTTTCTTAGAAATACAATTTAAGATATGTTCAACTTTAGGTTAATACAAAAGATATATATAGATTCTTAAAGGGGCACTAGCTGTCAAATTCGTGGTCACCGATTTGACTCAAATTCTCATATTTGATTTATAATAGTGTAAAACATTTATCCAAACTACCAAAAGTCTAAAATAAACAGTTTCCAGAGCATGGGGTAGATAATATTTAGGTTCGTTTCGTGTGTATTTTAGTCCAGACGCCATCTAATTAACTATCTATTTGACCTCAGATGACCATATAAGCGATGTAAACATGAATAAAGATATGAATAGATTAAACCAACACGTGCAATTGGATATTTTAGGTCTGTTTGAGTTTATTTTAAAGATTAAAAATATATGTTTCTCATTGTTTTAACCGTATAATAATGATTTTATATAGATCGAATCAGTATTCAAATGATTTACCGTAGTTTCACTTTCATTGTTGACATTCTTTTTCTTTAAATAACCAGTACACGTACAATGCATGCGTTGTCAATCTCTAGCAAGGGGTTAAATTGAAGTTCACATGAATACGGATTTAATGGGGTCGACTAATTCACATGCAAGTGAATGAGTAATTATCAATGTTTCTTCGCTTAATTTGACAAAATTGAACCATTTTGGCTGCTAAAAGCGAATTATTATTTCACTATTTCACTTTCATTATTGATTGAACAAAAAAAAAATCTTACTTTAGTTTTTATATATCTCGTAGCTAGTGCCCCTTTAAATTGGTACCAGTGGATTATCGGAGTTATAAAATCGAGATAATTAAATTACCGAATTTCAAAGTCCAAGCATCGGGAGGACTTTAAAGTTGATTATTAACTATCTTGATTGGATAAATCCGATAATCAACGAATAACTATGTAATAATCAGTTACTCTAATGAATATCAAATAAATTTTGCATTTTTGATATAAGCGAAAATCCCTTCGAGCGGCTTCCACATTCCACAAAGTTGTCAATTTCATTAAAACATGTTAGCATCTTTTGATTCTGTCAGTGAGCTGATAAAGTTTATGAACCGTAAACTCATCCACTCATTTTCTGAGATCATCGACAACCACAAGTTGATTAATTTTTTATACATTGGTTCTGAAAGGGTTAAACTTCCACAGAATTAGAGAAAAGTTAGTATAAGAAATCTATAAAAATTAATCGCTATCTGACGACAAAACTATGACTCAACGCAAAAGTCAATACATAATTGTTCCATCGTAGACCAAAAATTATACCCATATTGTTAATTCGTTTTAACTTAAAGAGAAAGTAAAACCGTTTAAAGACCAATATTACTTCCAAAAATTCATGAATAAAAAAAACACAAAGGAAAGCTTTGTGCAAAATATATTACATGGGTTTAGAATTTTATGTGGTTAATATGAACAACCTAAATAACTGAATTCAAAATACTGTTGTACAAGATGTTCATTGAATTAGTTGTGTTCAAGTTCATCATTGATAATGCGGTAATACTGTCTAAAAATAAATTTGTGTCATTTGGACTTAGTATTAAAAGTAAAATTAGTTATATACAAGACATAACAAATAAGGACTTTCGATTTATGTTATTGAATTGCTGGTATAAGGTAAGAGGTCTAAATTTGTAAATGGAGAGGTTTGCCTATATAACAGACTCTATTTTAAAAGAGTAAAATCCATTTTATTCCTTTTTATAATCTTTTTCAATGTTTACCATAAATTGAATGAAGATTTCATAAAGAAACACACATTTTTTACAACATTCCATGTTTTTATTCTTATAATTGATAAAATTTACATTTATTGTTCGGGAAATTTCCCAAAATATATGAAAGTTTCAAAATTTTTGTAGTAAAGATGTATGTGACAACAAATTATTCGGGAAATGTCCCGAAATCATTCTCAACATTATTATTTATTACATATATGTTGGCAGAGCATTTTAACAAACAGATCTGAAACGCATTTCGGGAAATATCCCGACAAAAATAAACTAAGTACAACATGTATAACACAGATGTCTTCAAATATTTTCGGGATTTATCCCGAAAAATCAAATGTATATGCTAGGTCTCATGACTAATAATTTCTTTCAACATTTCGGGAAAAATCCCGAAATCATTTTCAACATTAAATTTTATGACATATATGTTGGCAAAGCGTTTGAACAAACAGATCTGAAACACATTTCGGGAAATATCCCTACAAAAATAAACTAATTACAAAATGCATAACACAGATGTTTTCAAATATTTTCGGGATATATCCCGAAAAATCAAATGTATATGCTAGGTCTCATGACTAATAATTTCTTTTCACATTTCAGGAAAAATCCCGAAAATATAAATCTAATATCAGACACACACTTGTTACATAGATTTTTTTTTACCCATTTCGGGAAAAATCCCGAAATAAAATCTACAAGAAAAAATTATGCATTTTGGTTTTTTTAAACATATTGGGGAAAATCCAGAAAAAAAAAATCATTCAGATTTTACAACACATAATTTTGATACATTAAAAAAAGTTTTTACATAAATTTGTTTCCAACATTTGTTAAAATTTTAATTCATAAAAAAGATGTTTATAACCATACTTTTCATTTCTTTTAAAAAAAAAGTAATTTCTTAGAAATAATAAGGTTACTCTATACTGCATCCCTTTTGTCATGCTTCAGTAATTCCCTAAATATAAAATCAACCAAAGGAGTAGGTCCGGTAAGGCCCCTTTTTGGCCCAAAAATATAACAGTTTTACAAAATTGTTAAAATGTAAACTTTTAGTTATTTATTGGACAGTTAAATGCTTCTGCTACATAAATATGGGCTGTTTTTGACAATACAATGCACATATATCGGGTTGTAGCACCATTAAGTCATGCTAAATTACTGAAATCTTCAAAATTCTATCATTTTAGTTAAATTTTAGACGGTTTCCGTGTAAAACGAAAGTGGCCGCATTCTTGTTCATCCTTAATATTACAATGTAAGTTGTATTTCATGATAATACATAACATATATAAAGGTTGTGGATGAACACGAATGCGGTACTTTCATTTTTGACAAAAACAATCTGAAAAGTGTCGTTTTTTGGCATATTTGAGAGATTTTACATATTTGAGCTTCAATCAGATCGTTTTTAATGACTTAATCAGTTAAAATCTTTCACATAAACTAATTGAATCAAGTGAAATAGACACTTAAGTGTTTAAAAAGTGGTCATAATCTTTCTTCAGATGAAACTGAAATTTGAGGCCAAAATGAGTCCTTACCGGACCTTCTCCTTTGTCCCACAAAAAGGGGGGCCTATGCATCCTCTAAATCCTATTTATAAGTGGTCGATATTAAACTGGCCTAAGCATAAACTTTAACATATAAACAGAAAACTGCAAAAGATTGTAAGTTATAAAACCATGATTTAGCGTTCAGGATTATTAAAATCCCTAAGCACATGCATTGTCCAAAAGCTTATTCAACTGCATATAAATTATCCCTGACCTACTTTTAGTGGTTCTCCTTAAACTGGACTGATCACAAATATTTCAGTGTAAACAAAGGAAATTTTCAAAGTCAATATGCCATTACTGAGAGGCTGGTGAGGAGGGCGATGCTCTATGGGATTGAGATATATATGTGTGTCCATAACACATGCTTCCACAACCAGATTTCCATGTTCAGTAACTTATTTGTAATTGTCTTAAATGAACACTTGAAAGTACAAAGTTTCAAGTTTATTTGACCATTACATCATAGTAAACTATTGTACACAAAACCTTAACCTTCTCTACTGTTGTACATCTTGAAAACAAAATAATTGATAAATACTAGTTTCAACTCATTATTTCAAATGCCTATGCAATTTTAAAATAGGAATGAAAAAAAAACTCAAACTCAAAAATATTCAATAATGTAGCCTCATTTAATTTTCCTAATTTACACATTTTTTTTTGTCACAGAAAACATGGAAGAAACTATCTTTAATTAAGTTTTTTCTAAATTTCTTTGATATTCTCCACAGCAAAATGTAAAAATTTAAATACTGTTCTAAAGTAAAATACATGTACTTTCAATATTACAAATACATACAATAAAATATAACTACAAATCATAGTATACATGTGAATAAATCTTCATAGCATGTCAAATGTTTGTTAAATTCAGATGGAATTATTACATATTATAAATTGATCTGTTTCTTTACTGATGCCTAGCTTTCTCTTCCTTTCACTCCTGCCTATAAGAGCAAAGTAAATTAACATTTAATAAAATATAACAAAAACGTTCTATTCTGCTGAACATGCTAAAAGTAAATATTAACTGTGAAATCAACAATTTTGATTATGTTGATAGGTTGAGACTATAACCATTTGACATTTATAATAAAACTTCTTCCCCCCCCCCCCCCCCCCCCCTGACCATTTTGATTGCCTTGTGTGTTGTTTCACACAATCAACATGATCATAATGTACATAATGTTTTTGACATTTTTATAAATAAAGATAGTATAGCAAATAAGTTTTCAAAATTATTTAGCGTAGAGTTGTGTTCTTTTCCCTTTCTCCAATTTGAATGTTCCTGGCAACCTGCATTCTTTTATGTTACTTTTTTCTTTTTACAAACACTGATCGAGATTTAAAAGGGGAGCAATATTGAGTTTGCATGTGACTTAATAAACAGATTAAAATCCTTAAAACAATATGTTTTATCTGTATGAACATTATGGATTATTTATTCCTTTTAGAGTTTTCTGAATAAATAAATGATAAATGGGTCCATGGGACACAGATTATGCCCCTGCTTGCATATAACATTTTAAAGGGTCATAAATCAAGAATGGTAAAAGTGACACACAGTACCCAAATGAGTACTTGATCTGATTTTTGTGGTAATAAGCATTTAGTTTCAGTACATTTGGTTAAGCAAACTTAAGTTTATAGTGAACTTAAACAAATAAACAGATGTGCCATGTGAACATGATACCTTCGTCTCTTTTTCAAGAATAAAGTTCAATAACTTCTTCATGAAATTGAAAATGGAATTGGAGGAAATATGTCAACAACCTGACCAAAGGGCAGACAACAACCGAAGTCCACCAATGGGTTTTCAACACAGTGAGAAAATCATGCACTATAAGTGTTTGTCTTTACTCTTTTTTCTATATAGATTAGACCGTTGGTTTTCATGTTTCACAATAGTAATGTTTTGGGTCCTTAAATTAACAAGAGGCTCTCGAGAGCCTGAATCGCTCACCTGAATTTTTTTGGTTTAATCTCTCATCAATGATTATTTTGGCTTTTCAATTTATTTAAATGTTCTTTAAATCGTCCTATTCTCTTCAAAAGCCAAAAAAAAAATTCATTTTCTCCTATGTTCTATTTTAGCCATAGGAGCTATGTTTCTTGACATACAAGGAAATGAAATATAAAATTTATACTAGATACTCTGAAACTCATTCAGCCTAAGTTTGGCTGAAATTGATACAGCAGTTTCAGAGGAGAAGATTTTTTAAAGTAAGTCAACATGATGAACAAATTGTGAAAACAGTCTTTAAAGGGCAATAACTCCTTAAGAGGTCAATTGACAATTTTGGTCAAATTGACTGATTTGTAGATCTTACTTTGCTGATCATTTTTGCTGTTTACAGTTTATCTTTATCTATTATAATATTCAAGATAATGACCAAAAACTGCAAAATTTCCTTAAAATTACCAATTAAGTGGCAGCAACCCAACAATGGTTTGTTTGATTCGTCTGAAAATTTCAGGGCTGATAGATCTTGACCTAATGAACATTTTAACCCCTGTCAGATTTGCTCTAAATGCTTTCGTTTTTGAGATATAAGCCAAAAACTGCATTTGACCCCTATGTTTATTTTAAGTAATGGCGGCCATGTTTTTTGACGGATCGTGTAAAACGAAAGTGGCCGCATTCGTGTTCATCCTTAATATTACAATGTAAGTTGTATTTCATGATAATACATAACATATATAAAGGTTGTGGATGAACACGAATGCGGTACTTTCATTTTTGACAAAAACAATCTGAAAAGTGTCGTTTTTTTGGCATATTTGAGAGATTTTACATATTTGAGCTTCAATCAGATCGTTTTTAATGACTTAATCAGTTAAAATCTTTCACATAAACTAATTGAATCAAGTGAAATAGACACTTAAGTGTTTAAAAAGTGGTCATAATCTTTCTTCAGATGAAACTGAAATTTGAGGCCAAAATGAGTCCTTACCGGACCTTCTCCTTTGTCCCACAAAAAGGGGGCCTATGCATCCTCTAAATCCTATTTATAAGTGGTCGATATTAAACTGGCCTAAGCATAAACTTTAACATATAAACAGAAAACTGCAAAAGATTGTAAGTTATAAAACCATGATTTAGCGTTCAGGATTATTAAAATCTTGACCTAATGAACATTTTAACCCCTGTCAGATTTGCTCTAAATGCTTTCGTTTTTGAGATATAAGCCAAAAACTGCATTTGACCCCTATGTTCTATTTTAAGTAATGGCGGCCATGTTTTTTGACGGATCAAAAATCTAAGCACACATTTTGTGCAGGATAATCTAAGGAACAATCATGCTAAGTTTCATCCAAATCCATTCAGTAGTTTCAGAGGAGAAGATTTTTTAAAGTTAGCAAATATGATGAACAAATTGTGAAAAATTGTCATTAAAGGACAATAACCCCTTAAGGGGTCAATTGACAATTTTGGTCATATTAACTTATTTGTAGATCTTACTTTGCTGATCATTTTTACTGTTTACAGTTTATCTTTATCTATAATAATATTCAAGATAATGACCAAAAACTGCAAAATTTCCTTAAAATTACTAATTAAGTGGCAGCAACCCAACAATGGTTTGTTTGATTCATCTGAAAATTTCAGGGCTGATAGATCTTGACCTAATGAACATTTTAACCCCTGTCAGATTTGCTCTAAATGCTTTCGTTTTTGAGATATAAGCCAAAAACTGCATTTGACCCCTATGTTCTATTTTAAGTAACGGCTGCCATGTTTTTTGACGGATCAAAAATCGAAGCACACACTTTGTGCAGGATACTCTAAGGAACAATCATGCTAAGTTTCATTGAAATCCATTCAGTAGTTTCAGAGGAGAAGATGTTTGAAAAATTGTTACCGACGACAGACGACGACGACGACGACGACGGACGCCAAGTGATAAGAAAAGCTCACATGGCCTTTTAGGCCAGGTGAGCTAATAATAGCTTACTGTTTGGTGTGATCCAAGGCTCTGTGTTGAAGACTGTACTTTGACCTATAATTGTTTTTCTTTTACAAATTGTGACTTGGATGGAGAGTTGTCTCATTGGAAGTCATACCACATCTTCTTATATCTAATATTATGTACAAACATACAAGGATAAAACTTAATGCCCCCTCCGCTACGACGGGGCATAACAAAAAGCATATGTATATATAGAGAATCAGGACTCTTATTAAGACTGAATATTACAGTACCTGATTCTGCATTCTTTCATCTTATCCCCTGATTGCTGACATGAATGGTTCTTTATTTCTTTTACTTCCAGTCAATTTTGGTATGAAAGCACCATATTTCAAGTTAAGTGTATCCATGGTTTGTCCTGGGCGTATTTTGATAAAAATGATAAATGTTGACCGCATCTTTTGGTGTCTCTCTTGTAAAACAATAATGCAAAGCCTCTGTGTGTTGTTTAAAATTACAAATCAAAGGAATTAACCAGTAAAATAAATTGTATTATAATTTCACTTCTGCAATAATCCTGACCGGTGACTGTACAGTTTCAGCATATTTTCCTTTGTTCTTAATTTTTCTGATATTTAGCTGAAAGCAGGATCAATGAAAATCTTCATGTGTGTGGCCAACAGGTTCTTATATTTTACGACCAGAGAACCTGAAAAAAAATTATCTGTTGAGGTCATGACTAGTATCATTTATTTATCCATTAATGAGATAGAGCTTTGTTAGAATATTGAAAGGTGGAAGCAGTATAATTACTTTAATACACTAAAATATGTAATAAATAAAACAAGAATGTGTCCATGGGACACAGATGTCCCTGCTTGTAAATATATCTCTAATATATATCCTTTTTCCTATTAAAAAAGTAACATATTCATAATATGAGAATGACGAAAGTGACTTGATCAGTGTTTGGTGTTAACAAGCATTGTGTAAACATTTCACAACACTTAATGGTTGATACAAAGTAAAGTTAAAGTGCAGTTTGGGATTTGAACAAGTTTTCAATTACTTCAAGTTCCCGTAAATCCCTGATATTCTTTGATGTTTTTTTTTTTTATTGCAGAACAGTAATAATCTGATGGTTCAAGAGAGCACAAAACCACAACAACATGTTTAATGTTTATCAAAATATCATTTTCCTTTGTTTTTTCTTAATATTATAAAACCAGAAGAAAAATAAATTTCCATATCTTAGTGCCCTGTTAACGAGTTGTAATAAGATTTTTTCATCAACATGATCATATACACTGGATAAGAATCCATTGGTAGTGCTCTGAGGTTAAATAATTGACTTATTTTCATAGGTTTATGACCACTGACCAGCTATAACAATAATGGCTAAAGAAAGTTGAGGCTCCAATGGGCCTTTATCGCTCACCTGATATTCTCATTTACAATTGAGGCATGAAATAATGCAACTGTTATACTTTTGCTTTAGTTTCAGAGATATAAGTAAACACTGCATTTTCCTCCTTTTTTTCTATTTTTAGCCATGTCTGCCATGTAGGTTGGCATGGTCATCAAACACATTTAAAACTATATATACATACCCTAATGATGAGTGTGGACAAAATTAGGTAGATTTGTCTCAGTTGTTTCAGGAGACAACTTTTCTAAAAGATGAAAAAAAATTATGAAAAATTATTCATTATTTATTCCTTTCAAAATTCTCTGAATAAATAAATGTCATGATTGTGTCCATGGGACACATATTATGCCCCCACTTGCATATAACTTTTTAAAGAAAACAAGAGGCTCTCAAGAGCCTGAATCGCTCACCTGGTAAACAATGCCTTATTGAACATATTGAACCATGCCAGGCAAACATGTACAGCTAACAATTCTTCAATATTACAAATATATATGACTTACTGTTTATAAATAAAGAAAATGAGACCAAAACACACACTTAAAACTTAGCAATGGACTGTGAAAATGAGGTCAAGTTCAAATAAAACCTGCGTAACCGACATATAGATCATAAAATATTTTCATACACCAAATATAGTTAACCTAATGCATAAAGTATTAAAAAAATAGACCAAAACTAAAAAAGTTAACTTTGACCACTGAATTATGAAAATGAGGTCAAGGTTAGATGACACCTGTCAGCTAGACATGTGTGCCAAAAACTGCATTTGACCCCTATGTTCTATTTAAAGTAAGGGCGGCCATGTTTTTTGACGGATCAAAAATCGAAGCACACACTTTGTGCAGGATAATCTAAGGAACTATCATGCTAAGTTTCATCCAAATCCATTCAGTAGTTTCAGAGGAGAAGATTTTTTAAAGTTAGCAAATATGATGAACAAATTGTGAAAAATTGTCATTAAAAGACATTTACCCCTTAAGGGGTCAATTGACAATTTTGGTCTTATTAACCTATTTGTAGATCTTACTTTGCTGATCATTTTTGCTGTTCACAGTTTATCTTTATCTATAATGATATTCAATATAATGACCAAAAACTGCAAAATTTCCTTAAAATTACCAATTAAGTGGCAGCAACCCAACAATGGTTTGTTTGATCCGTCTGAAAATTTCAGGGCTGATAGATCTTGACCTAATGAACATTTTTACCCCATGTCAGATTTGCTCTAAATGCTTTCGTTTTTGAGATATAAGCCAAAAACTGCATTTGACCCCTATGTTCTATTTAAAGTAAGGGAGGCCATGTTTTTTGACGGATCAAAAATCGAAGCACACACTTTGTGCAGGATAATCTAAGGAACTATCATGCTAAGTTTCATCCAAATCCATTCAGTAGTTTCAGAGGAGAAGATTTTTTAAAGTTAGCAAATATGATGAACAAATTGTGAAAAATTGTCATTAAAGGACATTTACCCCTTAAGGGGTCAATTGACAATTTTGGTCATATTAACCTATTTGTAGATCTTACTTTGCTGATCATTTTTGCTGTTTACAGTTTATCTTCATCTATAATAATATTCAAGATAATGACCAAAAACTGCAAAATTTCCTTAAAATTACCAATTAAGTGGCAGCAACCCAACAATGGTTTGTTTGATTCATCTGAAAATTTCTGGGCTGATAGATCTTGACCTAATGAACATTTTTACCCCATGTCAAATTTGCTCTAAATGCTTTCGTTTTTGAGATATAAGCCAAAAACTGCATTTGACCCCTATGTTCTATTTTAAGTAACGGCGGCCATGTTTTTTGACGGATCAAAAATCGAAGCACACACTTTGTGCAGGATAATCTAAGGAACAATCATTTTAAGTTTCATTCAAATCCATTCAGTAGTTTCAGAGGAGAAGATGTTTGAAAAATTGTTAACGACGACGACGACGGACGCCAAGTGATGAGAAAAGCTCACATGGCCTTTTAGGCCAGGTGAGCTAAAAAGCAAAAAACATACAATAGATTGTATACCAATATGCGAATTAAAATATTAAGGTACAATGTAATGTATGTGCCTGTTCCAAGTCAGGAGCCTGTAATGCAGAGGTTAAGTACAACATTTAAAAGTGTTGACAATGGTTGATGTTAATTACATTATATTAGATTTTCTTGAGAATAACTAAAATATGATTTTATTAGGGCTTGGATCCCACTAACATGTTTAATCCTGCTATCTTCTGTGCCTGTCCCAAGTCAGGAAACCTGGACAATCAGTGGTTGTTGTTTGTTGCTGTGTTGCATATTTGTTTTTAGTTATTTTATTTGTATATTAATATTAAGGTCATTAGTTTGGAATTATTTTACAATTGTAATTTCAGGGCCTTTTTTATATATGACTATGCAGTATGATCATTGCTGAAGGCTGTACTTTGACCTATATATATATATTTAACTGACCGACGGCGGGACAGGTGTAAAACAATATGCCTGTCAACTTTTTCTTACAATTTCATACATTTCCCATATCATTGACTATTTTATCATTACTTACATCTGTCCATTATTATACTGTCTTTTAGGTCACACTTGCACCGTTGTACACCTAGAAAAAAAATATGCAAAATTAAGATAAAACAGTCTTGTGTTACTGTCACACTAGTTTAGATAGAGAGTCGTGTGAGTTTCTAACAGAAAATTTACAACACATCAATGAGAAATTGAAAAAAGTAAATAAAATTATACATTTGTCATTTTCGCTGTTGAGGTTACATAAGTGCATTAGCTGCCTTATTTTTTCATGTTCACAAATCAGTATCCAGGAGAAGAGTAAATATATAGAGGCTCTGCATCCTCCCCCTGAAATGTTGTGTTCTTAAGGGAACCAGGTGCTTTTTCCAAGTTAAGAAAGAGTTTTAAAACTATCCATGCATGTCCTCACATCTAATTTATAAAAGATGATTAAATTGATCATTGAAATATGTATCAGAGTGAGAACTTCTCAATGTTCATTTTTTTTTTGGGGGGGGGGGGGATATTTAATACCCTAATTTAATATTTCTATTGTCTTTAATTAAGTAACTGGGACCTACAGTACTGAGGATAACATGTTCATATCTCTTCATTCATATACACAAATTCTAATGTTTCACATCCTGGGGGATTAAAACCAAGATTAAAACCCATGAAATTTAAATTTTTCACACATAATTGACTTATAGTAGTAATTGGGAATGTAAACATGTAATAATGTTTTCTCAGTAGGCAGTTTAACCAAACTTAAGATAGACAAGACATAATAAATCTATTATACAATATACACAGCATGCATGCACATGAGTCTTATTGACATGTGCTCCAATCATAATGATGAACTGAGTCCATTCTGTCCCTTTAACATGTTTAACAAATAATGCAAATTTTTTTTTTATTAAGATTCTGTGATTTTTTTTAATTTTATTAACATTCTTATAGTTTGCTTGAAATAAATATAACTTATATATACTTAATCATCTGTAGAATTTTTTTATTAATGAAAAAAAAAGAATTAGCTTAACTGATTAATCAATATTTAGGTCACAAGGCTTTTTACCCTGATGATCGAAGCTTGTCTAGAAATTGCTTCAGATTACTTTTAAGCAAATAGAACAGTTTTGAACATTCAAAAGGTCCGAAGTACATGTTAATATTAATGACACACATTTTTGATGACCAACAATGTATGAAGAAATTTTCAAAGAACATAAAAATAAAAAACACAAAAAAAATCACATTATAAATCGAACACTGTTTCTGTTAGCGCTTTCATTGCATCCCTTACAGTTCATCAGATAGAATTGTTATCGTTACTAGTAACAACTTGTGATGTTACCTAATAGTAACGTCATGTGGTAGTTTGTATATATTACGGAATCTTATTCACAGACCGAATTTCACTTCCTATTAAAAGTCGGCTTATACAGTTAAATAAAATAGCGTTCCTTGGCTTCAAGTGAAATTTCATCTTAAGTCCACATCTGAAACTAGAGGCTCTAAAGAGCCTGTGTTGCTCACCTTGGTCTATGTGCATATCATAAACGAAGGACACAGCAGAGTGATGGATTCATGACAAAATTGTGTTTTGATGCTGGTGATGTGTTTGTAGATCTTACTTTACTGAACATTCTGAGTGCTTACAATTATCTCTATCTAATGAACCTATGAATCTATCCCAGTAGTTAAACTATTTTGTAAAATTTTACAAGATTTACCAAAGTTATGAAAATTGTTAAAAAATGACTATAAAGGGCAATAACTCCTTAAGGGGGTCGATTGACCATTTTTATCATGTTGACTTATTTGTAGGTCTAACTTAGCTCTACATTATTGCTGTTTACAGTTTATCTCTATTTACAGTATAATAAGGCTTAAATTAAAATATTGTTTGTTTGCAGTTTACCGACCGACCCTTGAAAATCCTCCCGACTGTGAAAATTTGATTGCTTTAAATTTGAAGAAATTTTTTTTAATACTTCTATTGACGCGATCCGGAACTTTGGGTCCTTTCCGGAAATGATTTAAAGTCTGGGTCAATTACACATTTCAAGTTCGGTTTTTCTTAGCTTCCCGTCAAGCGTTCATGTGACCATTTAATGATAAAGCACATGGAAATTGTTTACAGGTATCCATGAAGTCACGGAGGAGTACTTTACGTTGTCGTCTTGTGTCAATTTTAGGTCAAATAACAAACAAAAAAGTTTATTAGTAAACTGTTTATACAGATTCAGGCACATGTAATGATGTGTGATGATATCATTGACGATGATGCAGTGGATATTCATAACTGACACGATAACCATTCTGTCTCAAACAAATCGGGTACAGAATCTGTGGAGCCTGACTTTATGGAACCAATTTCAGTGGTTAAATAATTGGACAGCAGCTTGAAGTATGGCTATATTTTCTACAAATCGTTGTGAAGACGACAAAGATGAAACCACTCCTCCATGACTTAAATCTTCATGGATATCTGTAATGGCATGTAAACACGCCTGTACGGAGGGCTCATTTGAAATATTAATGGATATAAATCATGCCAAATCAATAAGAAGCAATTCTAACTACACAAAGATGTAGAGAAAATGAATGGTTAGCTTGAAAAATAAATATATTCTCTCTATATAAATCTATCTTCGATTGCAATGAGTATGCTCCTTTAGGATAAGGGGGGCTGCCCCACTCATTGCAATTATTCTCTTTCTTACAATATTAAATATACCCAAACTGTGTGGCCTGTGTGAATTCAATTAAAACATGTCCTTAGGAGCTATGCTGCCAATTTTTTTTATGCATTAAAAACATTTCAGTACAGACCATTTACTTTTAATGGGGAGCAATGGATTTCACCCCAAACTTTATAGATTTCTTTGGTTTTCATTAAAGCCTGGCAAAAATATAACCTTATCACATATAATTAAATATTGTTAGAAATATAAAAACAGTCGAATGTCTTAATAATTTTTTTTCAAGTTGCCTTTTTTTCAATTGAGGAAGATTTAATGGTTATTTTTTTTTATTAAAAATACACTCTTTAATACATTGTCTTATAAATCTTTAATATCTACATTTTTCTGATGAAAATACTCTACTCATGAAAACATTCTAGTCAAGAAGCAATACATGTCTGAATATATTTCTTTAAAACAGTTCTAGTCATAATGACATTCCTTGTTTATAAGGGAGCTACCATTTGAATTTTATGGGGGGCTAGGATGAAAAATTTTGTCCTGCATTTTTTTTTAGCTGTAATCTCTGTCCTGCCTTTTTATTTTTCACTCTGTTCGGTCCTGCCTTTTTTTTTATTTTATCCTGCCTTTTTTTTACCTAAATTGTCGTCCTGACTTTTTTTTTGCAAGTGTCTCATCCTGCCTTTTTTTTACTCAAAACTCCTGTCCTGCCTATTTTTTTCAAATTTCATCCTAGCAAACCCCCACCCCCCACCCCCCCTTTCCATAAAAATCAAATGGTAGCTCCCTAAGTGTTCCTAATAATTATACCATATTTTATGTCATAAATTGGATAATGACACTATGTTAAAGTTTCAGTTTTGGTTAAAAAGTTTTTTATATGAAAATACCTGTTCATTTGATATTGGTTTTCAGCATGTCCAGTGTTTGTTGTTTTAAAATGTTTTTTTTCTTCACAAGAAACTTGGTTTAGTGTAAGTGCTTGTTTAAACTGTATTTTGGCTGATAAAATAAAATATTTTTCATACCTACCGACCATTCAGTCTGAAGGTACAGTCGGAAAACTGCAAACAAACATATTTTTAAGGTTGGCCTAATATTCAAGATAATAACCAAAAGCTGCAACATTTCCTTAAAATTACCAATTCAGGGGCAGCAACCCAACAACATTTTGCATGTTTGTTACGGAAATTTCAGGGCAGATAGACCTAGACCTAACGAAACAAATTTAACTGCGTCAGATTTGCTTAAAATGCTTTGGTTTCTGAGATTTTAGCAAAAAACTGCATTTTACCCTAGTTACAATTTTTTGCCATGTTGGCCATCTTGGTTCGCCGGATGGCATCATTTAACACATTTTTTAAACTAGATACCCTAATGATAATTAAGGACAAGTTTGGTTAAATTTGTCTTAGTAGTTTCAGAGAAGATTTTTGTAAAAAAAAAATGACAAAAATTGACTATAAAGGGCAATAACTCATTAAGGGGTCAACTGACCATTTTAGTCATGTTGACTTTTTGTAGATCCTACTTTGCTGAACATTATTGCTGTTTAAAGTTTATCTATTTCCATAATAATATTGAAGATAATAACCAAAAATGGCAAAATTTTGCTAAAATTTCCAATTCAGGGGCAGCACGACAATGGACGACGGACGCCAAGTGATAAGAAAAGCTCACCTGACCTGAAAGGGAAATAGTTTAAATTTTCCCTTTCCACATTGGTCAAAGTGTTCAGAACATGGAGAGTTTCTAATTGAAGGGACCTTTGTCCAGACAGCTGTTTGTGAACTCTTCCTCTATCAAATGGTTTGACCTGTATGTAGTTTTGATTACAAGTGGGACAGGTTGCACAATAAATAATATTTTCGGTGTAATTGCTGTGCCTGATTTCAGAGTTTTACTTCTAGCATTTAGCATGTTCCACATCTGGAATCCCCCCATTTTTGTATTTCTGCCACCTTCGTTCTGTGTATTGAATTTTGCTCGTGTCAGAAGTTTCTTTAAATTTGGTGCTTGTTGACAGCTCCCAATAAGTCATGATTCATCGACTAGATCTTTCATTTGCTTGATGCAGAATAGGTAAAAAAAAACTTAGCAGAATTAAAGATCAGTGACTTTTTTATTATCTCCCTTTAAAGGACACTTATCTTTCACTGTGAAAAAGTCCTCTTATTGAATGTCAACCTTGTAGGACAGAATTTAATAGTACTTTATCATAAAAGAATGTCCAATTGAAGGACACTTTTTCACTGCATCTGACAAATTAAAATATTTACATTTTCTGTAAAAAAGTGTCAAGGTGGTTGATAGTAAACAAATTAGGTATTGTTACTTAAATACCAAACAACCTATTCATTTCTACCAGTGATTTTTCCTTAAAATTTTGTGTGAAGGTATTTCATGATTTGAGGAACAAAATGTGATGAAACAAATTGGGGGTCACCAACTTATTTTTGTCACTATAGCAACCTCAGCTTCGCGTTTCCTGAATATTAACATAATATTTGCTTGTTATCTAAACTCTCAAAAAAATCCTTTATATCAAACCTACAAGCATAGTTCTTGCTTCACGTTAAACAATAGATTTGTATCTATCAAGACAGGTTCAAAAATTTAAAACTCGTATTGTTTTGATCTTTAAAGGGGCACTTAGGCTACGAGATATATAAAAAATCTAAAGTTTGATTTTTTTCTGTTCAATCAATAATGAAAGTGAAATAGTGAAATAACAATTCGCTTTTTGCAGCCAAAAAGGTTCAATTTTGTCAAATTACGCTAAGAAACATTGATAATTAGCAATTCACTTGCAAGTGAAAGAGTCGACCTCTTTATATCCGTTTTCATGTGAACTTCAATTTAACCCCTAGCTAGAGATTGACAACGCATGCATTGTACGTGTACTGGTTATTTAAAGAAAAAGAATGTCAACAATGAAAGTGAAACTACGGTTAATCATTTGATTACTAATTCATTTGTAATTCGATGCACATAAATTCACTTCTTATACGGTTAAACACAATGAGAAACATCTATTTAATTTTTAATCTATAAAATAAAATCAAACAGACCTATAAAAATCCAATTGCACGTGTTGGTTTAATCTAGTCATATCTTTATTCATGTTTACATCGCTTATATAATCATTTGAGGTCAAATCGATAGGTAATTAGATGGCGTCTGGACCAAAATACACACGAAACGAACCTATATAATATCTACTCCATGCTCTGTAAACTGTTTATTTGAGACTTTTGATAGTTTGGATAAATGTTTTACATTGCTATAAATCAAATATGAGAATTTGAGTCAAATCGGTGACCATGAATTTGACAGCTAGTGCCCCTTTAAAAATATGATTTATTTCATCCCCGCCAAAAATAAAAATGAAAAATGAAAAACGTTTCCAGTATTAAAAAATTTCTGCCAGTGATTTATCCATACAAAATTTCAAGAAGGAAAGTGCCATGTGTATGTAATCTTCAAAATAAAGCAAAAAAAAGTGTGTGTCACCGACCTTTCAAAATAGTTATGAGTAATTTTCATGTTTTTTTTTCTTGTTTGTTTTGAAGAAAAGAGTTGTCTTTCTTTAGAACATTGCATCTGACGTCATAGTACAAACTTTTCTTGCTGGCCCACTATTTAAAAAAAATAGCAAATTGGACTTTTGAAACTCACATTTAAATTTCCAAGAATAGCAAATATATTCACCTACTTTATCATCCGGTAATACAAGAGATTAAATGCATGTATCAGTATCAGATCTTATGATGCTGTTGCCGCATAATATTTACCTTCAGAAACACCATCCGTTGGAATGAAAAATTGTTTGAAATAACCTTTCAAGCCGCTTTTGTTATGAAAATCTGTTTTTGTCCTCTGTCCCTCATTAGAATAATTATTGAAAATACAAAAAATGAAAGATGGCACTGGCTAACTTACAGAGTATTTGACTATATCAGACTAGAAGTGTGTTTTTTTTTTCGTGTCAATTTTAGAAGTCTGCCATAATGAACTTATTCGCTACTGTTGACAGACGGACACACAAAATCATGAACGAACGTCTTTATACCATTATTTTTCCTGACTCAGACAAACTTAATTATTGCATCAAGTTTGTGTTTCATTATTTCTGAATATTTAACAGTCAGGGGACTTACTTAAATGAGTGATTTTCTAAATCACTGATTAAAGTAACATTATTTCCATAAAGATTGGAAGTAACAGTTGTCTTTCTTTAATAATCACCTATTTAAGTAGTACAAATTAATCACTAAAAGAAGTGATTTAATTTTAATGTAGCTTTAAATATAGAATACTAATGATCCAGGGACTAATTATGTTTCTAAAATTATCAGAACCAACATCTGTTTTGTCTAGGATGACCAGGTCATTTCAGGTGATGACCTTGTACTGAATCTAGGATAATGACATTAAGATCACTTGTTTAAGTATCATACTGCAATTTCCTTCCCAAAAATCACTTATTTAAGTATCATTATTTTAATAACCCCCACTAATTTCAACTGTCCCCTAACAGTGACATTTTTATCATGAACAGTAGAATTTTATTACATAATCTGAAAGATGAAACCTTGAACTTCACAGGAAAAATACTCCCACTGCTGGGAAAAATCTGTGAAGAAAGTATCAGTTCATTACGTAAAGCCATTATTATAGCATTTTTTCAACTAAAATAGAATTTGCAGATAAATGATAGCATCAAAGGCATAAACCTTGCTACATAAAAGAAGCAAAAAGTTCATTTTTTCCAAGTTTATTAATGAAAAGATATTATTTAAACCTATATCACAGTTTAAAATTTTGGTAAAACTTCAAAATCACAATTTGTGACAAAACTTCAAATTTGCTACTCAAATAAGTGATTTAAAAAACACTTATTTCAGTATTTAGTCCCCTGACTGTTTAAGATATAAGGAAATTAAAATTATAGTATAATATATGAATTAAAGTTTTTTTATTCTAAAATGTTATAAATCTATCATAAAATACAATCCTTGTTATTACTATCTCAAGTGTTTTGAATAAACGAGACAGTAAATTTATAAAATACAAAAAAGTTTTTAATTCAAAAATTATTATAGAAATAATTTTCTGTTGAAAACTACAAAGTAAGATTTCTCCAACAGGATAAAATATTATAAATCTAAATTGCTCATTTTGGAAATTTAAACAAAGGTTGTTGCCGGTATTAAAAATCAAAATTTGTTTTCAATCTTTCCGGTCATAGTTGAAGCTAAATTTATGAAAGGGAGAGATTTAATGTTGGATATTATTCTTGGAGCAATTCTTTTTGTCTTAAGTTAAATTTATAACTATATTTATATTATAACTATATTTAGTTTTTACCACCGACAATTTTGATTTTATTTCACATTCGCTGAGTATTAGTTTTATTATTATGTTTTGCCTTACAGCTAATTTCCTAATGCATGTAGGGTAAAACTTTGGTTGGCCTCCTTGCTTTGTTTGTTTAAATGTGTATTCAAGCTTTGTAATTAAGATTGACATCTTCATATATAGGTATGTAAACCTGTATATATATGATATTTAAATTCAATTGGACATTATCAAAAAATAATTACAAAATATACAAACAAAGAAAGCAAGCTAACCAAAGTGTTGATATACATAAATTAGGTAATTATCTTAAGTGAGATCAGGGGAAATGTTTGTCATTTCTCCTTTAGACAATTTGAAATGAAACAAATGACAAACGACAATGACCCTTTGTCATAATTTTATTTTTACTATAAGATTTTGTGAAATAAGCAGTATAAATAAATTTTAACTTCATTGCAAGATCGGACATTATTTTACGAGAATCATCAAGACATTAGCTCCATGCATACGTTGCCAGTATGTCAAAACATCTAGGAATAATTGTTTATCTGAATTTTTGAAAATTGTGACATTAAATTAGAAGGATCATATCATAAGGAACATTGTGTATTAAGTTTTAAGTTGATAGGACTTCAATTTCATAAAAAACTGCCTTGACCAAAAACTTCAACCTAAAGCAGGACAGACGGAGGAACGGACGCACAGACCAGAAAACATAATGTTCATAAATGGTGCTGAAAAAGAACTTTCACCTATCTAATTAACATGTACACAATTTGAGAAAATGAAAGACAAAATCTACGCAAGTGAAAAATAAAAAAAGAAATGACGATTGGCACAAATACAAGACAAATACGCATGTGAAATAATAAAAAAAATGATATTCAGATCGGCGAAAATGCAGAAAGTCGAGATCAAAATTTATATTTGATTATTTTTATTAGAACGAAGGTCAAATATATTGTAGTATCTTTTGTGTCCATTTGTGTTAAATTTTACATAAGACTAGAACACACCCGTGAAATCGCTGGTCCCTGACTAAAATAAAGTATATAACTATGTGTAAGCCTTATTTTAGCCTGGATATTTAGTTATCTGATAAAGTCATGCTGATTATAAGATGCACAGTTTTCTCTACTTTCAAAATTTTTCTGTTAGAAACCGTCGACTTGGAACTTATCAATTATTGGTAATATTAACTATTTGAAAAACAAAAGAGCCTGGAATGGAGTAATTTTTTATCAACAGCATTGTCCAATATTAATTATAAATAAAGTCGAATTCTTGCAATTGGTTTTGCTGTTTTGCGTCATGCCGGCTAACAAATTGTAAACTGAACCTATACGCCTTATTTTAAGTCTAGATTTTTAGTATTCATATTATCATCTTTTAAAGTCATACTGATTAAAATACTACAATAGGAAACAATGTGATAGAATTTAGTATTGTCAACCTTGTGATTATGACCCTTGTATATATAGCAAATCCTAAATACACCGTTTGGTGGTGTGTCTGTCAGATGCAGAACGTACAGATAAGGTATAGGTAAAAGGTCAATATACTATTGGTATTGGAACTTGTTAATTATTTACAATATTAATTATGTGGAAAACAAAAGGGTCTGGAGTGGTGTAACTTTTAATCAACACCATTGTCCTATATTAGCTATATATAAAGTTGAATTCTTTGATTTGTCGTTTTTATCCCATGCCGGCTGACAAATTGGACCTCATTATTTTAGTATTATAGATATCAGCATAACAAAAAATGAAACATCTGAGTGGATTGAGTCTCCAAAACACATTTTATGAGAATCATTTTACTTGAAATTGATTTTGTTTTTTGTTTGTTTTTTTTGGGGGGGAGCTGGAGGGGGGTGCTTTTTCTCCTTATTTCTTTTATTCTGCTATGATAGAACATTTTCCTAGGAAATACTTAAATAAATATATGTTTATAAGTTAATGAAATTATTTTTAATGCTGTAACGACAAATTATTCTTTAAAAGAGAAGCCTTTTATGTCCCTCTCTGGAATATTGCGTAAATTTAATTTTGACGTGAGGACTTATTGAAACCTCCTTGGAGACAGTTAACTTATATATGGATTGTTCATTCTGCTTAAATACTTCAGTTACTCATTTCCAATAACATTTCTATCATAAATGAGTGAAAGTTACCCCATTATTTTTACTTATTGACCTAAAAAGTTAAAATTTTAAGGAAATTAGAGGTATAAATTGACCAAAAGAGACCTTATAAAGGAGACAATGAGGTCAGGGGCGGATCCAGCCATATTAAAAAGGGGGGTTCCTAACCTAGGACAAAGGGGGGGTTCCAACTACATGTCCCCATTCAAATGCATTGATCGTCCAAAAAAAAGGGGGGTTCCAACCCCGGAACCCCCCCTCTGGATCCGTGCCTGGAGGTCCATAAGTGGTATTTATCTTCCTAAAATCATCTTAAGTATCATATTCAACTGTTTGTAGGCAGATAAGATAAATATTTGATCATTTATTGGTCCACACTATATTTTATCTTGATGCGGCTTGGTTTGGATTTGTCGAAGAAATTTTGCTTGAATCGCTGTAGATGTCGTCTTTCATTATGCTAGATTTTTCTCAAACTATTGAACTCTAGTTATGACAAAACTTAACAGAAATGCTTGAAATAACCAGTATTACAAAGGAAAAAAGTCACATTCAGTTTATTAAACAATAATCAGATAATGTTTTCTTTAAATTTAGTCCTATAACAATTCTTCCTTTTTTTACATCTTCATTCCAGGCAGGGATAGGGGAAACCAACAATCATTTTTGCATGGCCTGATCTGGACAAATAGAAAATAGGGATTGTATGCAAGTAAAGCTTAGATTTATGTAAAAAAAAAATAGAGACGTTTACTTAGTTTGATCTATTACAGATTTTCATTGTGATTAAGTCACTAATACAAGTATGATATGTTCATGCCAGCATAATCATTTGTTGTTTACAAAGAGTCATACACAACTTTAATTTGAATACAATGAAAAGTCAAGAACACCCTGGACCCAAAGCCAAAGGTGCACTTGAATGGGTCTATATATTTCATGTATTTGGTAGATTGATTTAAGCATATAAATGAATAACTTTATTTCTGAATTTTAAATTGTTTTTTTTAAGGTTCATCAAAAGGAATAGAAAAATATGGCCGTGTTTACACCTCCAAAATTACTATGAGTACAGACAAACTGGTACATCCAGGAAAGTTTTAAGGCATGGCAGGAACTAGATATATAAAAGTTATATGAAGTCTACGTTTCAGAAAATTAAAAACTTACCTGGATTTTGATGTTCATTTTTTTCCAGTCTGCAGAAGATAGCAAAATAAACAAACACCCGAGTTTCATTTGATACGGTCCACTCAGTTACACAGTTTAAACCTGTTAAATAACCTATTGTTTACAGGTGTCTATTGTCCATTTAAATCAATACTACTCACAACATTGATTATATGAGGGGAGCTTCTCAATCGTTTTCACTACTTAGTTAATTTTTGCACCTTCTGCAGGAACGAAAAAAAAATGGATAGCAAAATCTAGAAAAGTTTATAATTTTCTGAAACATAAAATGCATTTAAAACCTTAAACTGTGTAAGATAAATAATTGCTCTATCTAATAAGCATTGACCAGTTGACATTATTGTGGTCAAACAAATGACAAAAAAATATTCTGAATGATGAATCCAGATTTTCCCCATAGCTGTCACTGTCGGGTAACCTGAGGATTCCCAAAACCGAAGTGGTTCGTCTGAAAAAGGTGGAATTTACAGAATAGGTGACGGGTAACAGGTCTGTGGATAGAACATCCTCACCTTCAAACTGGTAAAGTTCAACTTCAACAACAGTCCAGACAGAAGAACGTCTGTTATCCAATGTAGCTATGCAATCTGGGAACCAGGTCAGGTAAGACCTTTAACTTGAAGATGCAGAGCTTTGCTTGTCGGTACGACAGCAGCCTGTTGTTGAAGTGATTTCAATATATATGGTCCTATATGGTAAACATTTAGTTAAAACAAGTGTGAGAGCATTATTTACGTTTAAAGAAGGACTGGGTGTTTCGTTTTTTCCTTCTTTTTTTTGGGGGGGGGGGGGTTAATGGGATGGGATGGGATAAGATAAGGATAGTCCAAATAATTATGACGTCTTGAAAGGCTATTATAATTTTGTTCTTTGACGCCTTACTGAAAGGCTATCATAATTTTTTTCTTTGACGCCTTACTGAGGGAGGGTAGGAGGGGTCCTGATCCCGAAATCCCGGGCTTAAAAACACGACATCCCGAAATCCCGGGCTTAAAAAACACGAAATCCCGAGGTCCCAAAATTCGAAGAAAGAATTCCCAGATCCCGAAAGGGTCAATCCCGAAATCCCGAGCTTAAAAACACCCGATCCCGGAGTCCCGATAAAGGTCCTATCCCCCCTCCTTACTTAGTAAGGCGTCAAAGAAAAAAAATTATTTAGCCTTTCAAGACGTCATAATTATTTGGACAAGGATAAGGGTAGGTCACTAAGTGTGCAGTGGGTGGTAAGGGGGTGCTTGCACGTAAAAAACGTGAAATAAGACATTATTTCATGAACGTTGCACAAAAAATAAATACTTTGTTGTGAACCTTTTTCTGACTGAGTCACATTCTTCTCATTAGCGGATCCTATTCCCCATTTTTTTTGCCGATCAATGCATTTGAATGGGGACATATAGTTGGAACATCCTCCCACCTTAGACCGAATAATCTGTCTCTTGTGTGGGTACATTTGTCATTTCATATTTATTTTCTTTTCATCATTTGGCTATTCACACAAGAGACAGATTATTCGGTCTACTCCCACCTATGTCCTGGGTTGGGACCCCCCCCCTTTTCAAAATGGCTGGATCCGCCCCTGCTTCTAGTATATATTAACTTTATGTTTTACATTGTGTACTTGATATTCCCGATTTAGTATACACATTTATGATATAATTGGTTTACAGCTTTTAAAAAAGTATTTCTTGTCGACCCTGCCAATTTAAGTGTTTGTAACTTTATTTGGTTATATAGGGAATCACTGAAGTGTGACGGAATCCACCACCCCCCCTTTAGGCAGACAGTGGGCCCCCTCTTATGAAAATTTCTAGATTCGCCACCGCTGAACGTCAAATTAAAAAGTTAAAACATGTTGAAAGTAAAATAAAAACACAGGTTGCAAGGTGAAAGGTAGAGATAACGGACCCACCATTTGGTTTTTAAGGGGGGGAAAAGGGGGGGTAGGATGAAAAATTTTGTCCTGCATTCTATTAGTTGTTATGTATTTTTCACTCTGCCTTTTTTGTATTAAAATTGAGAATGGAAATCTATGGGGAATGTGTAAAAAAGACATTAACCCTACCAGAAGAGTGTACTAGTGAACTGTCTAGTTCGTTAGTTTATCCTGCCCTTTTTTACATACATATAAATAGATCTTAATAGTCATCCTGCCTTTTTTTTGGCAAAGTGTCTCATCCCCTATTTTAATCATTTTTGTTAATTCTCCAAACTCCTGTCCTGGCCTTTTTCAAATTTCATCCTGATTTTTTCATATTATAGTCTACATGTAGTTGCATAATGTTATTATTACTAAAACCTCAGTCTATATCAAAAACTTCATATTGTATGAGGGTCTGGATGGGGGGGGGGGGTCTGTTATTCTGTAAACATTTAATTTTCACCCTTTTTTCTCTAATCTTCATTTTTTTTGCCCTTTATTCTCTAATCTTCATTTTTTAAGGGCATTATTCTTTAATCATTTAACCCCATCCAAACCCTCTTGTATATGTTCCAGACCATATGAGTATTTGAACCGTACACCTATATTCGTGTGACGGGACCATATGTGTACGGTCAGACCAATATATATGAGTATACTAATACAGTCTAGTTAGGACTAACTGGCCCCTATATGTTTTTCGACCCTAGGGGTTAATTTTTGACAAACATGTATCAAAATCTGTTATTGAATATACAAATATAAAAATTAATATTATGAAAATTAGATGAATGGAGTGAAATATATCATCATATCACCAACCCTAATAATCTGGAAACAACTATTATTAGAGTAACAAAGCTACCTTATTTATTCTTTGCAAGAGTTTTTGACACATTTTTATTATATTTTCTCTATGTGTTTTCAAGGGATTTTTTTTATAGTTTTTGTCATGTGTCACCAAGGTTCACTCCAGAGCACTGTTAGATAAGGGGGAGCTAACTCGTATGTGCTGGAACCAAGGGACAGGGGGTCAGTCTATCGCTAGACTTAATGTTCTGATAGGCATAGCTAAAACGCAAGGAAGGTTTTCATAATTTAATTAACGATAACGATTCAAATGAATGATAACATATCAATCTATAAACAATGCCAAATAATAATAATCTAATTAAAGTACAAAGTATCAAATCTAAATATCAAATCCAAAGTAAAACTATTTCTCCTTAAAATGTAAAATATAAAATAAATGCCAAAATTACTAAATAATAAAAAGAACTTAATCTCAAATTCAAAATGTAAAGTCTTTTAAAAATAAAAAGATTCTCAAAAGTATTTCCAAAGTTAAATTATGAGTCAGAGATAAATTTTGTCTCACACTACACAGTCAACTGGTAGACTGGTAGACAGTCTTATAGGGCCAGTATAATGACATGAGTAGTGTGAGGTTACGCTTCCGAAACACTAACTGCTTTTACAAAATTTCCCAACAATATTTATACTAAAATCCGAAATAACTCAACTTGTCCCGACACGTTAATAATACTCTCATTAGCAAAAAATAGACATTAATTAACAAAGCCTAATCCTATAATGTTTTGATAAAATCTTAAACTTTTCTAGTGACATATGCTAATTACAATTAATATTTCAAAATAAAGTGTTTTGAGTAAACTGTGACATTTCGAGTACTAATGCCACAGCATAGGTAAAATTAATTAAACAGATTAATAAAATTTTTACAAAATACAAACATAAAATTTTCTTTCTTAAAATAAAACATAATTTTTTATCCAAAATAACAGTAACACAAATATATGCCAAATAACACATCATGACATATGTATCGATCTGTGGAGATTTTGTAGAAAAGTTCCTAAATATTATAAAATATTTTCTTCCAACATTATGTTTATTCTGATAACTTCAATTTCAGCCAGCATAATTCAATCTGATGTATTAACTGACATGCTAAATGTACAGGAGCTTAACAGAATAAAGCTGTGATTAATATAATGATACTGTTCCACAACATTTTAGGGTCAGAGAAATTTAATGCTTGATTGGGAGCAATTATTTGTGGTCACTTAAACTGAAGAAATTTATTGCTTTTAATTGATTGACCATGTGCAGCTGGTAAGCACATAATCAGCTGATTTACTAAAATAACATTGATTACCTTGAATATTATTATGGATAGAGATAAATTATAAACAGCAATAAGGTTCAGCAAAGTAAGATCTATAAGTAGGGCAACATGACCAAAATGGTCAATTGACCCCTGAAGTTGTTATATTTTATTTAAAGAATTTTTCGTAAATTTTTGTAATCTGAAACTACTGGTCCAAATACATGTACATGGAATATATATGAAAGAGATTCAAAGGAGTAGGGGCAATAAAGGTCATTTTTTTTCGTCCAATTTTGCTTATTATCTTGAAAACTATAATAATAGATCTATAGAGAGAAACTTTGAAATGCAAAAATGATCAGAAAAATACTCTTTTGTGTGTGAACTTGAAGCAAGAGCTAAATAATATCATAAAGATAGAGAGAAACTAAACAGACTTCATTGATCAGCAATATAGTTACGTACGATACAATTTTTTTTTTAGTAAAGAACACGATGTATTAAAAAAACATACACAATATAATTTAAATCATGCACATGTATATATATATAAATCAAGCACATAAATCAAGCACATGTATATATATATATAAACTTTTCTAAACATCAACACAACAATGTTAGATCTGTTAACTTGCTTTCGCAAATTGTTTTTTTTTAGCTCTCAAAGAAATTCAAACTCATGCTACTGAGATATAGTAACACCAAATCGCCTGCACTTTATCGGACGGGCTACATCACTTGACCACCTGGGCTTCACAAAAATAAAGCTTTCGGTGGCCGGGTCTCCCTGTTACCTTTCCTCCTGAGTTTTTATTTAACGTTGTTTAACAGTACATGATATTTTAGGCATGAACATGGAATGTATATATACGACCTATTAGTCAAATGCGTTTTGTTAAAATATACTTTTTCACTTTTTTGGTCTTTTGGAAAACGTTGTTTGTGCTGTATTTAGACCCTTCTTCAACAAAATTTGTTTTACATGCACACGTATAAATTGCTGTTTTAATCCAACGCAATCATAGGTTTGAAAGTAGTTTTTAATTTAGATTTGTACATGTACATATATATATATATGTCAAAATATTCACTTTAAACTATCCTGAGCCAGTTATTTCAAGACATTAAATACATTTGTATATAGTCATAATATGCATTAATTAGGGAATGATGTGTTACTGTTAAACTTTAAACCCACTGTTGTTGAACTTTTAAAGAAATATTTGATAGAGAATTGTTGACATTATCTTTTTATATTATATTACTGTATTTAAACTTCAAAGTGTAATTTTTAAAATAACTTGCCATTTTCTTCTTTGAACTGTTTTCTTTCACTGCATGGTTCAAGCCACTCTTCACAAAATCACCACAAAAACAATATTGTAATAAATTGAAGATAGTTATAAGATGTGTATTCTTGATGAATTTCAAACTACATTTTATTTTGCTCTACACATTTTATGATGTCCAAGTAATGAGGTCATGACATAAATATGAATCCATATAGTAACCAATGAAATAAAAGAGAAATTTATTTGATGTCTTCCTAGATCTTTGGATAAAAACAGGCCACATTTACTTGTACATGTTGTGTGTATTGTACTTAAATATAAAAACACCAGTAAATGTTATACATATATATCATGTATATACTCTCACCGCATTCAATGTCATTGATTCAATGGACTTAATTATGTATAATGGGAATAGGTCTTTAATATAATTAGTGTAAATAAAAGTGAAATAATTAGAAGGATGTTAGTATTGTATTTCACAATGACCATGATGACATACAGGAATAGAATTTTGAAAATTTTATTGTAAGTAATAATTTCATACTTAATGCGAATTATAATTATGATAATTGTATATTTTTTTTTTTTTGGTGTATGGTCTTCTTAAAGTTTTATTTTGAGGAGGATTAAGGGGGATGGGGCAAATGGGCCCGGGCTTTCCCTTTTTGATAAAATTTTGTTTGATTTATCTATTTAGGGATCAAATCACTGAAGCATGATTTGTACGGGTCCCTTTAAAAAAATTCTGGATTTGCCACAGGCATACAGAAATTAAGGATGTTTTATAATTTTAAGAAATTCTAATATATATCAATTAAAAAATATATATATATATGCATTAGTGATAAATTTAATAATCGTGTCATCTAAGGATATTTGCCTATAGATGTTTTATGTCCCACCTTTGGGCATTATGCTTTCTAATGAGTCATGAGTACATGAAGTATGAGTCTGTTCCTCCATCTGTCTGTCCGGCTTCAAGTTTTTGATGAAGTTGAAGTCCAATCAACTTGAAACTTAGTACATGTTCCCTATGATATGATCTTTCTTATTTTATTATCCAATTAGAGTTTTGCCCCCAATTTCATGGTCCTCTAAACATATAAAAATGATAGTGCTAGTGGGTCATCTGTTCACTATGGACACATTATTGTTATTAATTTAAATGCAAATAATTAAGAATAAGTTTCTGAATTTCACCAGTTGATAATTCCCTACAATTTAAAATTCAAGAATTTTGTACAAGTATGTACCACTTGAAAGTATATTTGACATGGATGAGAGTTTAGATGGGGTTTTCAAATTAGAGAATAGCAGGCAAAATGTACAGAATAAAGGTAAAAAAAAAAGTAATAGGGAAAAGAAAGAAAACTTAAACTAAATAAATATTAGAGAATAACAGGTTGCTGAAATGAAATATAAAAAAAGGGATTAAAGAAAAACAATTTAATATACATGTCTTAAAGAATAAAGATACATGTATACAGAACCCCTATCTAGACCTTAATAAATCAAGCCATATAAACACATAAATGACAAATACTCTGATAATTGTGCAGAAAGAATCTGCAAAAGACTCATAAGTAACTCGATCTCCAATAAAAAAAAAATGAAAGGCCAAATAATTTACAAAATTAAAAACTTTGATAATCAAGAGAAAAACTGAGAAAGACATATATCTATGATTCATACATAAAATACAAAACTTAGAACCTCAGCCAGAAATAGAAAAATTATAAACAGTCAGGGGCGTTACTTAAACAAGTAGTTTTTTCACGTTATATATATATTATATATAAGTAATTTTTGTTTTTGAAAATAATAAGATTACTCAATCATGTTAATAGAGTTATTTTAAATTTGAATAGAAGCATAGATTAAATGTTACTAAGTTTGAATGAGTTTTTATATAATTTTATATGAAAAAATAAAGAATTTATTAGATTGGAGAGGAGTATGGAGATAAAGGTTTATAATGACAAACACATTACTTGAATAAGTTATTTTATACATTTTAATTTTTTTTAGTAATAACACTTATTTAAGAAACACATGTAGTTGATTTGTGTTAGCAGTTATAAATAACTTGAAATCTTAATTAATTCACAAGTATGTTAACTTTCTATTTATACCAGTCTACCTTCAAGATTTTGGAGGAAAATGATAATTTAATAGTCTCTGAAGAGACCAATCTAAATTTATCCAGAAGTATCCATATGAAAGATAAGCAATAATTAAGTGCATCAGCAAGTTAATTAGTGTTTCAGAAGAAATTTATATTTCATGGGGAAAATAACCAGATGACTGTGAAAATTTGTTAAAGCTAGTAAAATTTGCATTTTTGGACACCTATAAAAATAATATTTAGAAAAGTTACCTAAATATAGAAGTAGTATTGAAAATAGCCTGGTTTTGAACATAACTTATATAGGCAGTTTTAAATGTTACTTGTTTAAATAATGCCCCTGACTTATGATTTTTTGTTTGTTTGTCAAAAGTTTTATTTTCTATTTAGCTCACCTGACCTAAGAGGCCATGTGAGCTTTTGCCATCCCTTGGCATTAATTGTTGAATCATTCATTAATGTCTGGTGTACACTTTTTCATAGATCTTCTCTTCTGAAACTACTGTAATTAATTAATTTTAACCAAACTTTGGCTAAATGATCCTTAGGGTATCTAGTATATATTTTGTAATTTTTAGCTTAGTGAGGCCCGAAGGGCCCGATGTGAGCTTACGCCATCACTATGTCGTCTGTCATCGTAAACTATTTAAAAAATCATCTCCTCTGAAACTACTGGGCCAAATACATGTACCTTCAAACTTTAACTAAATGTTCCTAAGGGTATCTAGTTTATAAATTGTATCCGAAGTTTTGATCCATTGACAAACATGGACACCATGGCTAAAAATAGAACATACTGGTCAAATGCAGTTTTGTTAATTGGCCCCTTAAGGAGTTATTGCCCTTTAAAGTCAATTTTACACAATTTGTTGATCAAGTTTGCTAATTATATATAACATTTAAAAATCTTCTCTGAAATACAGATGAGCGATTCAGGCTCTTGAGAGTCTCTTGTTATCTTGTCCTTTAATTAAGAAACACTGCATAGTTTGGTAAAAAACAATAACTTTAATATTTAACGTAGCATTTCAAGATTAATCTGACTTTAAAATTAAGACCAATCTTGAAAACCCTTGGCTATTTGAAGTTATTGCTCCTGCAATAGCAAGTTCCCACAATTTATACATGTTATATATATGTTCTTGTTAACAATGATTGTCATATTGAAAACAATTATAGATATCATAAAGATAAATTTAAAACAGCAAAATAGTAGTGTGGATCCTTATATGAGTTATTGCCCTTGAAAGACAAAATTTTAGCAGAATTTCAAGTTTCATGCAGGAAGTATGATAGATGTAGAGACATTTATTTATGTTCAGCTAAGTTAAAGATCTGCAAATAAGCTTACATCATGACCAAAATAGTTAATTGATCCCTATAGGATTTTTTGTCCTTAAGAAATTATTTTACCAAAAGTTATGTTTTTTTGCAGATAATAATAGAAAGAAGGAATTTTAATTTCTTTTTAAGTGATAAAAATGTTCAGCAAAGTAAGATCTGGGAATAGGACTTGTATTTTTTAAATTGCCAATTGATCCTTCAAAGCTGTTATTGTCCTTGAAAGAATATACATGTATTACCAAATATTTTTTCTTGGTTTTTTGTTTTTTGATTTTTTTTTATGGAAGTATTATATTTCATTTTTCTTCCAATGTTCGAATATAGAATAGCAGAAATTTAAGTAGCCCACACCAATTATAGGGGCCATTGGTGATTGGGCCCCTGCTAATTTAAGTTTTTCATAGTAAAGAAGTGTCTTCATCAGAATTACAGTTTACATGTGTTGTTTACATTAATGTCATTAATTAGTTCTGCACAGTTAAATATTAGAAGGAACTCTTTAGTTCACATAAATTCTTTTATAGCTGTTTAACTAATTCACCAATGTTTGTATTTCTTTTGAATCCTATTGATAGGTTTTTATTGAATTTGTCACCTATTGTAGAATCTATTTTGATAAGATTCCAGTATTTCCTGAATATTGTTTGAAGTTTTCTTAAGAATTCGATTGATTATTCGTAATGAATGATATATTTTATCTATTTTCAACTTTGTTCTTTTTCTAGACATAAATTCATAGAAATTGATCCAATATCCACCTATTTAGGTGAAAATCCTAACTCTGTCCTGATTTCATAGACAGAATTTCATAGAAATTAATCTAATATCTATCTATCCATTAGTGCATATATCACAATTTTAAATTAAATAAATGTGCCTTCAAGTAGTTCATGTGTAAAAAAAAATGCTAAGGATAATGCTGTGGATTCATTTAAATTTTGTGGTCACATGTATCAATTTTCGTGGATTAAAGAAATTTTGTATTAATGTTTTGTTTGGTTTTTTCATAGTCTGTATACAACCCGATGGCAAATTTATAATTCGTTTAACATTTAAATTCGTGACTCAACTGTTTCAATGAAAACCACGAAAATTGGTATCCCATGAATAATAATGAATCCACATTGAACATTTTCAGCATGAAGGTTTATGCCATTCTGTTCTTATTTCAGATTGACATATCTGTAGGACATGCAGTTAGACTAGACAAATAGGAAGAGAAAGGTCTTTGATTCTGAGTTCTCTGTGAAGTTCAAGGTCTTTTTTAGTCTAAATTATAATGGGAAGATGTGAACGGTAAGTTTGAAAGTTTGTAATTGTGCAAAAATATGTTATTTTTAACAAAATGTGCTGTTTCACAAATAAAATCCTCTGTCTCTTAGACACTTATGTAGCAATAAGGCCACTTTATTGGTATATGAAATGATTGTAAGCTGTATTTGCTTGACTGGTTAAACTGACCATGACGTCATTTTCATGGATCAAGTTTATGTGATATTATTAAAAAAAAAAGCGACAAATTTTCAATCATAAGTAAAGCAGGCTTAGTTGTTTTAAAATTTATGTGTCATTTGGGCTCGTGTGGAGAGTAAATGTCTCATTGGCAATAATGAATTATACCACATCTTTTTGATATGACATTTGAATATTGCATTTATATATATATATTATATACATATTGCAATCACTCATTAGCTGGCCAATTGTTTTTAGCATCCATGTTCACAAATAACTACATTTGTGCAATAATAGGATGATTTTGTGGCACCATGTACTTTAACTGTTCTAGAGTAATGCCCCTTTACAAACAAACAAAAGTGCTGAATTTTGTTTCCATTTTCTAACTTTTATAAGTTTGCCTCTGAACCAAATGCTATGAAATCAATACACAGCAATGCTTATTACCACAAAATACAGATCAAGTATGTATAAAGGGGGTGGTGTCACTTAACTGTTCTGTAGTTATGCCCCTTTACAAATGAAAAATATGCTTATATTTATAGTTTCCGTTCTCTAACTTTGATTTGCCTCAACTAAATGCAATTAAACTTATACACAATGTTTGTTACCACAAAATACAGATCAAGTTTGAATTTTAAGGGGGTCACTTTAACCGTTCTAGAATTATGCCCCTTCACAAATTGAATGATTGCTGAAATTTTCATTTCCATTCACACTTACTTTAATTAGCTTGCCTCAACCAAATGCTATGACATGTATGAATAATTGTACACAATATTTATTACCACAAAATACAGATCAAGTTTGACTTTTGAGGTTGTCATTAAATTTTTTAGAGTTATGTCCCTTTGAAAATGGAAAAATTGCTGGATTTGTGTTTCCTTTCTCTAAATTAAGTTTGCATAAACTAAATTTTAAAAAACTTATACACAATACCTATTACCACTAAATCAGATCAAATGTTTTCGGTAGAGTCACTTTTACTGTTCTTCAGTTATGTCCTTTTATAACTTTATATGATATGCAAGCTATTGCATCATCTGTGATCCATTGATACATTCCCTATTTAATTTTTTGTTAAACATCAATTTTTTAATTTTTTGGTTGTCAGAGCCGATTAATGCCCCATTTGTTTGTAGGTAAGAATTGGTAAAGTAACACACACACATATATATATCAAAAAATGAAAACACCAGATTAGAAAAAAAAGATGCAGTATGATTGCTAAGGAAACAACTGCCATAATAATTATAAGAACAAAATTTAAACATCATCAGAGTATTAAGGCTTCAATTATTGAAGAAAACAAATGACATACAGTAAGCTATGAAAGGACCTGTGATAACAAATTCATCTTTTATCATGATTATAAGACAGAACAAAATATGTCGCGGGGGGGGGGGGGAATCATGAATATTAATATGCCTGAAGGACTTTAGAATATTGAACTTGAATTGACTTTCTTTGTAGGATACAAAGAAATTTTAAAGGACAAATTGGTGCAAGTCTTAAAAGACACAGATTTGAAGATAAATGAAAGAAAAAGAATGACAAACATAGTTTAAAGGACTGCAGACTTCCTGATATCTTTCAAACTGTTCTTTTGGTATACATGGTATAAATGTAATATTGCAATATCATTTTATTTGTATAGGTATACATCCTGTAAATCTTGTTGGTGCCTTTTAGCTCCTTAAATGCAACCACTATTAAGTAAACATTGTCATGATTGTTGTTCTATATGTGAGCTTATTAGTTAACTAGAGCATAGTAATTGCATATATATGCAATCGTAGTCTTTTTAATTCAGAAATAATTTTTAAAACAAGTTATTCTAATCAGACTAATGGAATTTTATTTTGTATGTTTAACCTGTAATATGCACTTTGTCAAATTTAGCATGTTGCAAATGTGATGCAATATAGAGCAACCTTTATATTTCTTAGAAAATGCTTTTTCTGAACTGTAATGAAAAGTATGGTTATACATAATATCCAAAAAAAGATTTTTAAGTGAGACATATGTTTTATGAATATTTCAATAAATGTTAGAAACAAGTTTACATAAAAAATTTCTTATGTATCAAAATTCTGTGTTGTAAAATCTCAAACATTTTTTTTTTCGGGATTTTTCTCAATATGTTTAATAAATCAAAATGCGTGATTTTTGCTTGTAGATTTATTTCGGGATTTTTCCCAAATTGGGTAAAAAAAATCTATGCACCAAGTGTGTGCCTGACATTAGATTTATATTTTGGGATTTTTCCCGAAATGTGAAAAGAAATTATTAGTCATGAGACCTAGCATATACATTTGATTTTTCGGGATAAATCCCGAAAATATTTGAAAACATCTGTGTTATGCATTTTGTAATTAGTTTATTTTTGTCGGGATATTTCCCGAAATGTGTTTCAGATCTGTTTGTTCAAACGCTTTGCCAACATATATGTCATAAAATTTAATGTTGAAAATGATTTCGGGATTTTTCCCGAAATGTTGAAAGAAATTATTAGTCATGAGACCTAGCATATACATTTGATTTTTCGGGATAAATCCCGAAAATATTTGAAGACATCTGTGTTATACATGTTGTACTTAGTTTATTTTTGTTGGGATATTTCCCGAAATGCGTTTCAGATCTGTTTGTTAAAATGCTCTGCCAACATATATGTAATAAATAATAATGTTGAGAATGATTTCGGGACATTTCCCGAATAATTTGTTGTCACATACATCTTTACTACAAAAATTTTGAAACTTTCATATATTTTGGGAAATTTCCCGAACAATAAATGTAAATTTTATCAATTATAAGAATAAAAACATGGAATGTTGTAAAAAATGTGTGTTTCTTTATGAAATCTTCATTCAATTTATGGTAAACCTTGAAAAAGATTATAAAAAGGAATAAAATGGATTTTACTCTTTTAAAATAGAGTCTGTTATATGTGATTATGATAAGATAGTTTACAGGATCAAAGACGACAGCATTCCTAGTCAAATTGAGATAAAACCTTGATAAACAAATTGATAAAACAGTTTAAGTGAATTAAGAGAATTCAGACTTTCTTGTTATTAATCATATCTTTGAAATTTGTTAATTATCTGGATTTCATGTTACGATGAAACATACGGTACATTAACATATATCGATATAAAATGATATAAAGCTAAAATCAAAATTTTTCAATTACAGCTCTTAAACAGTATTTCATTTAGCAAAGTTTTTACTTACTTCTGAATGAGAAAGGCAGGAAATTATCAAATCAATATAACTTCACAAAAATATTTTGGTAAAAATAATCTGCCTTTTGTTTATGGAAAGTTTACCAACTATTTTTTATGAGGAAATAGATAACTGGAGCAGGGAAGATAAACTGTTCAAAACTACTTAGATTAAACTTTTATAAAGGTAGATACCCTTCTCAACCAGCGGTTTAAGTCTGCTATAAGTAATTCACATTTTGAGAACAACCAAAATATAGTACTTCATGATGATTTGTATTTGACTTTTCTTTCCTCTAGTTCAAAAACCGCCTGCGCTTCAAAGAGAATGCATACATTTCGTTTTAATTTGATTTGGTATCATTTTAAGAAATAAACAATTAGGAAGATTTATGTTATTAAATTGATAATATAAATAAGGTGACATGAATTTAGTCAATAAAACTGTTGCCTTAATTCTTTTAATAACAAGATAGTTAATTGTAAAACAAATGTCCTGACAAATACATGTATCATAGATACCACGATTTCAAATAAAATTGAGACCAATATAAAAGTTGGCAACTATAAATCACCGCACGGAATTCAACAATACCAAATAGTTGGGTATAAAAGGCCCCAACTTGACAAATGTAAAATAGGTTCAAAAGAGAAAACTAACGGCCTGGTTTATGATAATTTTAGATACTTTGTGAATGTTATGAACCTTTCATTTAATCATTCAAAATAGAAAAATCAAGTACATTATTATTGATATTATTGTAATGTTATGATGATAAGAAGTTTGTCAATGCAGAGGTTATCCTGTATCTGTTTCGGACAACATGGTGTAATTGAGCAGAAATGACAGAATCTCAACTTTGCATCGTACCAATGAAGCTCTAAAATAGTACTTCATGTTGGCAAACATGTGGGAAGTTACGAATGAATAAGAAAGGAAAACTATTTTCAAACCACTATCAGTTTCCCAATATAAACTCATCTTATAATAAAAAACGCAAAAGAAACTGTCGTGCCAAATGTAATATATGAGTGTAGAATTTTATGGGGTTTATATGGATAACTTATGTAACTGAATTCAACATTTTGGATGGATTGTTTTGCCTTCTTCATTTTGAAACTTTTGTCTGATTACACTGCACTTCGCGTAAATTAACCATGTAACAGCTCGATATTGAGATGACGAAATGATGTTTTTAATATTTGAGGTAAAAAGAACCTTATGAAAAATTAGTTACACTGTTAACGATGTAGCTGTTTTAAAATATGACCAAAAAGATAATTGTTTTTGTATTCGCATTCGGCATTGAGTATGCCGTAAAACTGTCTAAAAATTGGATTTCTTGTCAGACATTAAAGATGTTATTTTTAACATTCACTAATTTAAAAAAATAAAAGTCGAATCTATTGCAAACAAGACGATTTTAATTTTGAAAATATCAATTTCCCAAACTTAGTAGCAATTTACCAAATTCAGCTGCAGTTTGCATATATATTTCCCACCTCATATGGTATTCAATAGCTTGTAACTGCTTCTAATACTGTTTCTGTCTGAGCAGAAAGTTGATAAACCAGGTTTTGTCAAACAACGGCTGGTCCTTTTTCTAAAAATATTTTCATCGGAAGATACCAAGATAAATATTCCGTATCAACTTCACAAATCAAATATGATGATCTTGAAGTATATATTCCGTGAACTGACGTTGGTTATTATCATGATGACGTGTTATATAGTTCTTTTGTTGTCAATTATTGATCTTTACTGTTTAGTCTATTTTTGTAAAGTGAAAGAACAAATCTACTGAACTCTGATGAAAATTCAAAACGGAAATTCCTTTATCAATTCCAAAATCAATAGCTCACACAAATCTTGCGAACTGTTAACATTGTCGAAGAAGTATCTATTTAAGACAAGGTAGTTTACTTGACCAGAGATGTACGAATCATTTCAAGTTGACACTTTTTTTTAACCCCTTTGAAAAGCTATTTCCATGCGACTTTTTTTCTAATTTATCCTAATTTATGATAATTAACCATATGTAAATCAATACAAAATACGTATAAACATATATAGATATACAACGATAAAAGTAGAACTTGCGTGTAGTTTTATTTAACACAAATCTTTACTTTTGATTATAGCTCTAAAACGGTACCTCATTGGGTAAAGTTATTGAAAGTCATGCTGAATGAGGAAAACTTGCAATTTTCAAAGCAGTATCACTTTCAAAAATCAGTTGATTAATAAAAACACACAAGAAACCGTTATGCAAAATATGATATTTAAAAGGTTTTTATGTGGTTAATATGGACAACTTAGGTAACTGAATTAAAAATTCGGCACTGATATTCAACCTGCACAATTTTGTAACGTTTGTCTACTTACATCTTGCACCGTGTAAAATTCTACATAAATTTCACATCTAACAGCTCGATATCAAAAAGATGAAATGATGTTTCAATATTTGAGGTAAGAAGTACCAAATATCAGTATAGATACACTGGTATCGTTGTATCTGTTTTAAAATATGGTCACTTTGAAAATTGTTCTTGTATACAAATCTGGCATTGAGTATGTAGACATACTGTTGAACTACCATATCTAATAGAAGACCTTGAGTATGTTATTATTAACACTTTTATATCATTTAAGTCATACATTAATTATATACTAAACATCTGTAAATATTTAATTAAGTTTTCACACAGATATAGCACACGTTTAAGTTGTTCTTCATTTTCCAATTAAATATTATTGCATTGATGAATATCAAATATTTTATGCAAAAATAAACATTTTAGAAATATTTTCCAACAATATTTTAAAATATGGATTGATTTAGTTTGTAGAATGTTTAAAGACAACAATGTTGATAAAAATTAAAAAAAATGTCGTTAAAATTTTTCCTATTGAATAGATCAGATAACTGAATGTCATTAATTGCCATTTTTTTTTAAAGATATATTAATTTGTGTCATTTAGAATTAGTATTACAAGTAAAACAAGTAATATGCAAGAAATAACAAATAAAGACTTTCGATTTATGTTATTGAATTGCTGGTATAAGGTAAAGGGTCTGAATTTGTAAATGGAGAGGTTTGCCTATATCTGTTTAGGACAAGATAGTTTACAGGATCAAAGACGACAGCATTCCTAATCAAATTGAGATAAAACCTTGATAAGGAGGAATAGCATTATCGATCTTTTTATGTTTCAACTAACCAAATACAACCACTTGGTTGTAAGTTCATTGTATGTATATTTTAACAGCACACGATTTGAGTGTCGATGTAAAACACGTTCCTCTGTCACCCTCAAGCAGTGACGTTACAAAATAACAATGAGAATAAACTTTACGAATAATCTGAAGAAATTTATTTAACAAATCAACATGAAGGATCTGTCAGTAATACCTTTAATTGGTTTTCAAACAGATATACTACACTTCAACTTTTCTTCTTTTTTCTACTGTAAATATGTATGGATTGAGGAATACAAAATATTTTATGCAGACTTATGTTTAAAAAATATTATTTGACAGGTGGCTGAGTTCCAATCCAATTGAAACGCTTCACAAACATATCTTTAATGGTTTGACGGCTCTGACGAAATTGTAAGTAATTTGAATCCACAAACAACTGTTTGCCCTTTCTGATGCTGGTTTTCCATGCAATGATGTAATTTATCTATTTTTATTTTTTTTATTTTCGTGCACAGATATATTAATTTGTGTCAACTTGATTTTTGTATTATATGAAAACTGTACAATTTAAAGAAATAACAAATAATGACTTTAGATTTATGATATTGTATTGCTGTTATTAGTTAAGGGGGATAGACATTGTCACATTGGAGAGGTTTCCCTGTATTTGTGTAGATCAATATAGTTTACAGGAAAACCGATGACACAATTCAAGCAAGCCTTAATTAAGAGTAATATCATTTTCGATCTGGTGCAATATATTTCTACATATTTTTAGTAGTACATATTATCAGACCGATACAATATGTGCACTTTAGACTATTTCAGTTTAACTGACTTGTATATTGCCCCAAAATTAAATGAAGATTATATAAATAAACTCATCATATATACCAGGATTGAAATTTTATATTTGCGCCAGACGCGCGTTCCATAAAGCTATTGCATATCTATTATAGCCATTTGGTTTTGCTTTTTTTTTAATTGGCTGCACAATTCCTCAAAATATATAAAAATAAAATAATAATTGTGTATCGTTTCAAATAATAATAATAAAAAATGTTAGAAAATCGACAAAACAGTGAATTTAGTGAACATATTTTTTTGTAATGGGTCGTATCTTTCGTAAATTGTCTAGATTTTTGGTTAATATGAAACATGCATTAATAAATATTGATATATAATGATATAAAGCAAAAATTAAAATTGTTCAATTTCTGATCTAAAACAGTATTTCATTTGGCAAAGTTGTCGTTTCTTACTACTTAATGAGAAAGGCGGAAAATTATCAGACCAATATCACTTCCCAAAAATATTTTGATAAAATGAATTAAAAGGAAATTGTTATGTAAAATATAAAATATTGCGTAAAGTAATGTATGAGGTTCAAAATGACAACTAAGGTAACTAAACTGAAAACGTTGTGCCAGCACCCTTCGGGGGCTATTGTCTGCATGCACACAACCATAATTTAGGCTACTTTACGCCATGGCCACTGACTTTGGACCTGCTTAAAGGACACAATAAATCAAACACGGTAGAAGACCACACGTATGAACTGCAGCACTGCTGTAAAATATGTTAATTAAATTATTTGTTTTAAAATTAAACATTAATATTGCGGTAAAATTTTCTAAGAACAACATTGATTTTTATAGATTTAAGGGCAGACATTGAAGATGATTTTGTCTTATAATGATAATGTAAGATAATTGGAAAATAACTATGTATTATATTATGAAAATCTGTCACTATGTTTCTGTTGTTCCGTTGTTATACTTTTATAGTTGATGTGCTTCTCTCGGCTTTAGTTTGTAACCGGGATTTATTTTCTCTCAATCGATTAATGACGTTTGAAAGCGCTATACTACTATTGCCTTTATTTGCAATATATCAACTAGTTTACAAACCGATATATTAGACTTCCGTTGGCCAATTTATTGCCAATGTTAATCTGTTTGCATTTACGAATATGCCAAATGTAATGATGAAATACGTTATGCTATATTGTAGGTCCCTACAGACCAATCAAATTACAAAATTCCCATGTATTGCTGGATTGCCCCTGTATTATACTACCCCTATTATTTAATTCATTGTTTTTAAAGTAAAATTAGTTTTTAAGTATGCAATATAAATAATCAGTGTTTTATTTTTTTTTCAAATAATGCTATTTTCCGATAGATTTAAATACTGTTTAATTTATTTGGTATATCATATAAAGTCTACTGTTTTCAAAAAAATAAGATGTCGTTTAAATGATGCTATTTGATAGATCAGATAACGCAATGTCATCTGCATTTTGTCAATAGAGAGGTTACCATTTGACTTTTCATATTAAATTAGTTAACTGGAGTAGGAATGACAAACTGTTCAGTATAATTGAGATTAAACTTTAATAATGGAGAATTTAATAAGGAATTCTCTAATTTGAGCACTATCAAAATATAGTACTTTATGATGCTTTGTATTTGACTTTTCTTTTCTCCTTTTTAAAAACCGCCTGCACTTCGTAGAGAAATGAATGAATTTCGCTTTAATTTGATTTGGTATCATTTTAAGAAATAACATAGTAATAAGGACGTTTAGGTTTATGTTATTGAATTGATTATATTTTCAATGTGGCATGAATTTAGTCAATGAAAATGTTGCCTTGATCTATGTTATGACAAATATCAGGTACAGAACCACTATTTAATAGGAAATTTAGACAAATATATAAGTTAGCAACTATAAGTCACCGCATGGTACTCAACAGTGAACAAAACCAATGTCGAATAATTAGCTATAAAAGGTCCCGACATTACAAATGTACAAAAAGTTCAAAAGGGAAACGAAAAAACAATACACTGAAAAATTATTATATAGAGCAAAACACGACGACCCTTAACTTATGTGCTGACATGTGCAAAAAGGATTAAAATCCTGGGTCTTTTATCACTCATATCAGACAAAAATAACATAAAGGGAATTGAGATATGTTTATAATATTTTATGAAAGTATGTTTTGAACCTTTATTTAATCATTCAAAATAGACAAACCAAGTACATTATGATTGATTTTATTGGAATTTTATGATAATTTAAGATGATAAGACATTTGTCAATGAACTGCGGTATACTACTGTTGCCTTTATTTATCCTGTATCTGTTTAGGACAAGATGGTGTACTTGATCACAGATGACAGTATCATTTCAAAGTGAGACCAATCCTCCTTAAAGAGGAAAACAATTATCAATCCGGCGCTATACATCCTCGAATTGTATTTTCTTAACAAACATAACAGTTCATTCGAACTACTTCCAAGTGCCTTTATTTTCTACTTCTTCGGGATACTGAACCAGATACAAAGTAATATAAAATATGTATAAGAAATTAATTTCAAGATATAACTATACAAATTGAATCAACAATTAGAGCGAAAGTGTTTATCAAACTTAAATCTCAACCTTGCATCGTACAATTGTATTTCTAAAACAGTACTTCATTTTAAAAACTAGTGGGAAGTTTTTTATGAATACGAAAAGCAAACCATTTTCAACGCAATATCATTTCCAAAGGTGAACTCATTTGATAATCAGAAACACAAAAGAAACCGTTGAGCCAAATAAGTATAGGATTTTATGGGGTTTATATGGTCAACTGAATTTAAACAAAATTGAACAGCTTCATTTTTTTCATTGTTTTTGCATTCCTGTTGAACATTTAGAATACCGTTAAACTATCTAAAATTTAAATTTTATAGCAGACATTTAAGATATTATTTTTAACATTGATCATTTGAATAAATATAAGTATAGCAAATAAGACCATTTCAATTTTGAATTTATCAACTTCCCCAACTTAGTAGCAATCAACCAAATTAACCTGCATATGGGATATACATTTGCCATCTCATTCAGTATTCAAGAACTTGCATTCTCTACTCAGACTTTATAAAAACATCACCAGTGTCTGAGCAGAAAGTTGATGAACCAGGGTTGTGTAAAAAATGTATGAAAAAAAAGTTCATCGGAAAATACTAGATCTTAATTACGTGTTAAAGTGTTCTATTATTTGTCTTTGCAGATTGATAACTTGTAAGGTTTATACAAAAAAGAAGATGTGGTATGATTCTCAATGAGACAACTCTTCATAAGAGACCAAATGACACAGAAATTAACAGCTATAGGTCACCGTACGGCTTTCAACACTAAACACAGCCTGTACAGCATAGTCACCTATAACAGGCCCCAAACTCACAAATGTAAAACAATTCAAACGAGAAAACAAACGGCCCAATTTATGAACCAATAAATTAACGAAAAACAGTATGTAACACACAGCAACAAACGACAACAACTGAATTACAGGGTCCTGACTTGGGACAGGCAAATAAATACAGAATGTGGCTGGGTTAAATATGTTCGCGGGATCCAAATCCTCCTCCTAACCTTAGACAGTGGTGTAATAGTACAATATAAGAACGAGCTATATAATCAGTTGGAAAAGCTTAACTCATCAGATTGATACTTATAGAAATACATCTCACAAATGTACAGATTTGAGAGAACTCGCTGTTTTTGACAGTAAGTTAAAAGCCAATAACAACTAATAAAAATAAGCATGCAGCTAAGACTAATGTATCAATCAGGACACATCCAGCATCTAATGGATTAAGTTTAAATACGTAATAAACAGTCAAAGAAAAACATGACCTTGTGCAATGCCAAGATACAGGAATCAACAGATTGTAGATCCATGCAAGTGCACATGTATATAACAATAATTATATTTAGTTTGCTTTTAATAAACCGATAACAAAATCAAAATAAATACCAATACAAACAATATTCAAAGATCGAATCACAGTATTTGAAAGGTAACCATTTGGAATAATTTTATTTAAAGGATTGATAAGTTTACCAGCATCGTTTCAAAATTTCCGGGCACGGTACACAACATCTCCATAAAATTGGGGATTTGCTTATCCGTTTTAAATAAGTTTTGACCATCCAAAAAAGGAAAATTAACAATAGGGAAAAAAAAAATCGTCCATTTTGTCGTATATTTTAGTGTGGAGTTTCCCGCGTAAAACTGAAATATGTAAATCCAGGAAAGGATAGTTATTAGCGTATACATTTGATTTATTTGAGGTATGTTCCTTTGGGTAAATTTTGACAGTATGTTTTGAAAATTCTTGATTATTAAATGAAAAAAATATCATCAAGATAACTGTAAGTGTTGTTAAATTTTTTAATTAAATGCAATTTAGACGGGTCTTAACTGAAGAGGGGCGAAAGTTACTAGAGGGACAGTCAAAATAGATCGAAAATAAACTGACAACACCAATGCTAACAAAGAAAAAGACAAACAGACAAATAATAGTACACAAGACACAACATAGAAAACTACACTCAGCAACACGAACCCAACCAAAAACTGGGGCTGATCTCAAGTGTTCCGGCAGGGTAAGCTTTTGATTCTGTCATAAACTGTTATTCATAACATTACAAAAACAAGTCCGCTATGAAAGGGGCGCAATAAGTGCCCATATGAATACATACAATCCGACGATAAACTTAGTGTTGAAGCGTACATAAATATTATCAAAGAGAAAATTAACAGCATTAATCATCTCATCACACCTCCAGTATGTATATCTAGCATATTTACCTTTCCCATTACAGAAGAAGTTTTTAGATAAGTTACAGCAAATATATTTGCTTTTAGATTTACGAAACGACCATTTAATTAAATAGGAAATATTTTGTTTGATAAAATTGTGTGGAAGTGTAGTGTAAAGAGTTAAAAAGTGAAAGTTGTCATCAGAATCAAAAGAACCATCAAAAGCACGTAATTTATCTAAAGCTTCTAGAGAATTTTTTACATTCCAAAAATAGTTAATTCCACTATTTTCATATATTTTATTTCAAAAGTTTATGATTCGTTATTTGATAGTAGTTAAGGAACTAGTGAAAAGCACCGAAAGATCCGTTGTAGAACACTTACTAGAGGTCGAGATGAAACGATAGTTTATTGGTTTCTGTTAAGTTTATGGAACCAATACATAGTATGGACCTTCAAATGTTCAGAAGAGGCATGCAGCTGTGATGTGGTTATTTTATATTTGTTTACTATACGACTATCTGTGACGCGCATGGACATTAATGTAGATGAATTTAAAATTTCATTCTTAAGGACGTCCGTGTAGTATTTATGGCATACCACCACCACATTGTTGGCTTCTTTGTCGGTTGGTACAAACACAAACTGCTTTGAAAGTTCTTGAAGTTTATTTTTTATTCTGGATAAAGACGTTTATTAGCTTACTATGCGGTATGGGCTTTGCTCATTGTTAAAGGCCGTGCAGTGACCTAAAGTTGGTATTTTCTGTGTCATTGTGTCCCTTGTGTAGAGTTGTTTCATTGGCAAACATACCACATCTTGTTTTTTGTATTACTTTCTCTTTTATTTAGTTCTGATTTTTTCTCAAAATGTGATTTTCAGATATCCACAACATTCATACATTTATTTAAATAAATAAGAATTTTATCAGATTTTTCCCGTTTACATCATTTTTTACAAAACGAGGAGAGAGCGTCTTTGTGTTACCTGACTACACTGTTTCCAATCTATCTAAGATGGAGACGGATAATTGGTACTTTTAAAAAAAATCTTGGACGATATTGAGGCCCCCTATCTAAACTTCGACGATTTACAGTGTCAAGTTAAAGGAGTATTGTTTTCTGATGTTACTGACGTATCACTAAAAATAAAGTTCTGCTTATTTTTTTTGTTTTTTTTTGTGTGTGTATGTTTACGAAATAATAGGTGGTTCTGTCCATTTGTCCATATTCCATATTTCGTAATATTGTTTTGGCGTGGCTCGGTACTTTGGCATTCCGCCAGTGTGATATTTTCCTATGTTCCTTGTCTTAATGTCACTTTGCTTTTTTAGTTGTCGACATTTTTGTTTGTTTTCATAGTAATTACATTATCACATAATGTTGACTACTGTATCCCTATTTTGACATTTTTACCTATTACGTCTGTTTGTTTTGTTCACACATTGTTGTTACTATAACGGAATTGCATGTTATTGTCATACAAGTGAGAGGTTCAGCTTGATTAAATAAAAACCAGGTTTAATTCATCATTTTCTTCATAAGGAAATGTCTGTACTAAGACAGAAATATGACAGTTGTTTTCCATTCGTTTGATGTGTTTGAGCTTTTGATTGAGCCATTTGATAAGTGACTTACCAGTGCTGAATTTTTCTCGGAGTTCGGTAGTTTTGGGATTTTAATGTTATAGTCATTCATAAAAGATATTCATTATATTATAAATATATGTTAGTATGTATGCAAAATTTCATTCAGTTTTCACAAATATACCACTCTTCCTTTTTTTCCTATTTCCCAGGTAAATATTTACATTGATGAATATGACATTTATAAATGCAAACATTCGTAAATGCAAACAAATTGGCAATAAATTGGCAAACGGAAGTCTATATCCGTTTGTAAACTAGTTGATATATTGTACATAAAGGCAAGAGTAATTTACCGGTGTTCAAAAGTCATAAATCGATTGAGAGAAAACAAATCCGGGTAACAAACTAAAACCGAGGAATACACATCAACTATCAGAGGAAAACAAAGGACCAACAGAAACACTGAAGTGCAACAAAAACAAACGCCAACATACATAGAAACGAACTATTTGATAATAAACTGCCATATTCCTGACTTTACATTTTAGAAAAAATGGTTGTTTGAATTTGGTTTAATGGCTAGCCAAACCTCTCGCTTTATGACAATGTTAAATTTTTTTCGCTAAAATGACAACACTACCTGACAGAAATACAGCACAAACTCACGCAAAAACATTCATCACAGAGAAATGCACAAACATATAAACCAATAGTCTTCACAAAATGCAAACCGCAGAACAACAACGTACATATTGAATCAACAACAGACACCATCGGATATCTCAAACAGTGCAATCTCGAACTTTATACAGTTATTTTAACAATACTGACAATGTTGGTATTGAAAGGCAATTTTATAATTATTTGGACTATGAACCATAAAACATAACACATTATCCAACCACCATAACAGAAACATAAAAAATAAATACATGAATGTTGGATGTACAAAACACCGAGACGCGCTGTATAGCAATGCAAATTTACATGCACTCGGTATAACAGTCATATTTGGGATGGTCACGTTCGGTACTTAGCCGACAGATGACATAGATATTAAACCACAATCGAAGACGTGGTAAAATTGTCATTTGTTAGTTGAGACACAGCCACATCAACCAATTCGTGATGGTGTTCGTAAAATTGTACGGAGTTTCATTTCAAATCTTTACTTTGTTGGAGCAGTTTCTGCGTAAGCAGTACACTCCTGTAAAAATACGATTTGATTATTGAAATAATTTTGACGTTATTTGAAAATTTACAAGTAAGATTTATAAATGTTAACTGTACATTTCCATGAAATCACAAATAAGGCCGTTAAACTTTATGTTATTGAATTGTTTCCTAAACTCTTAGGTGATTTGATTATTGTCAGTGGATACGTTACCCTGTATCTGTTTAGGACGAGATAGTTATTTGAATTAGAATATAAAACAAACTTTGATTAAGAGGAATAGCATAATCGATCTTCCACTATACATTTGCATATCGTTGATTAGTATTTCCAGATCAGTAAAATCTTTGCACTTTAGACTACTTCATTCTGAATTTTCCCCTGATATCAGTTATCATTTTCCTCTATTTTGCTGCAATATTCCTAAATTACATACACATTTTGTTTTGATTAAACTGAGTACCGTTTCTAAGAAATAGAAAAAAATAAGAAATGGACGTTTATAAAAAATATAAAGATATGAAACGCGCGTCTGGTGCAAATATAAAATTCCAATCCTGGTACCTATGATGAATTTATTTACAACCACTGGGTCGATGCCTGTGCTGGTGGAGTTTTTATTCCTCGAGAGTATCACCAGCCAAGTAGTCAGCACTTCGGTGTTCACTTGAGTTATTGATATTTTCATAATTATAAATTAACTGTTTACAAAACTCTGGATTTTGAAATGTTAAGTTTTTCTACCTCAAGAATAGATTACCTTAGCTGTATTTGGCAAAACCTTTAGGAACTTTTGGTCCTCAATGCTCTTCAACTTCGAACTTTCTTTGGCCTTTTGTACATTTTTTTTTCGAGCGTCACTGATGAGACTTTAGTAGATTAAGATTAAACACGCGTCTGGCGCAAATATAAAACTTTAATCCTGGTACCTATGATGAGTTTATTTATATTTATGTTATTGAATTGATAAGACAGCACAAAGTCCATTTACCTTTTAATTTCTTCTAATTTGATCCTTTTGGTGTAATAAACAAGATATTAGTTATTATAAGGTTTGTATAAACAAATATCGCTATAATACGAGAAAATTCTTATTCTGATCGAGTGCAAAAGTCAAAACATAATTGTTCCATTGTATCTCCAAATTTGTACCCCAATCTGCAAAAGTGTAATTGGTTTTTATTGATTGGTCAAGAGAAAACGTTTTAGGACGAATACCACTCACCAAAAATCCTTTGATAAAAAATACAAAGGAACCCACTTTGCAAAATATAATATATGGGTAACGGATTTTAGGTGGGTAAAACGGACACCTTAGATTATCAAAAATCAAGAATTATTGACTGATATTCTCCAAGTATCTTTTTGAATATGTTGTCTGCTTATACATAATTCCAGTTAGTTTAAACAACTATAAGCTTGAGTTGGAGATGTTGTAATGAAGATTTACTGCAATATATCAACCAGTTAAAAATATATATACTAGACTTCCGTCGGCCCATTATTACTTTGACGAATACCCCTCTCTTTTTATTCATTATTTATTTCAAGTAACATAAGTTTGAGAAAGCAATTTATATATAATCACTGTTTTTACTTTTTAAAGACGTATTGCAATTTTCTAAAAGATATTTTACATCGTTTAATTCATTTCGTATAATGTTAAAAGTGTGCCATTTTTGATAAAATAAAAAGGTTGTTTGAATTGATGTTACTGAATATATCAGATATTAATATGTCAATGGAGTGGTTACCTTGTATCTTTTTACGATTGAATAGATAACTGGAACAGGAATGACAAACTGTTTAGTATGATTAAGATTTATCTTTCCTTTTTTCTGTATTTGACTTTTTCATTTCTTTTCTCAGTTTTTCAAAATTCATCTGCTAAGATGAAAGTGAAATGTGAAAATTTAATGTTAATTTGATTTTGGTATCATTTCTAAGAAACAATTAATACAGACGTTTATATTTATGTAATAAAATTGATAATATGACTTGGGTGACATGAATTAAGTCAAAAGAGAGGTTTCCCTATATAGTTTTAGGTCACGATAGATAACTGGATCCGGGATGAAACAATATCCTGATAAATAAACTTATCATAGCTACCAGCATTACAATCATAGAAATTAAGACCAATATACAGTTGAAAACTAGGTCACCGTAAAAATTCAACAATGAACAAAACGCATACCGCATAATTAGATAGAAACGGCCCCTACATGGCAAATGTATCATTGACTACTTTGCTGACATTCACATAAAAGGATCAAATTGCTGTGTAGATCGTTAAACACTTCTATAGTAAGACCGAACAGAAAATAGCAAAAAAAGAGATCTTATGTACTGATTTTGTGTTATGGATAGATATTCAATATACTTTGTGTTTTTCTATTTTATGTCTTTTATGAACACATCATACAAAACAAATGAAGTCAGTTGTAAAAGATCAAATACATCATTCTATTCCATGCAAAACCGGGACCATTTTTACCACCACAAAAAGAAACCAGCACATTAGGATTGATTTTATGATACTTTAAGGTGATAAAAACTTTGTCACAGGAAAGTTTGTCCTGTATCTTTTTAAAACAAGGAAGTTTACTTGAGCAGAGATGAACAAATCATTTCAAGTGGACAAAAAACATCTTTTGAGAGAAATAACTTTACCAATTCGACTATATACGTCTTCTAATAGTAATTCACATTATAAGAACAACCACAACATTGTTCTTTGAACTATTTCCATGTGACTTTTTCTATTTTCTTCTTATTTAGGATAATCAACCAGATACAAATTAATATAAATTATGTATAATCAAATATCTATATTTAACGATCAAATTAAAATTTGCATGTAGCGCGAAAGTTTTTATTAAACTAAAATCTGTACTTTTCATCATAGCTCTAAAACAGTGCCTCATTTGGCAAAGTTGTCGCAATCTCGCTTTCAAAAATAAAATCTATTGATCTGGTGGTATTCATTTGCACAACGGAGAGTAGTAATACATATTTACCTAACAGTAAAATCTTGGCACTTAGATCACTTCAATTTGACAAGGTCCCAAAAATATAAAGCTACCAAATAACTATTGTAATTTTCACATCTTTTTCTGCAATATTCTTAGAATATTTATAAATTCCATATTGATTCAACTGGTTACCGTTGCTTAAAAATACAAATTAAGATGATGTTCGTCTTTAGGGTAATACAGAAGATATACCTAAATTCTTACATTGGTACCAGTTGATTATCGGATTTATCCAATCGAGATAATTAAATCGGGGAGGACTTTAAAGTTGATAATTTACAATCGTGATTGAATATATCCGATAAATCCACGAATAACTATGTAAGAATCAGTAACTCTAATGAATATCAAATACATTTTCATTTTTGATAAGCGAAAATCCCTTCCAGTGGCCTCCACATACCAAAAAAAATGTCTATTTCATTAAACATGTTAAAACCTGTCAGCATCTTTTGATCCATTCAGTCAGCTGATAAAGGTTATGAACCGTAAACTCATTCAATCATCGTCTGAGATCATCGGCAACCACACGTTGATTAATTGTGTTATACATTGGTTGCGGAAAGGGTTAAATAGCCACAGAATTATAGGGAAAAGTTATTATAAGAAATCTATAAAAAGTTATCGCTATCGGACGACAAAGTAATGACTAAATGCAAAAGTCAACACATAATTGTTCCATCAATAGACCAAATGTTTTACCCCAATTTTAACTAAAAGAGAGAGTAAAACCATTTAAAGACCAATATTACTTCCAAACATTCACTGACCAGTTTTCAAAGAGATAAACAACACTTCCAATGCCTTCTTTTTCGAAAGTAAATATGTCTGGATTAATAAAAACGGAAAAATGTATGCAAATTACGTTGTTGAAATATATTCATTATTTGAGGGACCTGGCTGTCAACAAATTTTTTTCGAAACTTGATGTAAACATTTTTAGCTCAACTTTCCTAAAAGGAAATGTGAGCTTTTGCCATCACTTGGCGTCCGTCGTCGTCCGTCGTCGTCGTCCGTCCGTCGTCGTCGTAAACTATTTCAAAGATCTTCTCCTCTGAAACTACTGAACCAATTCAAACCAAACTTCATCTGATTGATTCCTAGGGTATCTAGAATAAAGTTTGTGTTTTAATTCCCATTTCATCAAAAAAACATGGCCGCCATGGCTAAAAATAGAACATAGGGGTAAAATGCAGTTTTTGGCTTATAACTCAAAAACCAAAGCATTTAGAGCAAATCTGACATGGGGGTAAAATTGTTTATCAGGTCAAGATCTATCTGCCCTGAAATTTTCAGATGAATCGGACAACCCGTTGTTGGGTTGCTGCCCATAAAATGATAATTTTAAGGAAATTTTACTGTTTTTGGTTGTTATCTTGAATATTATTATAGATAGAGATTAACTGTAAACAGCAATAATGTTCAGCAAAGTCAGATTTACAAAAAAGTCAACATGACCGAAATGGTCAATTGACCCTTTAGGAGTTATTCCCCTTTATAGTCAATTTTTAACCATTTTTCGTAAATCTTAGTAATCTTTTACAAAAATCTTCTCCTCTGAAACAACTGTGCCAAATTAATCCAAACTTGGCCACAATCATTATTGGGGTATCTAGTTTAAAAAATGTGTGGCGTGACCCTGCTAACTAACCAAGATGGCCGCCACAGCTATAAATAGAACATATGGGTAAAATATAGATTTTGGCTTATAACTCAAAAACAAAAGCATTTAGAGCAACTCTAACATGTAGTAAAATTGTTTATCAGGTCAAGATCTATCTGCCCTAAAAAAAATTTAGATGAATCGGAAAACCCGTTGTTGGGTTGCTGCCACTGAATCGGTAATTTTAAGAAAATTTTGTAGTTTTTGGTTATTATCTTGAATATTATCATAGATAGAGATAAACTATAAACAATAATAATGTTCAGCAAAGTAAGATTTACAAATAAGTCAACATGACCGAAATGGTCAGTTGACCCCTTTAGGAGTTATTGCCCTTTATAGTCAATTTTTAACAATTTTTCATAAATCTTATTTATCTTTTACAAAAATCTTCTCCTTTGAAACTACTGTGCCAAATTAATCCAAACTTGGACACAATCATCTTTAGGGTATCTAGTTTGAAAAATGTGTCCAATGACCATAGCCGCCACGGCTAAAAATAGAACATAGGGGTAAAATGCATTTTTTTGGCTTATAACTCAAAAACCAAAGAATTTAGAGCAAATCTGACAAGGGGTAAAATTGTTTATCAGGTCAAGATCTATCTGCCCTGAAATTTTCAGATGAATTGGACAACCCGTTGTTGGGTTGCTGCCCCTGAATCGGTAATTTTCAGGAAATTTTGCTGTTTTGGGTTATTATCTTGAATATTATTATAGATAGAGATAATCTGTAAACAGTAATAATGTTCAGCAAAGTAAGATTTACAAATAAGTCAACATTACCGAAAAGGTCAATTGACCCCCTAAGGAGTTATTGTCCTTTATAGTCAATTTTTAACAATTTTCATAAAATTTGTAAATTTTTAATAACATTTTCCACTACTGGGCCAAGTTCATTATATATAGAGATAATTGTGAGCAGCAAGACTGTTAAGTAAAGTAAGATGTACAAACACATCACCATCACCAAAACACAATTTTTTCACGAATCCATCTGCTTCCTTTGTTTAATATTCACATAGACCAAGGTGAGCGACAGAGGCTCTTTAGAGCCTCTAGTTAAAGATTTGACGTCTCTGAAGGCATTGTAAGTAACTCGATTCACATAAGAAATATTTGACTCTATGTGTTGCTGGTTTGCAATCGCAATGATTGGATTTATCTTTTGGGAAAACTTTGCCATTTTTTTAACGATATATAAATGTTTGTCAATTCGATTTAATATATGTTAAATGTACAATTGTAAAGAAATAACAAATAAGAACTTTTAGATTAATTTTTTTGGAATGTTCATACAAGTTTGGGGGATGGGGATTTTTTCAATGGGGAGGTTTCTCTGTATCTGTTTATGACAATATAGTTTACAGGTGCAAAGATGAGACCAAACCTTAAGAAATTGAAGTCAATGAAGAGTTGATAAAACTAAAGGGTTTAAACGTATAACCAAATCCGGGCAAATAGTTAAATATGTTCATTCTACTATTTTTATGAACGAAAAAAAAAATGACGTTCAGATTGATTTGCTTATAATTAAATGTATATGATATCTTAAAGTTGTCTGAATTGTTCAATCTAGAATGGAGAGGTTATTCAATATGTTTTGATGACAAGATTGTTAGCTAGAGCAGGGAAGGTCAAATTATTCTCAAATTGACATATAACCTTGCTTAGTGAAAAATCGCTATCTATTGTGCGCTATACATCTTTGACAAGTAGTTCTTATTTTATCAACTTTGTATCTTAATTAGAAGAAAGTTAATTCTAACAGGAATGAAAAAAATCATGTCAAATTAACACCAAATGATGTAATTACGTTTGGATATAGAGATACATTTTATGCAGAAATTCTTTTTAAAAAAAAGGTACTTATACTACAACCAAATGGCAACACTTGACATAAATCTCTTTAAATGGTATCATTTTAAGAAATAAATAATAAGGACGTTTAGATTTATGCAATTAAGGTCAAGGATCAGTAAATGACCAGTCCATGGATTTTTTTTAAATTTACAACTCAATTAGATATTGAAAATATACATCAGAAAATGTAAAAAAAAAAGTATATGTCACCTACTTCGTTTTCGAGAAAAATCCATTTTTAAAATGGTCCGATAGGGTACTAAATTACGTTGAATATATAGGGAAAATCAATATTTTTCTTCAACAATTTTCGGTTTCCTGAATAAATCACGTGGACCGCTCCATAGAATTTTGAAAAAAATTAATATGTTCTTTCTCTTTGTCTAACAAATTAGATGATGCTTTAAAAAAATATGGTCACCGACTTCGTTTTCCATGTAGAAGCGACGCAAAAAAAAAAATCAAAAATCTTGACGTCGTCATTTTTATTAAATAACGTCAAGTTATCATGCTAATAATTTCCAACGTTCTTCGTGTTGATTATGCACGATGATTATGTGTTTTGTATTTATAGATTCTTTTTATCATAATAAAGAGTCTGGATAATTATCATTAGTTTTTATTTTGTATTACCAGTTTTCTTTATTCTTTATATTTTAGCACCCCATTATTCTCTTTTCTTTTTTTTTTTCTTTTTTTTCTTTTTTTACCTTTTATTCTGCATTTTTGCCCGTTATTCTGTATTCCGTAAACCCTTAATTAGACCGTCTTTTATAGACAGGTATTTTAAAGAAAATTTAATGTTGAAAAAAATATGTTCATTATCAATGCAATATGTACATGTTGAAGAAAAATATTAATTTAGACAAAAATACTTTGTAAGTACATACACGTAAAAAAATAGTAAAAACATAAAAATAGATTTAATCATTCCTATTATGGCTTGATTTAATAAAAGATAAAATTGAAGCAATATTTTTTTAACTGAAAGTGGGGGGGGGTTCATATTTTGTTACCCTTGTCCATCTGTCCGTCCGTCCGCCCTTCCGTCCCATTATGAATATACACATCTTCCTATATCTATATAGTTTTCCCGCACAACTCCTCATACAGTTTAAATCCTAGGAAGTTTTCACTTTGCTGTTCGTTTGAACAAAATTACTAAAGGTGTGCATGCGGTCAGGGTTTTGATTTTTAATATTATTTGCTCTTATGGGAGATAGTTGAACTTTTCATTTTTGGGTAACCAATTCGTAAATCTCTTCGACTATCTTGCATGTCATCTATTTCTCCTTTTCGATATAATTGAATTTCAGCCACTTAAAAACCGGTAACTTTAGCAGGAGGACATGTAATAGCTTGTTTTTGGCACTATATCACGACAGAACGTATTCTGTTCATATACTGCTGTATAACATGGCATATATAAACAACATTATATCAGATTCTACAAATTCTTGAAACAGTGTCGTGCGGTTATAAATACATCTGCAAGTTAACAGAAAAACACGCATACAAACTGACATCTTTTTTTATCTGTATAAAAATTATTGTATACAAGTCTATAGAAACGTTAAAGTTCTGGCTCCAACGTTAACAGTGTTCACGGGTTTGCTCGAAGCATATACAGAACCAGTTCATGATACACAACATGCGACAAAAAAGGGGGGTAGTAATAACAGGAAACTAAATTAAAATAAGGCTTTGATTGATTTAAACTTCAATAAAAATGGAAGTTAAGGGAACAGGAAAAAATGAATAAATTGCATTACTTACAACATCCTTTAAACTGACCAGTGATATTTTTTTTTATCACAGAACACACCGAGATAATCCAACGATTATATATAAGAGTCTGCATGCATGAAGTGTGAACCTAAATGTTCTTTACCTTTAAATATAACGCTTGTTCTAGTAAATCCTCAAAAAAAGAATTGTAAAATTCTTCTATAATAAAATTATTTCTTTAATCTCTACAAGTTTCTTGTCTGTGATATGTATTATATTAATGTATTATTTTATTTTCCATTGTTATTCTTTATAATTTTGCAAACTTTATTTCTTTTGTTCAATTTTTACATTAGCCAGTTTCCTTTATTCTAAAATCCCCTTTTAGATCTAATAATATGTGACAATAAAGTAAAGGGTTTCTGTCTCTGAATTTCGGTTTCTCTTGAGACTTTGTCTTTATAGTAAGGTGATACATCGTGTAAAACATTTAAAAAATAACTAAAGATACGGAGGTTGAGACATGACATAAAAACAGATGTACATATTAATGTTTAATTTGGCTACCAGAATAATCCCCATAACAACAAAAAACACAGACTGGAAATTAGGTGTTTTGTTATAGTCCATCTTCACAAAAATTCATATCATTATCGATGACTTGTCCTTTTGATTTTTGTTGTCTGGTTGTTGTCTTATTGAAGTATTGGCTACTTACGAGATTGTCATTTTACTTTAGGTACAGAAAGTGTGTGTGCATATATTTTTTAAGTAGATTTTAGTATAGATATAGTAGAAGTATGATATAGACATGATCGATAGAATATTGTTCTCGACCCTCAAGTTATTCAGTGAAATAGAATTGAAAACTGTTCTATTCTATTCTATATTCAAGTTGAGATGCTACTTTCAGGGTACATGTATCTATTCTGCCTGGTTTTGTTGTCTGGTTGTTGTCTTATTGAAGTACTGACTACCTACGGAATTTTCATTTTACTTTAGGTACAGAAAGTGTGTGTGCGTATTTGTTTTTAGTAGATATATAGTAGTAGTATGATCTAGACATGATTGATAGACTTTCAGGGTACATGTCTATTTTTTATTAGGTTAATTTTTTTACCTATACAGGCTATATTACAATTTCCTTGAGGAGAAAACTATACGAATCAATACAAAAAAACATCTTTTAAGGATCCACTGAATGTTCTTTTATTCTGAGAATATCACAGGTTTTACTCTTCAAACAATATACTATTTATACATGCGTCTATTTAAAGATTTCTGTTCTATTTTTAACTTCTAAATTGCGGACGTGAAAGAAAACACCATAACAAAAAACAAAAACGTGGAATGCAAAATGTAGCGATGGGTTCATGATCGCGAAACATCACTTATGTCAATAATTTATTTGTTATAATCCAAAAAAATATATGAAGTATAAATATCAAATGATTGTTGCAACCTAGGAGAACTTCAAGGTTAATTAATTTAAATGTAAAATCGTTTTGTGTCAACTGTTGTCGTTGACTAACTGCTTGACGCAGCGGAGAATTTATGACCAGTATATTTATGTAGTTCATTTCCTTTTCTTAAATTTGAAAGGTTTTTACTTAACCACAAGAAAGTATTATGATAAAGATTTTCAGTTTAATGAGACATATACAATGCTTTTGGTATTAAGTTTGAGAAATCTATTTACAATGAATGAAAAGTTATCATAAATTTTATTGAAACTTTTGAAATAGACATACATGTAGTATACATATTTTTAGGAGCCAGCTGAAGGACACCTACGGGTGCGGGAATTCTAGCTACATTGAAGACCCATTGGTGGCCTTCGGATGTTGTCTGCTCTATGGTCTGGCTGTTGTCGCTTTGACACATTCCCCATTTCTTTTCTCAATTTTATTATGTATTTGATAGTCAAATAATAATGAGTGCCATAATGAACTCTTGAAGAAGTAATCAATTACGGCTTTCACATGCATACAACTTTATTGAATAAACAAATAGTGTCATCTCTTTTTTTTCTATAACAATAGAAAATGGGTTTATACTGTATTTACCTACATGTACATGACCTAGTATTATATTTTTTTCTGGTTTTAGCTATGGACCAATGCATGGACCTGTTTTTAAATTTATTAATTTACTATTCAAGAGACTGCAATGAATGAATGATGCATGTTCAGCAAATGAACATAGCTCAAGATAGATATATAGCTCAAACCGATATTGTTTCTAAAAAGATCCATTTACACATGTCATGTGACGGTTTTTCCATTAACTATCTATTTAAAACTGTTTAGAAAAAACATTGAAAAAAAAACATTAACAGGGCTGAGCAGATTAAATTTTTTCATGAAACATGAGTTTGATAGAAGAGGCTTCATACTTCCATGCACTAGTGCTTGTTAAATGTGGGGTTTTTTTTCTTATCGGGAGAATAATTTTGTTTTAGAAAGACTTTTTTGTCGTTCGTTATCTTACTTAAGTTTAATACTTAATCATATCTTAAAGTCGTCAAAACCCTATGATAATCGAAGCTAAGAAAGTAACCAGATTTCTTTTATTTACAATCGGCACATATGTGGAGTTAGAAATAAATATGGGGTTACGAAAGCTCTTGCAATATCTTAAAAAAAGTAAAACGTTAGAGTATCCCCCCTTTTTTTCCTCATGACATTCGTATGCACCATGATTTTTTTTTCAAGATTTGTGAACACTTTTAGTATAAAAATGAAAAACAAACATTGTTTTACATCTTTAATGTGTTCATTTCTAGTCGAAAACTATCACAATGTCGTTTATTTCTTTCCCTGCACTTTGATACCACAAAGGGGAATAATCGATCTGAATCATTTCAGTGTTTAAATATCGCCGTGAGAGGACTTGAGTATCATTTATTTATAAAGATCGCATTGGCGCACCCCGTTAATATCTATTGATCTCTTTAAAACTTGGCATGTTTATTCTTGGAAAGCTCATACATACCAATATTGCTGTTTCTTGTTAATAAAATGAATACAACATTTTCAAAATTGACAAGAAAGTTGACTTTTGGTGTGGGCATGGTTCGATTTTATGTCATTTCTGTTATTTTTGTCGAGCCTTCGACTTTAGTCGAAAAAGCGAGACTAAGCGATCCTACATTCCGTCGTCGGCGTCGTCGTCGGCGGCGTCCACAAATATTCACTCTGTGGTTAAAGTTTTTGAAATTTTAATAACTTTCTTAAACTATACTGAATTTCTACCAAACTTGGACAGAAGCTTGTTTATGATCATAAGAAAGTATCCAGAAGTAAATTTTGTAAAAATAAAATTCCATTTTTTCCGTATTTTACTTGTAAATGGACTTTGTTTTTCTGCGAGGAAACATTACATTCACTCTGTGGTTAAAGTTTTAAAAATTTTAATAACTTTCATAAACTATCCTTGATTTGTACCAAACTTGGACAGAAGCTTGTTTATGATCATAAGATAGTATCAAGAAGAATATTTTGTAAAAATAAATTTCCACTTTTCCGTATTTTACTTATAAATGGACTTAGTTTTTCTGTGAGGAAACATTACATTCACTCTGTGGTTAAAGTTTTAAAAATTTTAATAACTTTCATAAACTATCCTTGATTTGTACCAAACTTGGACAGAAGCTTGTTTATGATCATAAGATAGTATCAAGAAGAATATTTTGTAAAAATAAATTTCCACTTTTCCGTATTTTACTTATAAATGGACTTAGTTTTTCTGTGAGGAAACATTACATTCACTCTGTGGTTAAAGTTTTTAAAATTTTAATAACTTTCATAAACTATCCTTGGTTTGTACCAAACTTGGACAGAAGCTTGTTTATAATCATAAGATAGTATCAAGAAGAAAATTTTGTAAAAATAAATTTCCACTTTTCCGTATTTTACTTATAAATGGACTTAGTTTTTTTGCCAGAAACAAAACATTCACTCTGTGGTTTAAGTTTTTAAAATTTTTATAATGTTCTTAAACTATCCTGGATTTCTACCAAACTTAGACAGAAGCTTGTTTCTGATCATAAGATATTATTCAGAAGTAAATTTTGTAAAAAAAAATTCACTTTGACCGTATTTTACTTATCAATGGACTTAGTTTTTCTTCCAGTTAACATTACATACAGTCTGCAGTTAAAGTTTATACAACATTTATTAGATTCATAAACTATCCTGGATTTTTTACCAAACTTGGAAGCTTCTTTCAATCAAAAGACAGTATCGAGAGGGAAATTTTTATTGATGTTTTTCCTCATTTTGTTGAGTCTGCAATTAACAGCAAAAGTAGGCGAGACACTGGGTTCCGCGGAACCCTTACGAATTTTTTAATTATAAAAGGGCAAATTTAAAGAAAAAAACAGCTGTTACAGGAAAGATAACATATTGGTCAACCAAATTCAACACGCCATCTTTGAATGTCGCCGGTTACCATGGTAACGAGGTGGGGGGTTCTTCGACACCAGAAATTAAAAGTTTGGATAGTATAAGGGATGATCATAATTAGTTCGGGTATGAAAGTTTCTTGACTAAAATTCTAACTAATTTCAAATTTCAATGATTTTTTAATGAATAAATAGCCCTTTTGCTCTAGAACAGCATTAACCTACCTGCGAATATAATGGAATTTTATGCGACTGACATAGTGAGAGGTTCAGCTTGTCATAAAACCTGCTTGAATCCATCATTTTTTATAGAAGGAAATGACTGTACCAAGTCAGGAATATGACAGTTGTTTTCCTTTGTTTGAGCTTTTGATTTAGTCAATTGATACGTGACTTTCCGTTGCTGAATTTTCATTGGAGTTCGGTATTTTTGTGATTTTACTTTTATAGTCATTCATAAAAAAAATATGTATTGTATTATTAATATATGTTAGTAAGTAATATTTCAATCAGTTTTTACAGATATTCCACGCTTCCATGGTCCTTCGTTTTCAAGGTTAAATGTTTAAACTGATAAATATAAAAATTTAATGCAAAAATACGATTTAATTCATTTTTAAATTATTTTGAAACTTTCCAAATAAGAATAATAAATGTGTGTTCATTTGATTTGGTATTAATGTAAACTGTACATTTTCACGAAATCACCAATCAGGCCGTGCAGATTTGATTTTATTTTCATAAACTTTCAGGGGAATTTTTGTCAATAGAGAGGCTTCCCTGTATCTGTTTGGGACAAGGAAGTTTACTTCAGCGGAGATGAACAAATCATTTCAAATTCACACTAAACCTCTTTTAATAGAAATAAGATGGCTCTTTACGTATTCGAATAGTCAATTTACATTATCAGAACAATTACAACATTGTTCTTCGCCCTTTTCCATGTGACTGTTTCTATTTACTACTGATCTATGATAATTAACCAAATACAAATTTATATAAAATACGTACTATCAAATATCTATGTATGACGATATAACTAGAATTTGCATGTAGCGTGACAGTTTTTATTAAACTGATACCTAAACTTTTCATTATAGATTTATAACGGTACACCATTTATCAAATTTGTCGAAAGTTACTACTGAATGAAAAAAGCTTACCATTTTCAAAGCAATATCATTTTCAAAATAAAAATAATTTGATTACCAAAAACACAAAGGAAACAGTTCTTTAAAATATGATATATCAGTGTAGGTATTTATGTGGTTAATAAGAACAACTTAGGTATCTGAATTAAAAATCTGGACTGATATTCCTATCAGCAGTATTTTGTAACTTTAGTCTACATACATCGTGCTCCGTGTAAACTCACCATATAAATTCACATATAACAGCTCGATATCAAAATGGTGAAATGATGACATGATGTTTTAATACTTGAGGTAAGAAGAACCAAATATAAGTATAGCTTCACTGGTATCAATGTAGCTGTTGTAAAATATCGTCACTTAGACATATATTTTTTGTGTATTCGAATCCGGCATTGAGTATAAAGAAACACTGTCTAACGACCAGATTCAATAGAAGACTTTGAGCATGTTATTTTTACATATATAATTTAAGTCATCTATGATAAATAACTTTTTACATAATTCATTGTATCCCTCGTTTTCCAAGGTAAGTATTATTGCATTGATAATATGAAATATTTTATGCAGAAATACGTTAACTTTCAAAAATGTTATTTTGCAGGTTCTTATATGGAAACGAAATTTCAGCGCTCGACGTGAATATCTTTCAAGGTTTGACGTCTCTCCAGGAATTGTAAGTAACTTTATGCCGTAAAAACATAATTTACCTTTATGTGTTGCTGATTTGCTGTCGCAAAGACTTATCTTCTCTTTTTGAAAACATTTTGCAATTTTCCTACTAAAACTGATAAATTTCGTTCAATTTGGTATAACGTGTAAGCTTAACCAATTTTTAGAATTAAAAAAATTATAACATTCAGATAAATTTTATTAGTTTTTTAGATGAGTCAAGGTGATATAAATGTTTTGAAAACAGGGATTACCTTGTATCTGTTTAGGGCAAGGTAGTTTACCTTTCGAAAAAAAAATTGAGACATAACCTTGCTAGAGAGGAATAGCATAATCGATCTGGTGGTATCGAAACGAAACTGGGGTACTGTCTAGACTACCTTAACCGAAACTTTATATAAACTAGACAGCAACCCAACTTTTAATTTAATTTATCTCGAGGGTAGGTTTGGCCAATGCTTCGCTCTAGGACTTCTATTAAAGTGATGCCTGACTAGAATATATTAGAGTTTTATTAGGTATAATTTTTACCGGTCTAAGCCACCAGTTTATGATTTATTTAAATATGTGTGTTCTGGAACAAGATGTCTCTGAAGTTCAGTACTCTTTCAAGTCTCAGTTATTAGTGACTTCTGGATTATATCGCCAATGGAAAATAAAGAAGGTCTAGACTACTCCGAGTGCCAACCAAATCCTAACCTTTGACCTTGACCACAGTCATGCTATCCTAGTGTCGTACTAAATGAACAACTTAAATGACAATCTGGACCGTTACCAAGGATACAAGGATCTAGCAATACCAGTTTACCAGAGAAATCACAGTCCCAACACTATAGTTTGGGTAGTAGTCCAGAAATAAACTGCACCTCTATAAGTATGTCTAGGTATTTTTATTAATCAAATATGAAGTACCATCCCACGCTAATTCTATATTATAGATTTGTATGGGTTAGAGTAAAACTAGAACATTTCCAATAAACCTTGAGTCAAACAATAAATAAAGGGGCAGACAGACCGACGGACCAAATGTAAATAGCCCGACCAAGCGGTATACTACTGTTTCCTTTATTTGTCCTGTATTTGTTTAGGACTAGATGGTGTACTTGACACAGATGATAGTATCATTTCAAATTGAGACCAAACCTCCTTAAAGAGGAAAACAGTTATCACTCCGGCGCTATATGTCCTCGAATAGTTTCATTTTCTGAACAAACACAACATTTTATTCGAACTTCTTCCAAGTGCCTTTATTTTTTCCTTCTTTAGGATAATTAACCAGATATAAAGTAATATAACACATGCATAAGAAATTTCAAGATATAACGATAAAATGTGAATCAACATTTAGAGTGAAAGTGTTTATAAAACTTGAATCTCAACTTTGCATCGTAAAAATGTATTTCTAAAACAGTAATACATTTGAAAAACTTGTGGGAAGTTACTATTGAACACGAAAGGCAAATCATTTTCAACGCAATTTTACTTCCCAAGATTAACTCATCAGAAACACAAAAGAAACCGTTGAGCTAAATTTGGTATATGAGTGTAGGATTTTATGGGGTTAATATGGTCAACTGAATTAAACAAAATTGAACAGCTTAATATTTTTTCATTATTTTTGTATTCATATTCAGCATTGAGAATGACGTGAAACTGTATAAAAATCTTATTTTTCGCAGATATTTAAGATGTTATTTTCAACATTGATCATTTGAATAAATATAATGTATGGAAAATAAGACAATTTCAATTTTGGATTTATCAATTTCCCCCAACTTAGTAGCAATCAACTAAATTAACCTGTATACGGGATATAAATTTTCCAACTCATTCAGTATTCAAAAACTTGCATCCTCTACTCAGACTTTATAAAACGTCACCAGTGTCTGAGCAAAAAGTTGATGAACCAAGGTTGTGTAAAAAATGTATGAAAAAAGTTGATTATGTGTTAAAGTGTTCTTTTATTTGTCTTTGTAAATTAAGAACTTGTACGGTTTATACAAAAAAGAAGATTTAGTATGAGTCTAAATGAGACAATTATTCACAAGAGACGTAATGACACAGAAATTAACAGCTATAGGTCACCACACGGCCTTCAACAGTGAGCAAAGCCTGTTCATCATAATCAGCTATAAAAGGACCCGAACTCACAAATGTAAAACAATTCAAACGAGAAAACTAACGACCTAATTAATATACAAAAAAAAATGAACGAAAACAGTATGTAACATAGCAACAAACGACGACCTCTGAATTACAGGCTCCTGACTTTGGACAGGCAACTAAATACAGAATGTGGCTGGGTTAAACATGTTAGTGGGATCCCAATCTCCCTCATAACCGGGGACAGTTAAGAAACAGTACAGAATATGAATGAACATTATAATCAGTTCATAAAGGGTTAACACATCAGATGGACACAAATAGAAATACATCTAACAAATGTACAGATTTGAGAGTACTTGCAGTTTTTGACAGCTAGTTAAAAGCCAATAATAACTAATAAAAATAATCATGCATCTAAGACTAATGTATCAATCAGTACACATCCAACATCCAATGGATTTAGTGTAAATACGTAATGAACATGAGATTACGTTGGTTAAAATCTAAAACGTCACAACAGACACATAGTGAACTAATTGTGAAATATTAAAACCGTAAGATGGTGCCAAAGAAACATCAACATCCAAAAAAGAAAAAGAAAAAGAAACAATAGGAACGAAAAATCGTCCCTTATGTCGTAAACGAGTTTCCCGTGTAAAACTGAAATATCTAAATCCAGGAAAGGACAGTTATTACCTTTTAAATTTGATTTATCTAAGGCAAGTGCCTTTGGGTAAATTTCGGCAGTATGTTTAGAAAGTTCTTGATTATTTAACGAAAAAATATCATCAAGATAACAAGAAGTGTTTTGTTGAATTTTTGATTAAATGGAATTTAGACGGGTTTTTACTGAGTTTGGTCATAAACTGTGATTCATAACAGTACAAAAACAAGTCCGCTATGAAAGGGACGCAATTAGTGCCCATGAGAATACATACAATCTGTCGATAAACTTTGTTGTTGAAGCGTACATAAATATAATCAAATAGAAAATTAACAGCTTCAATCATCTCATCACACCTCCAGTAAGTATATATAGCATATTTACCTTTCCCATTAGAGAAGAAGACTTTAAATGAGTTTCAGCAAATATATTTGCATTCAGATTTACCAAACGACATTTAATTAAATAGGAAATCTTTTATTTGATAAGATTGTGTGGAAGTGTAGTGTAAAGAGTTGAAAAGTCAAAACTGTCAACAGAATCAAAAGGACCATCAAAAGCACGTTTTTTATCTAAAGCTTCTAGAGAATATTTTACATTGCAAAAACAATTAATTCCACTATTTTCATATATTTTATTTCAAAAGTTTATGATTAGTTATTTGATAGTTAAAAACACGGAACGATCAGTTGTAGAACACTTACTCGAGGCCGAGATGAAACGATAGTTTACTGTTTTTTGTAAAGTTTATGTAACCAATACATAGTATGGAACTTCTAATGTTCAGAAAGGGCCTTCAGCTGTGATGTCGCTATGATATATTTGTTTACTATACGACTATCTGTGAAGCGCACGGACTTGAATGTAGATGAATTTAAAACTTCATGCTTAAGAACGTCCGTGTAGTATTTACGGCATTGATTTTTATTCTGAAAATATGCGTTTTATAGCTGACTATGCGGTATGGACTTTGCTCATTGTTGAAGGCCGTACGGTGACCTAAAGTTGTTAATTTCTGTGTCATTTGGTCTCTTATGGCGAGTTGTTTCATTGGCAATCATACCACATCTTCTTTTATGTATTATTTTCTATATTATTTAGTTCTGAATTATTCTCAAAATGTGATATTCGAATATCCAAAACATTCATACATTTATTTAAATAAGAATCAAGAGATTTTTTATCATATTTTTCCCGTTTACACCAATTTTTACAAAACGAGGAGAGAGAGTCTTTTGTGACCTGACTACACTGTTTCCAATCTATTTTAGATGAAGACCGATATGTTGGTCCTTTTTAAAAATAGATTTTTACCTCTTTGTCTTGGACGAAATTGATGTCCCAATAATAACATGGTCTTATGGGTCATATCTAAACTTCGACGATTTACAGTTTCAAGTTTAAGGAGTATTGTTTTCTACACTGACGTCTGATGTCTGATGTTACTGACATATCACTAAAAACTTCTGCTTGGTTTTTTGTGTGTTTACGAAATAATAGGTGGTTCTGTCTATTTGTCCATATTCCATATTTCGTAATATTGTTTTCGCGTGGCTCGGTACTTTGACATTCCGCGTTGTGTTATTTTCCTATGTTCCGTGTCTTAGTGTCAATTGGTTTTAATAGTAATTAAATTATCTGACAATATTGACTACTGTATCCCTATTTTGACATTTTTTCCTATTACGTCTGTTTGTTTTATTCGCCCATTGTTGTAAATATAGTTGAATTGCATGCTATTGTCATACTAGTGAGAGGTTCAGCTTGATTTAAATAAAAACCAGGTTTAAATGATTATTTTCTTCAAAAGGAAATGTCCGGACTAACGCAGAAATATGACAGTTGTTTTAAATTCGTTTGATGTGTTTGAGCTTTTGATTGAGCCTTTTGAAACGTGACTTACCAATGCTGAATTTTTCTCGGAGTTAGGTGGTTTTTGGAATATATGTTAGTCTGTATGCAATATTTCACATTTCATTCAGTTTTCACAGATATACCACTGTTCCATTTTTTCCTATTTTCCAAGGTAAATATTTACATTGGTGAATATAACATATTATATTAATGCAAACATTCGTAAATGCGGAAGTCTAATATATTCGTTTGTAAACTAGTTGATATAAATTGTACATAAAGGCAAGAGTAATATACTGGTGTTCAAAAGTCATAAATCGATTGAGAGAGAACAAATCCGGGTTAAAAACTAAAACCGAGGAATAAACATCAATTATTAGAGGAAAACAAAGGAACAACATGAACACTGAAGTCCAACAAAAACAAACGCCAACATACATAGAAACGAACTATTTGATAATAAACTGCCATATTCCTGACTTGGTACAGGACATTTTAAGAAAAATGGTGAGTTGAACCTGATTTAATGGCTCGCCAAACCTACCGCTTTATGACAATGTTAAAAAAAATCGCTAAAAAGACGAAACTACGTGACAGAAATACAGCACAAACTCACGCAAGAACATTTCACCACAGAGAAATGCACAAACATATAAAATAATAGTCTTCACAAAATGCAAACCGCAAAACAACAACGAGCATATTCAATCAACGACAGACACCACCGGATATGTCAAACAGTGACGCGCTTACGTAACTAACATGCAATCTCGAACTTTTTACAGATATTTTCACAATACTTGTCCAAACAATTGTCATGACAATGTTGGTTATGAAAGGCAATTTTATAATTATTTGGACTACAAACGATAAAACATAACACATTATCAAACCGACACCATAACAGAAACATCAAAAATAAAAACGTGAATGTTGGATGTACAGAATACACGCTGTATAGCAATGAAAATTCTCAATCGGTATAACAGTCATATTCGGGAATACGGCACGTTCGGTACTTAACAGACAGACGACATAGATGTTAAACCACAATCGAAGACGTGGTAAACAAGTCATTTGTTAGTTTAGACACAGCTACATCGTATAGATCAACAATTCGTTAAGGTGTCCATAAAAATGTACGGAGTTTCATTTCAAATCTTTAATCTGTTGGAACAGTTTCTACGTGCACACTCCTGTAAAAAGACGATTTGATTATTGATTTAATTTTGACATTATTTTGAAAGTTTACAAATAAGATTTATAAATGTGTGTTCATTTAATTTGGTATTAAATGTTAACTGTACATTTCCATGAAATCACAAATAAGACCGTAAAACTTTATGTTATTGAATTGTTTCATAAACTCTCAGGTGATTTGATTTTTGTCAGTGGATACGTTACCCTGAGACAGTTATTTGAGCACAGAGGACAGAATTAAAATTAGAATATAAAACAAACTTTGATTAAGAGGAAAAGCATTATCGATCTTGTACTATATATTTGAATATCGTTGATTAGCATTTCCAGATCAGTAAAATCTTTGTACTTTTAGACTTCTTCATTCTGAATTTTCCCCTAATATCAGTTTTCATTTTCCTCTCTTTTGCTGCAATATTCCTAAATTATATACAAATTTTGTTTTGATTAAACTGAGTACCGTTTCTAAGAAATAAAAAATAAGATATGGACGTTAAAAAAAAATAAATCTATGTACCTATGATGAGTTTATCTACAACCACTGGGTCGATGCCACTGCTGGTGGAGTTGTAATTCCCCGAAGGTATCACCAGCCCAGTAGTCAGCAGTTATCATTGATATGTTCATAATCATAAATTAACTGTTGAAACTTTGAATTTTTGAAAAACTGATGAGTCTTCTGTAGAAGAAACGCCCGTCTGGAGCAAATATAAAACTTCAATTCTGGTACCTATGATAATTTATTTATATTTATGTAATTGAATTGATAAGACAGCGCAAAGTCCTTTCACCTTTGAACTTCTTCTAAATTGATCCTTTTATTGTAATAGACAAGGTATAAGTTATTATAAGATTTGTATAAACAAATATCGCTAGAAAATACTTAATTTTAATAGATAATAAAAGTCAAAACAAAATTGTTCCTTTGTAGCTCCAAAATTGTACCCAAATTTGCATAATTGTAATGGTTTTTACAGATTGGTCAAGAGAAAACGTTTTAGGACCAACACAACTCCCCAAAAATCCTTTGATGAAAAAATACGAAGGAACCCACTGTGCAAAATATAATATATGGGTAACGTATTTTAGGTGGGTAATACGGACAACTGAGATAATGAAAAATCAAGAACTATCGACTGATATTTCTCCCAGGATCTTTTTAATATGTTGTCTGCTTAGACATATCTCTATTTAGTTTTACCGAATATTCGCTTGAGTTGGAGATGATGTAATGAGGATTTACTGCAATATATCATCCAGTTAACAAATAGATATACTAGACTTCCGTCGGCCCATTATTGCTTTGACGAATACGCCACATGAAATGAAGAAATGTGTAATGCAGTATTGTATGCACCTACAAACCAATCAAATTAAGTTACAGAAGTCCCCATATGTTGCTGGTTAGCTGTCGTGTTATAACACCCCTCTCTTTTTATTCATTATTTTTTTTCAAGTGACATAAGTTTAAGTAAGCGATATATATACTCACTGTTTTTACTTTTGATAAACATATTGCAATTTCCTGGAACATGTTTTAGTATCGTTTAATTTATTTCGTATAATGTTTAAAGTGTACCATTTTTGATAAAATAAAAAGGTTGTTTGAATTGATGTTATTGAATATATCAGATATTAATATCTCAATGGAGTAGTTACCTTGTATCTTTTAACGATTAATTAGATAACTGGAACAGGAATGACAAACTGTTTAGTATGATTAAGATTTATCTTTCCTTTTTCTGTATTTGACTTTGAGTACTTCAATTTGACCTTGTCCTCAAAAATAAAAGCTGCAATATATCTATAGTCATTTTTTTCCTCTTTTTCTGCAATATTCTTAGAATCTTTATAAATTTCATATTGATTCTTAGAATCTTTATAAATTTCATATTGATTCAACTTGTAACCGTTTCTTAGAAATATAATTTAAGATATGTTCATCTTTAGGGTAATACAAAAGATATATATAGATTCTTAAATTGGTACCAGTGGATTATCGGAGTTATACAATCGAAATAATTAAATTACCGAACTTCAAAGTCCGAGCATCGGGAGGACTTTAAAGTTGATTATTAACTATCTTGATTGGATAAATCCGATAATCCACGAATAACTATGTAATAATCAGTTACTCTAATGAATATCAAATAAATTTTCATTTTTGATATAAGCGAAAATCCCTTCGAGCGGCTTCAACATTCAACAAAGTTGTCAATTTCATTAAAACATGTTAGCATCTTTTGATTCAGTCAGTGAGCTGATAAAGTTTATGAACCGTACACTCATTCAGTCATCTTCTGAGATCATCGACAACCACAAGTTGATTAATTTTTTATACATTGGTTCTAAAAAGGGTTAAACTTCCACAGAATTAGAGGAAAATTATTATAAGAAATCTATAAAAATTAATCGCTATCTGACGACAAAACTATGACTGAATGCAAAAGTCAATACATAATTGTTCCATCGTAGACCAAAAATTATACCCATATTTTTAATTGGTTTTGACTTAAAGAGAAAGTAAAACCGTTTAAGGCCAATATTACTTCCTTAAATTCATTAATAAAAAAAAAACACAAAGGAAAGCTTTGTGCAAAATATATTACATGGGTTTAGAATTTTATGTGGTTAATATGAACAACCTAAATAACTGAATTCAAAACACTGTTGTACAAGATGGTCATTGAATTAGTTGTATTCAAGTTCATCATTGATAATGCGGTAATACTGTCTATAACAACATCGTTTTAGATTTACTTAAGGGCAGATATTGAAGATATTTTTCACCTTATGATAATTATGGAAGCCACTGTATATCATATAATGAAAATCTGCCGGTATGTTGTCAATATATATCAACCAGTTTACAAACAGATATACTAGACTTCTGTTGGTCAACAAATGCAATACAAATACACTTATTGTACTAAAAAAGTGTTAATGGTTTATTAGGTGTTTTTCAAGTAATACAAGATTTTGAGAATTTCAAAGCAATATATATAATCCATGTTCTTATATTTTTTTAAATATTTTTCATCGAGATTTTTTAAAGTATGGATTGATTTAGCTTGTAGAATGTTTAAAGACAACCATTTAAATCAAAATAAATAATGCCGTTTAAATTTATCCTATTGAATAGATCAGATAACTGAATGTCATAAATTGCCAAATTTTGTTTAAAGATATATATTAATTTGTGTCATTTGGACTTAGTATTACAAGTAAAATTAGTAATATACAAGAAATAACAATTAAGGACTTTCGATTTATGTTATTGAATTGTTAGTATAAGGTAAGAGGTCTAAATTTGTAAATGGAGAGGTTTGCCTATATGTGATTAGGATAAGATAGTTAACAGGATCAAAGACGACAGCATTCGTAGTCAAATTGAGATAAAACCTTGATAAACAAATTAATAAAACAGTTTAAGTGAATTAAGAGAATTCAGACGTTCTTGTTATAAATCATATCTTTACAATTTGTTAATTATCTGGATTTCATGTTAAGATGAAACATACGGTACATTAACATATATCGATATAAAATGATATAAAGCTAAAATCAATTTTTTTCAATTACAGTTCTTAAACAGTATTTCATTTAGCAAAGTTTTTTTTTACTTACTTCTGAATGAGAAAGGCTGGAAATTATCAAATCAATATCACTTTACAAAAATATTTTGGTAAAATTAATCTGCCTTTTGTTAATGGAAAGGTTACTATCTATTTTTTTATGAGGAAATAGTTAACTGGAGCAGGGAAGACAAACTGTTCAAAACTACTTAGATTAAACTTTTATAAAGGGGATACCCTTCTCAATCCAGCGGTTTAAGTCTGCTATAAGTAATTCACATTTTGAGAACAACCAAAATATAGTAGATCTTCATGATGATTTGTATTTGACTTTTCTTTTCTCCTGTTTAAAAACCGCCTGCGTTTCAAAGAGAATGAATGAATTTCGCTTTAATTTGATTTGGTATCATTTTACGAAACAAATAATAAGGAAGATTTATGTGATTAAATTGATAATATAAATAAGGTGACATGAATTTAGTCAATAAAACTGTTGCCTTAATTTTTTTTAATAACTAGATAGTTTTATAAAACAAATATCCTGACAAATACATTTATCATAGATACCACGATTTAAAATGAAATTGAGACCACTATAAAAGTTGGCAACTATAAGTCACCGCACGGAATTCAACAATACCAAATAGTTGGTTATAAAAGGTTCCGACTTGACAAATGTAAAATAAATTCAAAAGAGAAATTTAACGGCCTGGTTTATGATAGTTTTAGATAGTTTGTGAATGTATGTTATGAACCTTTTACTTAATCATTCAAAATAGAAAAATCAAGTACATTATAATTGATTTTATTTTAATGTTAGGATGATAAGAAATTTGTCAATGCAGAGGTTATCCTGTATCTGTTTCGGACAACATGGTGTAATTGAGCAGAAATGACAGAATCTCAACTTTGCATCGTACCAATGAAGCTCTAAAATAGTACTTCATTTTGGCAAACATGTGGGAAGTTATGAATTAATCAGAAAGGCAAACCATTTTCAAACCAATATCAGTTCCCAATATAAACTCATCTTATAATAAAAAACGCAAAGGAAACCGTCGTGCCAAAAGTAATATATGAGTGTAGAATTTTATGGGGTTTATATGGATAACTTATGTAACTGAATTAAACATTTTGGATTGATTGTCTTGCCTGCTTCATTTTGAAACTTTTGTCTGCTTACACTGCACTTCGCGTAAATTAACCATATAACAGCTGGATATTGAGATGACGAAATGATGTTTTTAATATTTGAGTTAAGAAGAACCCAATGAAAATATAGTTACACTGTTAACAATGTAGCTGTTTTAAAATATGACCAAGAAGATAATTGTTTTTGTATTCGCATTCGGCATTGAGTATGCCGTAAAACTGTCTAAAAATCGGATTTCTTGTCAGACATAAAAGACTTTATTTTTATTCACTTATTTAAAAAATAGAAGTCGAATCTATTGCAAACAAGACGATTTTAATTTTGAAAATATCAATTTCCTCCAACTTAGTAGCAATTTACCAAATTCATCTGCAGATTGGATATATATTTCCCAGCTCATATGGTATTCAATAGCTTGCAACTGCTTCTAATACTTTTTAAAAGGTCACGCGTGTCTGAGCAGACAGTTGATGAACCAGGTTTTGTCAAAGAACGGCTGGTCCTCTTTTCTAAAAAGATATTCATCAGGAGATACCAAGATAAATATTCCGTATCAACTTCACAAATCAAATATGATGATCTTGAAGTATAGATTCCATGAACTGACGTTGGTTAGTATCATGATGACGTGTTATATAGTTCTTTTGTTGTCAATTATTGATCTTTACTGTTTAGTCTATTTTTTGTAAAAAGTAAAAGAACAAATCTACTGAACTCTGATGAAAATTCAAAACGGAAAGTCCTTAAACAATTCCAAAATCAATAGCTCAAACAAATCTAACGAAATGATAACATTGTCGAAGGAGGTGTTTACTGTATCTTTTAAAGACAAGGTAGTTTACTTGACCAGAGATGTACGAATCCGTTCAAGTTGACACTTTTTTAACCCTTTTGAAAAGCTATTTCCGTGCGACTTTTTTCTAATTTATCCTAATTTATGATAATTAACCATATGCAAATCAATACAAAATACGTATAAAACAAATATAGATATACAACGATAAAATTAGAATTTGCGTGTAAGTTTATTTAACCCAAATCTGTACTTTTGATCATAGCTCTTAAACGGTACCTCATTTGGTAAAGTTATTGAAAGTCATGCTGAATGAGGAAAACTTGCAATTTTCAAAGCAGTATAACTTTCAAAAATCAGTTGATTAATAAAAACACACAAGAAACCGTTATGCAAAATATGATATTTAAAAGGATTTAATGTGGTTAATATGCACAACTTAGGTAACTGAATCAAAAATTCTGGACTGATATTCAACCTGCACAGTTTTGCAACATTTGTCTTTTTACATCTTGCACCGTGTAAAATTCAACATAAATTTCATATATAACAGCTCGATATCAAAAAGATGAAATGATGTTTCAATATTTGAGGTAAAAAGTACCAAATACAAGTATAGATACACTGGTATCGTTGTAGCTGTTTTAAAATATGGTCACTTTGAAAATTGTTCTTGTATACAAATCTGGCATTGAGTATGTAGACACACTGTTGAACTACCAGATTTAATAGAAGACCTTGAGTATGTTATTTTTAACACATTTATATCAATTAAAAATTATTGCATTGATGAATATGAAATATTTTATGCAAAAATAAACATTTTAAAAATATTTTCCAACAATATTTTAAAATATGGATTGATTTAGTTTGTAGAATGTTTAAAGACAACCATTTTATAAAAATAAACAAATGTCGTTAAAATGTATCCTATTGAATAGATCAGATAACTGAATGTCATTAATTGCCATTTTTTTGTTTAAGATATTTATTAATTTGTGTCATTTGGACTTAGTATTACAAGTAAAATAAGTTATATACAAGAAATAACAAGGACTTTCGATTTATGTTATTGAATTGCTGGTATAAGGTAAAGGGTCTGAATTTGTAAATGGAGAAGTTTTCCTATATCTGATTAGGACAAGATAGTTTACAGGATCAAAGACGACAGCATTCTTAATCAAGTTAAGATAAAACCTTGATAAGGAGGAATAGCATTATCGTTCTTTTTATGTTTCAACTAACCAAATACAACCACTTGGTTGTAAGTACATTGTATGTAAATTTGAACAGCACACGAGTTGAGTTTCGAGGTAAAACACGTTCCTCTGTCATCATCAAACAGTGACGTTACAAAATAACAATGAGAATAAACTTTACAAATAATCTGAAGAAATTTATTTAACAAATCAACATGAAGGATGTGTCAGTAATACCTTTAATTTTCTCTACTGTTAATATGTATGGATTGAGGAATACAAAATATTTTATGCAGACATATTTTAAAAAAAAATATTATTTTACAGGCGGCTGGGTGGCAATCAAATTGAAACGCTTGAAGAAAATATCTTTAATGGTTTGACGGCTCTGACGACATTGTAAGTAATTTGAATCCACAAACAACTGTTTGCCCCATCTGATGCTGGTTTTCCATGCATTGGTGTAATTTATCTATTTTTCATTTTCGTGCACAGATATATTAATTTGTGTCAATTTGATTTTTGTATTATATGAAAAGTGTACAATTTAAAGAAATAACAAATAATGACTTTAGATTTATGATATTGTATTGCTGTTATTAGTTAAGGGAGATAGAAATTGTCACATTGGAGAGGTTTCCCTGTATTTGTTTAGGACAATATAGTTAACAGGAAAAAAGATGACACAATTCAAGCAAGCCTTAATTAAAAGTAATATCATTTTCGATCTAGTGCAATATGTATAGATTATAACATGCCCTTTTCCATATTGGCCCTGGTATTATCCCGATATGGGTCGAGGGTTGATACCCGGGCCAATAGGGAAAAGACATGTTAATATAATCTTTTTATCACATATTTAAGTTCTGCAGAAAAGAGAAAAAAAGGTCAATTATAACAATTTAATGAAACATAAAAGGTAAAATCTGAAACATTTTATCACAAACGTGAAGTTAAGGACGCAATGACGTCACGTCATTTGGAATCAGGGCGCACTATCAATATAATATTGTTTGCCCCGGGCAATATTGAGGTTATTGCATATGCAAAACCTAAGGTATTCATAACAAATATGTGATAAATTTCTAGTTTGTTAGTAGTACATATATATCAGACCGATACAATATGTGCACTTTAGACTATTTCAGTTTAAATGATTTGTATATTGCCCCAAAATTAAATGAAGATTATATAAATAAACTCATCATATATACTAGGATTGAAATTTTATATTTGCGCCAGACGCGCGTTCCATATCTATTATAGCCATTTGGTTTTGCTTTTTTTTCTAATTGGCTGCACAAATCCTCAAAATATATAAAAATAAAATAATAATTGTGTATCGTTTCAAATAATAATAATAAAAAATGTTAGGAAAACGATACAACAGTGAATTTAGTGAACATATTTTTTTTTGTAATGGGTCGTATCTTTCGTTAATTGTCTAGATTTTATGTTAATATGAAACATGCATTAATAAATATTGATATATAATGATATAAAGCAAAAATTAAAATTGTTCAATTAAATTAGTTAAATTAAAACAGTTTGGCAAAGTTGTCGGTTCTTACTACTGAATCAGAAAGGCGGAAAATTATCAGACCAATATCACTTCCCAAAAATATTTTGATAAAATAAATTAAAGGAAATTGTTATGTAAAATATAAAATATTGCGTAAAGTAATGTATGAGGTTCAAAATGACAACTAAGGTAACTAAACGGAAAACGTTGTGCCAGCACCCTTCGGGGGCTATTGTCTGCATGCACACAACCATAATTTAGGCTACTTTACGCCATGGCCACTGACTTTGGACCTGCTTAAAGGACACAATAAATCAAACACGGTAGAAGACCACACGTATGATCTGCAGCACTGCTGTAAAATATGGTAATCACATTGTTTGTATTAAAATTAATCATTAATATTGCGGTAAAATTTTCTAAGAACAACATTGATTTTTATAGATTTAAGGGCAGACATTGAAGATGTTTTTGTCTTATAATGAAAATGTAAAATAATTGGAAAATAACTAGTATGTACTGTATTATGAAAATCTGTCACTATGTTTCCGTTGTTCCGTTTTTCTCCTTTTATAGTTGATGTGCTCCCCTCGGCTTCAGTTTGTAACCCGGATCTGTTTTCTCTCAATCGATTTAGGACGTTTGAAAGCCCTATACTACTATTGCCGTTATTTGCAATATATCAACTAGTTTACAAACCGTTATATTAGACTTCCGTTGGCCAACTTATTGCCAGTGTTAATCTGTTTGCATTTACAAATATGCCAAATGTAATGATGAAATAAATTATGCTATATTGCAGGTCCCTACAGACCAATCAAATTTCAAAATTTCTATGTATTGCTAAATTGCTCTTGTATTATACTACCCCTATTATTTAATTCATTGTTTTTAAAGTAAAATAAGTTTTTAAGTATGCAATATAAATAATCAGTGTTTTATTTTTTTTAAATAATTCTATTTTCCGAAAGATTTAAATACTGTTTAATTTATTTAGTATATCATATAAAGTCTACTGTTTTCAAAAAAATAAGATGTCGTTTAAATGATGCTATTTGATAGATCAGATAACGCACTTTCATCTGCATTTTGTTAATAGAGCGGTTACCATGTGACTTTTCATATTACATTAGTTAACTGGAGAAGAATGACAAACTGTTCAGTATAATTGAGATTAAACTTTAATAATGGAGAATTTAATAAATAATTCTCATTTTGAGCACTATCAAAATATAGTACTTTATGATGCTTTGTATTTGACTTTTCTTTTCTCCTTTCTAAAAACCGCCTGCGCTTCTTAGAGAAAGGAATGAATTTCGCTTTAATTTGATTTGGTATCATTTTAAGAAATAACATAGTAATGAGGACGTTTAGAGATTTAGATGGTGATGTTCCTTTGGCACCATCTTACGGTGTTTATATTTCACAACTTGTACGCTATGCCCGTGTCTGTTGTGACGTTTTTGATTTTAAAGAACGCAACCTATGTATTACTGGTAAATTATTACACCAGGGATATCGTTACCATAAATTACTTAAAACCTTTACTAAATTTTTCCATAGATATAAAGATTTGTTTTTGAAGTTTGGTTGTAACTTATTTCAAACGGGATAGCACATCCTCATTTTTACGGAAATGTTGTTAATCGTGCCCGGAAATTTAGAAATGATCCATGTAAACTTGTCGCTCCTTTAAATAAACTTATTCTAAAAGGTTACCTATTCAACAATGTAATAAGATCATTGACTATTGTTTTTATTGGTATAAATATTGATTTTGTTATCAGTATTAAAAGTAACTAAATATTACTACTGCGTTATATACATATACATATTCATGGATCTACAATCTGTCGATACCTGTAACTTGGCATTGCACAAGGTCATGTTTTTCTCTGGCTGTTTATGACGTTTTTACCCTAAATCCATTGGATGTTGGATGTGTACGGATTGATAGTTTAGTCTTAGATGCATGATTTTTATTAGTTTTTAGTGGCTTTCAACTAGCTGTCAGACAACTGCGAGTACTCTCAGATCTGTTCATTGCGTCTTTTTGTGTCGGGATGTATAAGTACCCGGCCACGTCCACTTGTATGTTTGTCCATCTGATAAGTTAAGCCTTTTCAACTGATTTTTATAGTTCGTTCTTATGTTGTACTGTTATACCACTGTCCAAGGTTAGGGGAGGGTTGGGATCCCACTAAGATGTTTAATCCCGCCACATTGTATATGCATGTGTCTGTCCCAAGTCAGGAGCCTGTAATTCACTGGTTGTCATTTGTTTATGTGTTACATATTTGTTTTTCGTTCATTTTTTTTTTTTTAACTTTTTACATAAATAAGGCCGTTAGTTTTTTTTTCGTTTGAATTGTTTTACATTGTCTTATCGGGACCTATTATAGCTGACTATGCGGTATGGGCTTTGCTCATTGTTGAAGACCGTACGGTGACCTATAGTTGTTAATGTCTGTGTCATTTTGGTCTTTTATGGATAGTTGTCTCATTGGCGATCATACCACATCTTCTCTTTTATAGTTTAGGTTTATGTTATTGAATTGATTATACTTTAATGTGGCATGAATTTAATCAATAAAAATGTTGCCTTGATCTATGTTATGACAAATATTAGGTACAGAACCACTATTTAAAAGGAAATTTAGACAAATATATAAGTTAGCAACTATAAGTCACCGCATGGTATTCAACAGTGAACAAAACCAATGTCGAATAATAAGCTATAAAGGGTCCCGACATGACAAATGTACAAAAAGTTCAAAAGGGAAACGAAAAAACAATACACTGAAAATTTATTATATAGAGCAAAACACGACGACCCTTGACTTATGTGCTGACATTCGTCAAAAGGATTAAAATTCTGGGTCTTTTAGCACTCATATCAGACAAAAATAACATAAAGCGAATTGAGATATGTTTATGATATTTTATGAAAGTATCTTATGACCCTTTATTTAATCATTCAGAATAGACAAACCAAGTACATTATGATTGATTTTATTTGAATTTTATGATAATTTAAGATGATAAGACATTTGTCAATGAACAGCGGTATACTACTGTTTCCTTTATTTGTCCTGTATCTGTTTAGGACAAGATGGTGTACTTGACACATATGATAGTATCATTTTAAATTGAGACCAAACCTCCTTAAAGAGGAAAACAATTATCACTTGGGCGCTATACGTCCTCGAATAGTTTTCACATTTTCTGAACAAACACATTATTTTATTCGAACTACTTCAAAGTACATCATAATCAGCTATAAAAGGACCCGAACTCACAAATGTAAAACAATTCAAACGAGAAAACTAACGACCTAATTAATATACAAAAAAAAATGAACGAAAAACAGTATGTTACATAGCAACAAACGACGACCTCTGAATTACAGGCTCCTGACTTGGGACAGGCAACTAAATACAGAATGTGGCTGGGTTAAACATGTTAGTGGGATCCCAATCCTCCTCATAACCGGGGACAGTAGTGAAACAGTACAGAATAAGAATGAACATTATAATCAGTTGCAAAAGGGTTAACACATCAGATGGAAACAAATAGAAATACATCTAACAAGTGTACAGATTTGTGAGTACTTGCAGTTTTTGACAGCTAGTTAAAAGCCAATAATAACTAATAAAAATAATCATGCATCTAAGACTAATGTATCAATCAGTACACATCCAACATCCAATGGATTTAGTGTAAATACGTAATGAACAGTTTGAGATTACGTTGGTTAAAATCTAAAACGTCACAACAGACACAAGCATAGTGAACTAGTTGTGAAATATTAAAACCGTAAGATGGTGCCAAAGAAACATCAACATCCAAAAAAGAAAAAGAAACAGTAGGGAACGAAAAATCGTCCCTTATGTCGTTAACGGGTTTCCCGTGTAAAACTGAAATATCTAAATCCAGGAAAGGACAGTTATTACCGTTTAAATTTGATTTATCTAAGGCAAGTGCCTTTGGGTAAATTTCGGCAGTATGTTTAGAAAGTTCTTGATTATTTAACGAAAAAATATCATCAAGATAACGGTAAGTGTTTTGTTGAATTTTTGATTAAATGGAATTTAGACGGGTCTTTACTGAGTTTGGTCATCAACTGTGATTCATAACAGTACAAAAACAAGTCCGCTATGAAAGGGACGCAATTAGTGCCCATGAGAATACATATAACCTGTCGATAAACTTTGTTGTTGAAGCGTACATAAATATAATCAAATAGAAAATTAACAGCTTCAATCATCTCATCACACCTCCAGAGAGTATATATAGCATATTTACCTTTCCCATTAGAGAAGAAGTCTTTCAATTAGTTGCAGCAAACATATTTGCATTCAGATTTACCAAACGACATTTAATTAAATAGGAAATCTTTTATTTGATAAGATTGTGTGGAAGTGTAGTGTAAAGAGTTGAAAAGTCAAAACTGTCAACAGAATCAAAAGGACCATCAAAAGCACGTTTTTTATCTAAAGCTTCTAGAGAATATTTTACATTGCAAAAACAATTAATTCCACTATTTTCATATATTTTATTTCAAAAGTTTATGATTAGTTATTTGATAGTTAAAGAACTAGTTAAAAACACTGAAAGATCAGTTGTAGAACACTTACTAGAGGCCGAGATGAAACGATAGTTTACTGGGTTTTTTTAAGTTTATGTAACCAATACATAGTATGGAACTTCTAATGTTCAGAAGGGGCCTTCAGCTGTGATGTCGCTATGATATATTTGTTTACTATACGACTCTCTGTGAAGCGCACGGACTTGAATGTAGATGAATGTAAAATTTCATGCTTAAGAACATCCGTGTTGTATTTACAGCATTGATTTTTTTCGGAAAATATGCGTTTTACAGCTGACTATGCGGTATGGACTTTGCTCTTTGTTGAAGTCCATACGGTGACCTAAAGTTGTTAATTTCTGTGTCATTTGGTCTCTGATGGCGAGTTGTTTCATTGTCAATCATACCACATCTTCTTTTTTGTATTATTTTCTCTTTATTTAGTTCTGAATTATTCCCAAAATGTGATATTCGAATATCCACAACATTTATACATTTATTTAGATAAGAATCAAGAGATTTTTTATCATATTTTTCCCGTTTACACCAATTTTTACAAAACGAGGAGAGAGCGTCTTTTGTGACCTGACTACACTGTTTCCAATCTATTTTAGATTGAGACCGATATTTTGGTCCTTTTTGAAAATAGATTTTTACCTCTTTGTCTGGGGCGATATTGATGTCCCTATAATAACATGGTCTTAGGGGTCATATCTAAACTTCGACGATTTACAGTTTCAAGTTTAAGTATTGTTTTCAACACTGACGTCTGATGTTACTGACATATCACTAAAAAACTTCTGCTTGTTTTTTTGTGTTTACGAAATGATAGGCGGTTCTGTCTAGTTGTCCATATTCCATATTTCGTAATATTGTTTTGGCGTGGCTCGGTACTTTGACATTCCGCGTTTTGTTATTTTCCTATGTTCCGTGTCTTAATGTCAATTTGTTTTAATAGTAATTAAATTATCACACAATATTGACTACTGTATCCCTATTTTGACATTTTTACCTATTACGTCTGTTTGTTTTATTCGCCCATTGTTGTAAATATAGTGGAATTGCATGATATTGTCATACTAGTGAGAGGTTCAGCTTGATTTAAATATAAACCAGGTTTAAATGATTATTTTCTTTATAAGGACTAACGCAGAAATATGACAGTTGTTTAAAATTCGTTTGATGTGTTTGAGCTTTTGATTGAGCCTTTTGAAACGTGACTTACCAGTGCTGAATTTTTCTCGGAGTTCGGTAGTTTTTTGGAATATATGTTAGTATGTATGCAATATTTCATTCAGTTTTCACAGATATACCACTGTTCCATTTTTTCCTATTTTCCAAGGTAAATATTTACATTGGTGAATATAACATATTATATTAATGCAAACATTCGTAAATGCGGAAGTCTAATATATTCGTTTGTAAACTAGTTGATATAAATTGTACATAAAGGCAAGAGTAATATACTGGTGTTCAAAAGTCATAAATCGATTGAGAGAGAACAAATCCGGGTTAAAAACTAAAACCGAGGAATAAACATCAATTATTAGAGGAAAACAAAGGAACAACATGAACACTGAAGTCCAACAAAAACAAACGCCAACATACATAGAAACGAACTATTTGATAATAAACTGCCATATTCCTGACTTGGTACAGGACATTTTAAGAAAAATGGTGAGTTGAACCTGATTTAATGGCTCGCCAAACCTCCCGCTTTATGACAATGTTAAAAAAAATCGCTAAAAAGACGAAACTACGTGACAGAAATACAGCACAAACTCACGCAAGAACATTTCACCACAGAGAAATGCACAAACATATAAAACAATAGTCTTCACAAAATGCAAACCGCAAAACAACAACGAGCATATTCAATCAACGACAGACACCACCGGATATGTCAAACAGTGACGCGCTTACGTAACTAACATGCAATCTCGAACTTTTTACAGATATTTTCACAATACTTGTCCAAACAATTGTCATGACAATGTTGGTTATGAAAGGCAATTTTATAATTATTTGGACTACAAACGATAAAACATAACACATTATCAAACCGACACCATAACAGAAACATCAAAAATAAAAACGTGAATGTTGGATGTACAGAATACACGCTGTATAGCAATGAAAATTCTCAATCGGTATAACAGTCATATTCGGGAATACGGCACGTTCGGTACTTAACAGACAGACGACATAGATGTTAAACCACAATCGAAGACGTGGTAAACAAGTCATTTGTTAGTTTAGACACAGCTACATCGTATAGATCAACAATTCGTTAAGGTGTCCATAAAAATGTACGGAGTTTCATTTCAAATCTTTAATCTGTTGGAACAGTTTCTGCGTGCACACTCCTGTAAAAAGACGATTTGATTATTGATTTAATTTTGACATTATTTTGAAAGTTTACAAATAAGATTTATAAATGTGTGTTCATTTAATTTGGTATTAAATGTTAACTGTACATTTCCATGAAATCACAAATAAGACCGTAAAACTTTATGTTATTGAATTGTTTCATAAACTTTCAGGTGATTTGATTTTTGTCAGTGGATACGTTACCCTGAGACAGTTATTTGAGCACAGAGGACAGAATTAAAATTAGAATATAAAACAAACTTTGATTAAGAGGAAAAGCATTATCGATCTTGTACTATATATTTGAATATCGTTGATTAGCATTTCCAGATCAGTAAAATCTTTGTACTTTTAGACTTCTTCTTTCTGAATTTTCCCCTAATATCAGTTTTCATTTTCCTCTCTTTTGCTGCAATATTCCTAAATTATATACAAATTTTGTTTTGATTAAACTGAGTACCGTTTCTAAGAAATAAAAAATAAGATATGGACGTTAAAAAAAAATAAATCTATGTACCTATGATGAGTTTATCTACAACCACTGGGTCGATGCCACTGCTGGCGGAGTTGTAATTCCCCGAAGGTATCACCAGCCCAGTAGTCAGCAGTTATCATTGATATGTTCATAATCATAAATTAACTGTTGAAACTTTGAATTTTTGAAAAACTGATGAGTCTTCTGTAGAAGAAACGCCCGTCTGGAGCAAATATAAAACTTCAATTCTGGTACCTATGATAATTTATTTATATTTATGTAATTGAATTGATAAGACAGCTCAAAGTCCTTTCACCTTTGAACTTCTTCTAAATTGATCCTTTTATTGTAATAGACAAGGTATAAGTTATTATAAGATTTGTATAAACAAATATCGCTAGAAAATACTTAATTTTAATAGATAATAAAAGTCAAAACATAATTGTTCCTTTGTAGCTCCAAAATTGTACCCAAATTTGCATAATTGTAATGGTTTTTACAGATTGGTCAAGAGAAAACGTTTTAGGACCAACACAACTCCCCAAAAATCCTTTGATGAAAAAATACGAAGGAACCCACTGTGCAAAATATAATATATGGGTAACGTATTTTAGGTGGGTAATACGGACAACTTAGATAATGAAAAATCAAGAATTATCGACTGATATTTCTCCCAGGATCTTTTTGATATGTTGTCTGCTTAGACATAACTCTATTTAGTTTTACCGAATATTCGCTTGAGTTGGAGATGATGTAATGAGGATTTACTGCAATATATCATCCAGTTAACAAATAAATATACTAGACTTCCGTCGGCCCATTATTGCTTTGACGAATACGCCACATGAAATGAAGAAATTGTGTAATGCAGTATTGTATTACCTACAAACCAATCAAATTAAGTTACAGAAGTCCCCATATGTTGCTGGTTAGCTGTCGTGTTATAACACCCCTCTCTTTTTATTCATTATTTTTTTTTCAAGTGACATAAGTTTAAGTAAGCAATATATATACTCACTGTTTTTACTTTTGATAAACATATTGCAATTTCCTGGAACATGTTTTAGTATCGTTTAATTTATTTCGTATAATGTTTAAAGTGTACCATTTTTGATAAAATAAAAAGGTTGTTTGAATTGATGTTATTGAATATATTAGATATTAATATCTCAATGGAGTAGTTACCTATGTATCTTTTTACGATTAATTAGATAACTGGAACAGGAATGACAAACTGTTTAGTATGATTAAGATTTATCTTTCCTTTTTCTGTATTTGACTTTGAGTACTTCAATTTGACCTTGTCCTCAAAAATAAAAGCTACAATATATCTATAGTCATTTTTTCCTCTTTTTCTGCAATATTCTTAGAATCTTTATAAATTTCATATTGATTCAACTTGTAACCGTTTCTTAGAAATACAATTTAAGATATGTTCATCTTTAGGGTAATACAAAAGATATATATAGATTCTTAAATTGGTACCAGTGGATTATCGGAGTTATACAATCGAAATAATTAAATTACCGAATTTCAAAGTCCGAGCATCGGGAGGACTTTAAAGTTGATTATTAACTATCTTGATTGGATAAATCCGATAATCCACGAATAACTATGTAATAATCAGTTACTCTAATGAATATCAAATAAATTTTCATTTTTGATATAAGCGAAAATCCCTTCGAGCGGCTTCAACATTCCACGAAGTTGTCAATTTCATTAAAACATGTTAGCATCTTTTGATTCAGTCAGTGAGCTGATAAAGTTTATGAACCGTACACTCATCCAGTCATCTTCTGAGATCATCGATAACCACAAGTTGATTAATTTTTTATACATTGGTTCTAAAAAGGGTTAAACTTCCACAGAATTAGAGGAAAATTATTATAAGAAATCTATAAAAATTAATCGCTATCTGACGACAAAACTATGACTCAATGCAAAAGTCAATACATAATTGTTCCATCGTAGACCAAAAGTTATACCCATATTTTTAATTGGTTTTGACTTAAAGAGAAAGTAAAACCGTTTAAAGGCTAATATTACTTCCTTAAATTCATTAATAAAAAAAAACACAAAGGAAAGCTTTGTGCAAAATATATTACATGGGTTTAGAATTTTATGTGGTTAATATGAACAACCTAAATAACTGAATTCAAAACACTGTTGTACAAGATGGTCATTGAATTAGTTGTATTCAAGTTCATCATTGATAATGCGGTAATACTGTCTAAAACAACATCGTTTTAGATTTACTTAATGGCAGATATTGAAGATATTTTTCACCTTATGATAATTATGGAAGCCACTGTATATCATATAATGAAAATCTGCCGGTATGTTGTCAATATATATCAACCAGTTTACAAACAGATATACTAGACTTCTGTTTGTCAACAAATGCAATACAAATACACTTATTGTACTAAAAAAGTGTTAATGGTTTATTAGGTGTTTTTCAAGTAATACAAGATTTTGAGAATTTCAAAGCAATATATATAATCCATGTTCTTATATTTTTTTAAACATTTTTCATCGAGATTTTTTAAAGTATGGATTGATTTAGCTTGTAGAATGTTTAAAAACAACCATTTAAATCAAAATAAATAATGCCGTTTAAATTTATCCTATTGAATAGATCAGATAACTGAATGTCATAAATTGCCAAATTTTGTTTAAAGATATATATTAATTTGTGTCATTTGGACTTAGTATTACAAGTAAAATTAGTAATATACAAGAAATAACAATTAAGGACTTTCGATTTATGTTATTGAATTGTTAGTATAAGGTAAGAGGTCTAAATTTGTAAATGGAGAGGTTTGCCTATATGTGATTCGAATAAGATAGTTAACAGGATCAAAGACGACAGCATTCGTAGTCAAATTGAGATAAAACCTTGATAAACAAATTAATAAAACAGTTTAAGTGAATTAAGAGAATTCAGACGTTCTTGTTATAAATCATATCTTTACAATTTGTTAATTATCTGGATTTCATGTTAAGATGAAACATACGGTACATTAACATATATCGATATAAAATGATATAAAGCTAAAATCATTTTTTTTCAATTACAGTTCTTAAACAGTATTTCATTTAGCAAAGTTTTTTTTTACTTACTTCTGAATGAGAAAGGCTGGAAATTATCAAATCAATATCACTTTACAAAAATATTTTGGTAAAATTAATCTGCCTTTTGTTAATGGAAAGGTTACTATCTATTTTTTTATGAGGAAATAGTTAACTGGAGCAGGGAAGACAAACTGTTCAAAACTACTTAGATTAAACTTTTATAAAGGGGATACCCTTCTCAATCCAGCGGTTTAAGTCTGCTATAAGTAATTCACATTTTGAGAACAACCAAAATATAGTAGATCTTCATGATGATTTGTATTTGACTTTTCTTTTCTCCTGTTTAAAAACCGCCTGCGTTTCAAAGAGAATGAATGAATTTCGCTTTAATTTGATTTGGTATCATTTTACGAAACAAATAATAAGGAAGATTTATGTGATTAAATTGATAATATAAATAAGGTGACATGAATTTAGTCAATAAAACTGTTGCCTTAATTTTTTTTAATAACTAGATAGTTTTATAAAACAAATATCCTGACAAATACATTTATCATAGATACCACGATTTAAAATGAAATTGAGACCACTATAAAAGTTGGCAACTATAAGTCACCGCACGGAATTCAACAATACCAAATAGTTGGTTATAAAAGGTTCCGACTTGACAAATGTAAAATAAATTCAAAAGAGAAATTTAACGGCCTGGTTTATGATAGTTTTAGATAGTTTGTGAATGTATGTTATGAACCTTTTACTTAATCATTCAAAATAGAAAAATCAAGTACATTATAATTGATTTTATTTTAATGTTAGGATGATAAGAAATTTGTCAATGCAGAGGTTATCCTGTATCTGTTTCGGACAACATGGTGTAATTGAGCAGAAATGACAGAATCTCAACTTTGCATCGTACCAATGAAGCTCTAAAATAGTACTTCATTTTGGCAAACATGTGGGAAGTTATGAATTAATCAGAAAGGCAAACCATTTTCAAACCAATATCAGTTCCCAATATAAACTCATCTTATAATAAAAAACGCAAAGGAAACCGTCGTGCCAAAAGTAATATATGAGTGTAGAATTTTATGGGGTTTATATGGATAACTTATGTAACTGAATTAAACATTTTGGATTGATTGTCTTGCCTGCTTCATTTTGAAACTTTTGTCTGCTTACACTGCACTTCGCGTAAATTAACCATATAACAGCTGGATATTGAGATGACGAAATGATGTTTTTAATATTTGAGTTAAGAAGAACCCAATGAAAATATAGTTACACTGTTAACAATGTAGCTGTTTTAAAATATGACCAAGAAGATAATTGTTTTTGTATTCGCATTCGGCATTGAGTATGCCGTAAAACTGTCTAAAAATCGGATTTCTTGTCAGACATAAAAGACTTTATTTTTATTCACTTATTTAAAAAATAGAAGTCGAATCTATTGCAAACAAGACGATTTTAATTTTGAAAATATCAATTTCCTCCAACTTAGTAGCAATTTACCAAATTCATCTGCAGATTGGATATATATTTCCCAGCTCATATGGTATTCAATAGCTTGCAACTGCTTCTAATACTTTTTAAAAGGTCACGCGTGTCTGAGCAGACAGTTGATGAACCAGGTTTTGTCAAAGAACGGCTGGTCCTCTTTTCTAAAAAGATATTCATCAGGAGATACCAAGATAAATATTCCGTATCAACTTCACAAATCAAATATGATGATCTTGAAGTATAGATTCCATGAACTGACGTTGGTTAGTATCATGATGACGTGTTATATAGTTCTTTTGTTGTCAATTATTGATCTTTACTGTTTAGTCTATTTTTTGTAAAAAGTAAAAGAACAAATCTACTGAACTCTGATGAAAATTCAAAACGGAAAGTCCTTAAACAATTCCAAAATCAATAGCTCAAACAAATCTAACGAAATGATAACATTGTCGAAGGAGGTGTTTACTGTATCTTTTAAAGACAAGGTAGTTTACTTGACCAGAGATGTACGAATCCGTTCAAGTTGACACTTTTTTAACCCTTTTGAAAAGCTATTTCCGTGCGACTTTTTTCTAATTTATCCTAATTTATGATAATTAACCATATGCAAATCAATACAAAATACGTATAAAACAAATATAGATATACAACGATAAAATTAGAATTTGCGTGTAAGTTTATTTAACCCAAATCTGTACTTTTGATCATAGCTCTTAAACGGTACCTCATTTGGTAAAGTTATTGAAAGTCATGCTGAATGAGGAAAACTTGCAATTTTCAAAGCAGTATAACTTTCAAAAATCAGTTGATTAATAAAAACACACAAGAAACCGTTATGCAAAATATGATATTTAAAAGGATTTAATGTGGTTAATATGCACAACTTAGGTAACTGAATCAAAAATTCTGGACTGATATTCAACCTGCACAGTTTTGCAACATTTGTCTTTTTACATCTTGCACCGTGTAAAATTCAACATAAATTTCATATATAACAGCTCGATATCAAAAAGATGAAATGATGTTTCAATATTTGAGGTAAAAAGTACCAAATACAAGTATAGATACACTGGTATCGTTGTAGCTGTTTTAAAATATGGTCACTTTGAAAATTGTTCTTGTATACAAATCTGGCATTGAGTATGTAGACACACTGTTGAACTACCAGATTTAATAGAAGACCTTGAGTATGTTATTTTTAACACATTTATATCAATTAAAAATTATTGCATTGATGAATATGAAATATTTTATGCAAAAATAAACATTTTAAAAATATTTTCCAACAATATTTTAAAATATGGATTGATTTAGTTTGTAGAATGTTTAAAGACAACCATTTTATAAAAATAAACAAATGTCGTTAAAATGTATCCTATTGAATAGATCAGATAACTGAATGTCATTAATTGCCATTTTTTTGTTTAAGATATTTATTAATTTGTGTCATTTGGACTTAGTATTACAAGTAAAATAAGTTATATACAAGAAATAACAAGGACTTTCGATTTATGTTATTGAATTGCTGGTATAAGGTAAAGGGTCTGAATTTGTAAATGGAGAAGTTTTCCTATATCTGATTAGGACAAGATAGTTTACAGGATCAAAGACGACAGCATTCTTAATCAAGTTAAGATAAAACCTTGATAAGGAGGAATAGCATTATCGTTCTTTTTATGTTTCAACTAACCAAATACAACCACTTGGTTGTAAGTACATTGTATGTAAATTTGAACAGCACACGAGTTGAGTTTCGAGGTAAAACACGTTCCTCTGTCATCATCAAACAGTGACGTTACAAAATAACAATGAGAATAAACTTTACAAATAATCTGAAGAAATTTATTTAACAAATCAACATGAAGGATGTGTCAGTAATACCTTTAATTTTCTCTACTGTTAATATGTATGGATTGAGGAATACAAAATATTTTATGCAGACATATTTTAAAAAAAAATATTATTTTACAGGCGGCTGGGTGGCAATCAAATTGAAACGCTTGAAGAAAATATCTTTAATGGTTTGACGGCTCTGACGACATTGTAAGTAATTTGAATCCACAAACAACTGTTTGCCCCATCTGATGCTGGTTTTCCATGCATTGGTGTAATTTATCTATTTTTCATTTTCGTGCACAGATATATTAATTTGTGTCAATTTGATTTTTGTATTATATGAAAAGTGTACAATTTAAAGAAATAACAAATAATGACTTTAGATTTATGATATTGTATTGCTGTTATTAGTTAAGGGAGATAGAAATTGTCACATTGGAGAGGTTTCCCTGTATTTGTTTAGGACAATATAGTTAACAGGAAAAAAGATGACACAATTCAAGCAAGCCTTAATTAAAAGTAATATCATTTTCGATCTAGTGCAATATGTATAGATTATAACATGCCCTTTTCCATATTGGCCCTGGTATTATCCCGATATGGGTCGAGGGTTGATACCCGGGCCAATAGGGAAAAGACATGTTAATATAATCTTTTTATCACATATTTAAGTTCTGCAGAAAAGAGAAAAAAAGGTCAATTATAACAATTTAATGAAACATAAAAGGTAAAATCTGAAACATTTTATCACAAACGTGAAGTTAAGGACGCAATGACGTCACGTCATTTGGAATCAGGGCGCACTATCAATATAATATTGTTTGCCCCGGGCAATATTGAGGTTATTGCATATGCAAAACCTAAGGTATTCATAACAAATATGTGATAAATTTCTAGTTTGTTAGTAGTACATATATATCAGACCGATACAATATGTGCACTTTAGACTATTTCAGTTTAAATGATTTGTATATTGCCCCAAAATTAAATGAAGATTATATAAATAAACTCATCATATATACTAGGATTGAAATTTTATATTTGCGCCAGACGCGCGTTCCATATCTATTATAGCCATTTGGTTTTGCTTTTTTTTCTAATTGGCTGCACAAATCCTCAAAATATATAAAAATAAAATAATAATTGTGTATCGTTTCAAATAATAATAATAAAAAATGTTAGGAAAACGATACAACAGTGAATTTAGTGAACATATTTTTTTTTGTAATGGGTCGTATCTTTCGTTAATTGTCTAGATTTTATGTTAATATGAAACATGCATTAATAAATATTGATATATAATGATATAAAGCAAAAATTAAAATTGTTCAATTAAATTAGTTAAATTAAAACAGTTTGGCAAAGTTGTCGGTTCTTACTACTGAATCAGAAAGGCGGAAAATTATCAGACCAATATCACTTCCCAAAAATATTTTGATAAAATAAATTAAAGGAAATTGTTATGTAAAATATAAAATATTGCGTAAAGTAATGTATGAGGTTCAAAATGACAACTAAGGTAACTAAACGGAAAACGTTGTGCCAGCACCCTTCGGGGGCTATTGTCTGCATGCACACAACCATAATTTAGGCTACTTTACGCCATGGCCACTGACTTTGGACCTGCTTAAAGGACACAATAAATCAAACACGGTAGAAGACCACACGTATGATCTGCAGCACTGCTGTAAAATATGGTAATCACATTGTTTGTATTAAAATTAATCATTAATATTGCGGTAAAATTTTCTAAGAACAACATTGATTTTTATAGATTTAAGGGCAGACATTGAAGATGTTTTTGTCTTATAATGAAAATGTAAAATAATTGGAAAATAACTAGTATGTACTGTATTATGAAAATCTGTCACTATGTTTCCGTTGTTCCGTTTTTCTCCTTTTATAGTTGATGTGCTCCCCTCGGCTTCAGTTTGTAACCCGGATCTGTTTTCTCTCAATCGATTTAGGACGTTTGAAAGCCCTATACTACTATTGCCGTTATTTGCAATATATCAACTAGTTTACAAACCGTTATATTAGACTTCCGTTGGCCAACTTATTGCCAGTGTTAATCTGTTTGCATTTACAAATATGCCAAATGTAATGATGAAATAAATTATGCTATATTGCAGGTCCCTACAGACCAATCAAATTTCAAAATTTCTATGTATTGCTAAATTGCTCTTGTATTATACTACCCCTATTATTTAATTCATTGTTTTTAAAGTAAAATAAGTTTTTAAGTATGCAATATAAATAATCAGTGTTTTATTTTTTTTAAATAATGCTATTTTCCGAAAGATTTAAATACTGTTTAATTTATTTAGTATATCATATAAAGTCTACTGTTTTCAAAAAAATAAGATGTCGTTTAAATGATGCTATTTGATAGATCAGATAACGCACTTTCATCTGCATTTTGTTAATAGAGCGGTTACCATGTGACTTTTCATATTACATTAGTTAACTGGAGAAGAATGACAAACTGTTCAGTATAATTGAGATTAAACTTTAATAATGGAGAATTTAATAAATAATTCTCATTTTGAGCACTATCAAAATATAGTACTTTATGATGCTTTGTATTTGACTTTTCTTTTCTCCTTTCTAAAAACCGCCTGCGCTTCTTAGAGAAAGGAATGAATTTCGCTTTAATTTGATTTGGTATCATTTTAAGAAATAACATAGTAATGAGGACGTTTAGAGATTTAGATGGTGATGTTCCTTTGGCACCATCTTACGGTGTTTATATTTCACAACTTGTACGCTATGCCCGTGTCTGTTGTGACGTTTTTGATTTTAAAGAACGCAACCTATGTATTACTGGTAAATTATTACACCAGGGATATCGTTACCATAAATTACTTAAAACCTTTACTTAATTTTTCCATAGATATAAAGATTTGTTTTTGAAGTTTGGTTGTAACTTATTTCAAACGGGATAGCACATCCTCATTTTTACGGAAATGTTGTTAACCGTGCCCGGAAATTTAGAAATGATCCATGTAAACTTGTCGCTCCTTTAAATAAACTTATTCTAAAAGGTTACCTATTCAACAATGTAATAAGATCATTGACTATTGTTTTTATTGGTATAAATATTGATTTTTTTATCAGTATTAAAAGTAACTAAATATTACTACTGCGTTATATACATATACATATTCATGGATCTACAATCTGTCGATACCTGTAACTTGGCATTGCACAAGGTCATGTTTTTCTCTGGCTGTTTATGACGTTTTTACCCTAAATCCATTGGATGTTGGATGTGTACGGATTGATAGTTTAGTCTTAGATGCATGATTTTTATTAGTTTTTAGTGGCTTTCAACTAGCTGTCAGACAACTGCGAGTACTCTCAGATCTGTTCATTGCGTCTTTTTGTGTCGGGATGTATAAGTACCCGGCCACGTCCACTTGTATGTTTGTCCATCTGATAAGTTAAGCCTTTTCAACTGATTTTTATAGTTCGTTCTTATGTTGTACTGTTATACCACTGTCCAAGGTTAGGGGAGGGTTGGGATCCCACTAAGATGTTTAATCCCGCCACATTGTATATGCATGTGTCTGTCCCAAGTCAGGAGCCTGTAATTCACTGGTTGTCATTTGTTTATGTGTTACATATTTGTTTTTCGTTCATTTTTTTTTTTTTAACTTTTTACATAAATAAGGCCGTTAGTTTTTTTTCGTTTGAATTGTTTTACATTGTCTTATCGGGACCTATTATAGCTGACTATGCGGTATGGGCTTTGCTCATTGTTGAAGACCGTACGGTGACCTATAGTTGTTAATGTCTGTGTCATTTTGGTCTTTTATGGATAGTTGTCTCATTGGCGATCATACCACATCTTCTCTTTTATAGTTTAGGTTTATGTTATTGAATTGATTATACTTTAATGTGGCATGAATTTAATCAATAAAAATGTTGCCTTGATCTATGTTATGACAAATATTAGGTACAGAACCACTATTTAAAAGGAAATTTAGACAAATATATAAGTTAGCAACTATAAGTCACCGCATGGTATTCAACAGTGAACAAAACCAATGTCGAATAATAAGCTATAAAGGGTCCCGACATGACAAATGTACAAAAAGTTCAAAAGGGAAACGAAAAAACAATACACTGAAAATTTATTATATAGAGCAAAACACGACGACCCTTGACTTATGTGCTGACATTCGTCAAAAGGATTAAAATTCTGGGTCTTTTAGCACTCATATCAGACAAAAATAACATAAAGCGAATTGAGATATGTTTATGATATTTTATGAAAGTATCTTATGACCCTTTATTTAATCATTCAGAATAGACAAACCAAGTACATTATGATTGATTTTATTTGAATTTTATGATAATTTAAGATGATAAGACATTTGTCAATGAACAGCGGTATACTACTGTTTCCTTTATTTGTCCTGTATCTGTTTAGGACAAGATGGTGTACTTGACACATATGATAGTATCATTTTAAATTGAGACCAAACCTCCTTAAAGAGGAAAACAATTATCACTTGGGCGCTATACGTCCTCGAATAGTTTTCACATTTTCTGAACAAACACATTATTTTATTCGAACTACTTCAAAGTACATCATAATCAGCTATAAAAGGACCCGAACTCACAAATGTAAAACAATTCAAACGAGAAAACTAACGACCTAATTAATATACAAAAAAAAATGAACGAAAAACAGTATGTTACATAGCAACAAACGACGACCTCTGAATTACAGGCTCCTGACTTGGGACAGGCAACTAAATACAGAATGTGGCTGGGTTAAACATGTTAGTGGGATCCCAATCCTCCTCATAACCGGGGACAGTAGTGAAACAGTACAGAATAAGAATGAACATTATAATCAGTTGCAAAAGGGTTAACACATCAGATGGAAACAAATAGAAATACATCTAACAAGTGTACAGATTTGTGAGTACTTGCAGTTTTTGACAGCTAGTTAAAAGCCAATAATAACTAATAAAAATAATCATGCATCTAAGACTAATGTATCAATCAGTACACATCCAACATCCAATGGATTTAGTGTAAATACGTAATGAACAGTTTGAGATTACGTTGGTTAAAATCTAAAACGTCACAACAGACACAAGCATAGTGAACTAGTTGTGAAATATTAAAACCGTAAGATGGTGCCAAAGAAACATCAACATCCAAAAAAGAAAAAGAAACAGTAGGGAACGAAAAATCGTCCCTTATGTCGTTAACGGGTTTCCCGTGTAAAACTGAAATATCTAAATCCAGGAAAGGACAGTTATTACCGTTTAAATTTGATTTATCTAAGGCAAGTGCCTTTGGGTAAATTTCGGCAGTATGTTTAGAAAGTTCTTGATTATTTAACGAAAAAATATCATCAAGATAACGGTAAGTGTTTTGTTGAATTTTTGATTAAATGGAATTTAGACGGGTCTTTACTGAGTTTGGTCATCAACTGTGATTCATAACAGTACAAAAACAAGTCCGCTATGAAAGGGACGCAATTAGTGCCCATGAGAATACATATAACCTGTCGATAAACTTTGTTGTTGAAGCGTACATAAATATAATCAAATAGAAAATTAACAGCTTCAATCATCTCATCACACCTCCAGAGAGTATATATAGCATATTTACCTTTCCCATTAGAGAAGAAGTCTTTCAATTAGTTGCAGCAAACATATTTGCATTCAGATTTACCAAACGACATTTAATTAAATAGGAAATCTTTTATTTGATAAGATTGTGTGGAAGTGTAGTGTAAAGAGTTGAAAAGTCAAAACTGTCAACAGAATCAAAAGGACCATCAAAAGCACGTTTTTTATCTAAAGCTTCTAGAGAATATTTTACATTGCAAAAACAATTAATTCCACTATTTTCATATATTTTATTTCAAAAGTTTATGATTAGTTATTTGATAGTTAAAGAACTAGTTAAAAACACTGAAAGATCAGTTGTAGAACACTTACTAGAGGCCGAGATGAAACGATAGTTTACTGGGTTTTTTTAAGTTTATGTAACCAATACATAGTATGGAACTTCTAATGTTCAGAAGGGGCCTTCAGCTGTGATGTCGCTATGATATATTTGTTTACTATACGACTCTCTGTGAAGCGCACGGACTTGAATGTAGATGAATGTAAAATTTCATGCTTAAGAACATCCGTGTTGTATTTACAGCATTGATTTTTTTCGGAAAATATGCGTTTTACAGCTGACTATGCGGTATGGACTTTGCTCTTTGTTGAAGTCCATACGGTGACCTAAAGTTGTTAATTTCTGTGTCATTTGGTCTCTGATGGCGAGTTGTTTCATTGTCAATCATACCACATCTTCTTTTTGTATTATTTTCTCTTTTATTTAGTTCTGAATTATTCCCAAAATGTGATATTCGAATATCCACAACATTTATACATTTATTTAGATAAGAATCAAGAGATTTTTTATCATATTTTTCCCGTTTACACCAATTTTTACAAAACGAGGAGAGAGCGTCTTTTGTGACCTGACTACACTGTTTCCAATCTATTTTAGATTGAGACCGATATTTTGGTCCTTTTTGAAAATAGATTTTTACCTCTTTGTCTGGGGCGATATTGATGTCCCTATAATAACATGGTCTTAGGGGTCATATCTAAACTTCGACGATTTACAGTTTCAAGTTTAAGTATTGTTTTCAACACTGACGTCTGATGTTACTGACATATCACTAAAAAACTTCTGCTTGTTTTTTTGTGTTTACGAAATGATAGGCGGTTCTGTCTAGTTGTCCATATTCCATATTTCGTAATATTGTTTTGGCGTGGCTCGGTACTTTGACATTCCGCGTTTTGTTATTTTCCTATGTTCCGTGTCTTAATGTCAATTTGTTTTAATAGTAATTAAATTATCACACAATATTGACTACTGTATCCCTATTTTGACATTTTTACCTATTACGTCTGTTTGTTTTATTCGCCCATTGTTGTAAATATAGTGGAATTGCATGATATTGTCATACTAGTGAGAGGTTCAGCTTGATTTAAATATAAACCAGGTTTAAATGATTATTTTCTTCAAAAGGAAATGTCCGGACTAACGCAGAAATATGACAGTTTGTTTTAAATTCGTTTGATGTGTTTGAGCTTTTGATTGAGCCTTTTGAAACGTGACTTACCAGTACTGAATTTTTCTCGGAGTTCGGTAGTTTTTTGGAATATATGTTAGTATGTATGCAATATTTCATTCAGTTTTCACAGATATACCACTGTTCCATTTTTTCCTATTTTCCAAGGTAAATATTTACATTGGTGAATATAACATATTATATTAATGCAAACATTCGTAAATGCGGAAGTCTAATATATTCGTTTGTAAACTAGTTGATATAAATTGTACATAAAGGCAAGAGTAATATACTGGTGTTCAAAAGTCATAAATCGATTGAGAGAGAACAAATCCGGGTTAAAAACTAAAACCGAGGAATAAACATCAATTATTAGAGGAAAACAAAGGAACAACATGAACACTGAAGTCCAACAAAAACAAACGCCAACATACATAGAAACGAACTATTTGATAATAAACTGCCATATTCCTGACTTGGTACAGGACATTTTAAGAAAAATGGTGAGTTGAACCTGATTTAATGGCTCGCCAAACCTCCCGCTTTATGACAATGTTAAAAAAAATCGCTAAAAAGACGAAACTACGTGACAGAAATACAGCACAAACTCACGCAAGAACATTTCACCACAGAGAAATGCACAAACATATAAAACAATAGTCTTCACAAAATGCAAACCGCAAAACAACAACGAGCATATTCAATCAACGACAGACACCACCGGATATGTCAAACAGTGACGCGCTTACGTAACTAACATGCAATCTCGAACTTTTTACAGATATTTTCACAATACTTGTCCAAACAATTGTCATGACAATGTTGGTTATGAAAGGCAATTTTATAATTATTTGGACTACAAACGATAAAACATAACACATTATCAAACCGACACCATAACAGAAACATCAAAAATAAAAACGTGAATGTTGGATGTACAGAATACACGCTGTATAGCAATGAAAATTCTCAATCGGTATAACAGTCATATTCGGGAATACGGCACGTTCGGTACTTAACAGACAGACGACATAGATGTTAAACCACAATCGAAGACGTGGTAAACAAGTCATTTGTTAGTTTAGACACAGCTACATCGTATAGATCAACAATTCGTTAAGGTGTCCATAAAAATGTACGGAGTTTCATTTCAAATCTTTAATCTGTTGGAACAGTTTCTGCGTGCACACTCCTGTAAAAAGACGATTTGATTATTGATTTAATTTTGACATTATTTTGAAAGTTTACAAATAAGATTTATAAATGTGTTTCATTTAATTTGGTATTAAATGTTAACTGTACATTTCCATGAAATCACAAATAAGACCGTAAAACTTTATGTTATTGAATTGTTTCATAAACTTTCAGGTGATTTGATTTTTGTCAGTGGATACGTTACCCTGAGACAGTTATTTGAGCACAGAGGACAGAATTAAAATTAGAATATAAAACAAACTTTGATTAAGAGGAAAAGCATTATCGATCTTGTACTATATATTTGAATATCGTTGATTAGCATTTCCAGATCAGTAAAATCTTTGTACTTTTAGACTTCTTCTTTCTGAATTTTCCCCTAATATCAGTTTTCATTTTCCTCTCTTTTGCTGCAATATTCCTAAATTATATACAAATTTTGTTTTGATTAAACTGAGTACCGTTTCTAAGAAATAAAAAATAAGATATGGACGTTAAAAAAAAATAAATCTATGTACCTATGATGAGTTTATCTACAACCACTGGGTCGATGCCACTGCTGGCGGAGTTGTAATTCCCCGAAGGTATCACCAGCCCAGTAGTCAGCAGTTATCATTGATATGTTCATAATCATAAATTAACTGTTGAAACTTTGAATTTTTGAAAAACTGATGAGTCTTCTGTAGAAGAAACGCCCGTCTGGAGCAAATATAAAACTTCAATTCTGGTACCTATGATAATTTATTTATATTTATGTAATTGAATTGATAAGACAGCTCAAAGTCCTTTCACCTTTGAACTTCTTCTAAATTGATCCTTTTATTGTAATAGACAAGGTATAAGTTATTATAAGATTTGTATAAACAAATATCGCTAGAAAATACTTAATTTTAATAGATAATAAAAGTCAAAACATAATTGTTCCTTTGTAGCTCCAAAATTGTACCCAAATTTGCATAATTGTAATGGTTTTTACAGATTGGTCAAGAGAAAACGTTTTAGGACCAACACAACTCCCCAAAAATCCTTTGATGAAAAAATACGAAGGAACCCACTGTGCAAAATATAATATATGGGTAACGTATTTTAGGTGGGTAATACGGACAACTTAGATAATGAAAAATCAAGAATTATCGACTGATATTTCTCCCAGGATCTTTTTGATATGTTGTCTGCTTAGACATAACTCTATTTAGTTTTACCGAATATTCGCTTGAGTTGGAGATGATGTAATGAGGATTTACTGCAATATATCATCCAGTTAACAAATAAATATACTAGACTTCCGTCGGCCCATTATTGCTTTGACGAATACGCCACATGAAATGAAGAAATGTGTAATGCAGTATTGTATTACCTACAAACCAATCAAATTAAGTTACAGAAGTCCCCATATGTTGCTGGTTAGCTGTCGTGTTATAACACCCCTCTCTTTTTATTCATTATTTTTTTTTCAAGTGACATAAGTTTAAGTAAGCAATATATATACTCACTGTTTTTACTTTTGATAAACATATTGCAATTTCCTGGAACATGTTTTAGTATCGTTTAATTTATTTCGTATAATGTTTAAAGTGTACCATTTTTGATAAAATAAAAAGGTTGTTTGAATTGATGTTATTGAATATATTAGATATTAATATCTCAATGGAGTAGTTACCTATGTATCTTTTTACGATTAATTAGATAACTGGAACAGGAATGACAAACTGTTTAGTATGATTAAGATTTATCTTTCCTTTTTCTGTATTTGACTTTGAGTACTTCAATTTGACCTTGTCCTCAAAAATAAAAGCTACAATATATCTATAGTCATTTTTTCCTCTTTTTCTGCAATATTCTTAGAATCTTTATAAATTTCATATTGATTCAACTTGTAACCGTTTCTTAGAAATACATTTTAAGATATGTTCATCTTTAGGGTAATACAAAAGATATATATAGATTCTTAAATTGGTACCAGTGGATTATCGGAGTTATACAATCGAAATAATTAAATTACCGAATTTCAAAGTCCGAGCATCGGGAGGACTTTAAAGTTGATTATTAACTATCTTGATTGGATAAATCCGATAATCCACGAATAACTATGTAATAATCAGTTACTCTAATGAATATCAAATAAATTTTCATTTTTGATATAAGCGAAAATCCCTTCGAGCGGCTTCAACATTCCACGAAGTTGTCAATTTCATTAAAACATGTTAGCATCTTTTGATTCAGTCAGTGAGCTGATAAAGTTTATGAACCGTACACTCATCCAGTCATCTTCTGAGATCATCGATAACCACAAGTTGATTAATTTTTTATACATTGGTTCTAAAAAGGGTTAAACTTCCACAGAATTAGAGGAAAATTATTATAAGAAATCTATAAAAATTAATCGCTATCTGACGACAAAACTATGACTCAATGCAAAAGTCAATACATAATTGTTCCATCGTAGACCAAAAGTTATACCCATATTTTTAATTGGTTTTGACTTAAAGAGAAAGTAAAACCGTTTAAAGGCTAATATTACTTCCTTAAATTCATTAATAAAAAAAAACACAAAGGAAAGCTTTGTGCAAAATATATTACATGGGTTTAGAATTTTATGTGGTTAATATGAACAACCTAAATAACTGAATTCAAAACACTGTTGTACAAGATGGTCATTGAATTAGTTGTATTCAAGTTCATCATTGATAATGCGGTAATACTGTCTAAAACAACATCGTTTTAGATTTACTTAATGGCAGATATTGAAGATATTTTTCACCTTATGATAATTATGGAAGCCACTGTATATCATATAATGAAAATCTGCCGGTATGTTGTCAATATATATCAACCAGTTTACAAACAGATATACTAGACTTCTGTTTGTCAACAAATGCAATACAAATACACTTATTGTACTAAAAAAGTGTTAATGGTTTATTAGGTGTTTTTCAAGTAATACAAGATTTTGAGAATTTCAAAGCAATATATATAATCCATGTTCTTATATTTTTTTAAACATTTTTCATCGAGATTTTTTAAAGTATGGATTGATTTAGCTTGTAGAATGTTTAAAAACAACCATTTAAATCAAAATAAATAATGCCGTTTAAATTTATCCTATTGAATAGATCAGATAACTGAATGTCATAAATTGCCAAATTTTGTTTAAAGATATATATTAATTTGTGTCATTTGGACTTAGTATTACAAGTAAAATTAGTAATATACAAGAAATAACAATTAAGGACTTTCGATTTATGTTATTGAATTGTTAGTATAAGGTAAGAGGTCTAAATTTGTAAATGGAGAGGTTTGCCTATATGTGATTCGAATAAGATAGTTAACAGGATCAAAGACGACAGCATTCCTAGTCAAATTGAGATAAAACCTTGATAAACAAATTAATAAAACAGTTTAAGTGAATTAAGAGAATTCAGACGTTCTTGTTATAAATCATATCTTTACAATTTGTTAATTATCTGGATTTCATGTTAAGATGAAACATACGGTACATTAACATATATCGATATAAAATGATATAAAGCTAAAATCAATTTTTTTCAATTACAGTTCTTAAACAGTATTTCATTTAGCAAAGTTGTTTTTTTTACTTACTTCTGAATGAGAAAGGCTGGAAATTATCAAATCAATATCACTTTACAAAAATATTTTGGTAAAATTAATCTGCCTTTTGTTAATGGAAAGGTTACTATCTATTTTTTTATGAGGAAATAGTTAACTGGAGCAGGGAAGACAAACTGTTCAAAACTACTTAGATTAAACTTTTATAAAGGGGATACCCTTCTCAATCCAGCGGTTTAAGTCTGCTATAAGTAATTCACATTTTGAGAACAACCAAAATATAGTAGATCTTCATGATGATTTGTATTTGACTTTTCTTTTCTCCTGTTTAAAAACCGCCTGCGTTTCAAAGAGAATGAATGAATTTCGCTTTAATTTGATTTGGTATCATTTTACGAAACAAATAATAAGGAAGATTTATGTGATTAAATTGATAATATAAATAAGGTGACATGAATTTAGTCAATAAACCTGTTGCCTTAATTTTTTTAATAACTAGATAGTTAATTGTAAAACAAATATCCTGACAAATACATTTATCATAGATACCACGATTTAAAATGAAATTGAGACCACTATAAAAGTTGGCAACTATAAGTCACCGCACGGAATTCAACAATACCAAATAGTTGGTTATAAAAGGTTCCGACTTGACAAATGTAAAATAAATTCAAAAGAGAAATTTAACGGCCTGGTTTATGATAGTTTTAGATAGTTTGTGAATGTATGTTATGAACCTTTTACTTAATCATTCAAAATAGAAAAATCAAGTACATTATAATTGATTTTATTTTAATGTTAGGATGATAAGAAATTTGTCAATGCAGAGGTTATCCTGTATCTGTTTCGGACAACATTGTGTAATTGAGCAGAAATGACAGAATCTCAACTTTGCATCGTACCAATGAAGCTCTAAAATAGTACTTCATTTTGGCAAACATGTGGGAAGTTATGAATTAATCAGAAAGGCAAACCATTTTCAAACCAATATCAGTTCCCAATATAAACTCATCTTATAATAAAAAACGCAAAGGAAACCGTCGTGCCAAAAGTAATATATGAGTGTAGAATTTTATGGGGTTTATATGGATAACTTATGTAACTGAATTAAACATTTTGGATTGATTGTCTTGCCTACTTCATTTTGAAACTTTTGTCTGCTTACACTGCACTTCGCGTAAATTAACCATATAACAGCTCGATATTGAGATGACGAAATGATGTTTTTAATATTTGAGTTAAGAAGAACCCAATGAAAATATAGTTACACTGTTAACAATGTAGCTGTTTTAAAATATGACCAAGAAGATAATTGTTTTTGTATTCGCATTCGGCATTGAGTATGCCGTAAAACTGTCTAAAAATCGGATTTCTTGTCAGACATAAAAGACTTTATTTTTATTCACTTATTTAAAAAATAGAAGTCGAATCTATTGCAAACAAGACGATTTTAATTTTGAAAATATCAATTTCCTCCAACTTAGTAGCAATTTACCAAATTCATCTGCAGATTGGATATATATTTCCCAGCTCATATGGTATTCAATAGCTTGCAACTGCTTCTAATACTTTTTAAAAGGTCACGCGTGTCTGAGCAGACAGTTGATGAACCAGGTTTTGTCAAAGAACGGCTGGTCCTCTTTTCTAAAAAGATATTCATCAGGAGATACAAAGATAAATATTCCGCATCAACTTCACAAATCAAATATGATGATCTTGAAGTATAGATTCCATGAACTGACGTTGGTTAGTATCATGATGACGTGTTATATAGTTTTTTTGTTGTCAATTATTGATCTTTACTGTTTAGTCTATTTTTTGTAAAAAGTAAAAGAACAAATCTACTGAACTCTGATGAAAATTCAAAACGGAAAGTCCTTAAACAATTCCAAAATCAATAGCTCACATAAATCTAACGAAATGATAACATTGTCGAAGGAGGTGTTTACTCTATCTTTTAAAGACAAGGTAGTTTACTTGACCAGAGATGTACGAATCCGTTCAAGTTGACACTTTTTTAACCCCTTTGAAAAGCTATTTCCGTGCGACTTTTTTTCTAATTTATCCTAATTTATGATAATTAACCATATGCAAATCAATACAAAATACGTATAAAACAAATATAGATATACAACGATAAAATTAGAATTTGCGTGTAAGTTTATTTAACCCAAATCTGCACTTTTGATCATAGCTCTTCAACGGTACCTCATTTGGTAAAGTTATTGAAAGTCATGCTGAATGAGGAAAACTTGCAATTTTCAAAGCAGTATAACTTTCAAAAATCAGTTGATTAATAAAAACACACAAGAAACCGTTATGCAAAATATGATATTTAAAAGGATTTAATGTGGTTAATATGCACAACTTAGGTAACTGAATCAAAAATTCTGGACTGATATTCAACCTGCACAGTTTTGCAACATTTGTCTTTTTACATCTTGCACCGTGTAAAATTCAACATAAATTTCATATATAACAGCTCGATATCAAAAAGATGAAATGATGTTTCAATATTTGAGGTAAAAAGTACCAAATACAAGTATAGATACACTGGCATCGTTGTAGTTGTTTTAAAATATGGTCACTTTGAAAATTGTTCTTGTAAACAAATCTGGCATTGAGTATGTAGACACACTGTTGAACTACCAGATTTAATAGAAGACCTTGAGTATGTTATTTTTAACACATTGATATCATTTAAGTCATACATTAATTATATACTAAACATCTGTGAATATTTAATTCAGTTTTCACACAGATATAGCACACGTTTAAGTTATTCTTCATTTTCCAATTAAATATTATTGCATTGATGAATATGAAATATTTTATGCAAAAATAAACATTTTGAAAATATTTTCCAGCAATAATTTAAAATATAAATAGATTTAGTTTGTAGAATGTTTAAAGACAACCATTTTGATAAAAATAAACAAATGTCGTTAAAATGTATCCTATTGAATAGATCAGATAACTGAATGTCATTAATTGCCATTTTTTTATATATTAAATTTATTAATTTGTCATTTAGAATTAATATTACAAGTAAAATAAGTAATATGCAAGAAATAACAAATACAGACTTTCGATTTATGTTATTGAATTGCTGGTATAAGGTAAGGGGTCCGAATTTGTAAATGGAGAAGTTTTCCTATATCTGTTTAGGACAAGATAGTTTACAGGATCAAAGACGACAGCATTCTTAATCAAATTGAGATAAAAACCTTGATAAGGAGGAATAGCATTATCGATCTTTTTATGTTTCAACTAACCAAATACAACCACTTGGTTGTTAGTACATTGTATGTATATTTGAACAGCACATGATTTGAGTGTCGAGGTAAAACACGTTCCTCTGTCACCCTCAAACAGTGACGTTACAAAAGAAAGAAAATAAACTTTACAAATAATCTGAAGAAATTTATTTAACAAATCAACATGAAGGATCTGTCAGTATGTCTGTCATACCTTTAATTGGTTTTCAAACAGATATACTACACTTCAACTTTTCTTCTTTTTCTTCTGTAAAAATGTATGGATTGAGGAATACAAAATATTTTATGCAGACATATGTTTTAAAAAATATTATTTTACAGGTGGCTGAATTCTAATCAAATTGAAACGCTTGACGAAAATATCTTTAATGGTTTGACGGCTCTGGAGAATTTGTAAGTAATTTGAATCCACAAACAACTGTTTGCCCCATCTGATGCTGGTTTTCCATGCAATGATGTAATTTATCAATTTTTCATTTTCGTGCACAGATATATTAATTTGTGTCAATTTGATTTTTGTATTATATGAAAAGTGTACAATTTAAAGAAATAACAAATAATGACTTTAGATTTATGATATTGTATTGCTGTTATTAGTTAAGGGGGAAAGAAATTGTCACATTGGAGAGGTTTTCCTGTATTTGTTTAGGACAATATAGTTTACAGGAAAAAAGGTGACACAATTCAAGCAAGCCTTAATTAAGAGTAAAATCATTTTCGATCTGGTGCAATACATTTCTACATTTTTTTAGTAGTACATATTATCAGACCGATACAATATTTGCACTTTGGACCATTTAAGTTAACTGACTTGTCTATTGCCCCAAAATTAAATGAAGATTATATACATAAACTCATCATATATACCAGGATTGAAATTATATATTTGCGCAAGACGCGCGTTCCATAAAGCTATTGCATATCTATTATAGCCATTTGGTTTTTTTATTTAATTGGCTGCACAATTCCTCAAAATTTATCCCAAAAATATAATTGTGTATCGTTTCTATAAAAATAATTAAAAAAAAATGTTAGAATTTCAAGTGAATTTAGTGAACATATTTTTTTTTTGTAATGGGTCGTATCTTTCGTTGATTGTCTTGATTTTATGTTAATATAAAACATGCATTCATAAATATTGATATATAATGATATAAAGCAAAAATTTAAATTGTTCAATTTCTGCTCTAAAACAGTATTTCATTTGGCAAAGTTGCCGTTTCTTACTACTGAATGAGAAAGGCGGAAACTTATCAGACCAATATCACTTCCCAAAAATATTTTGATAAAATAAATTTAAAGGAAATTGTTATGTAAAATATAATTTTGCGTAAAGTAAAGTATGAGGTTCAAAATGACAACTAAGGTAACTAAACTGAAAACGTTGTGCCAGCATCCTTCGGGGGCTATTGTCTGCATGCACACAACCATAATGTATGCTACTTAAGGCCATGGCCACTGACTTTGAACCTGCTTAAATGACAGAATAAATCAAACACGGTAGAAGACCACACGTATGATCTGCCAGCACTGCTGTAAAATATGGTCATTGAATTATTTGTTATTAAATTAATCATTAATATTGCGGTAAAATTGTCTAAGAACAACGTTGATTTTTATAGATTAAAGGGCAGACATTGAAGATATTTGTCTTATAAGGATAATGTAAGACATAATGGGAAAATAACTATGTACTATATTATGAAAATCTGTCACTATGTTTCTGTTGTTCCGTTGTTTTCCTTTTATAGTTGATGTGCTCCTCTTGGCTTTAGTTTGTAATCCGGAATTATTTTCTCTCAATCGATTTATGACTTTTGAAAGTACTATACTACTATTGCCTTTATTTGCAATATATATTAACTAGTTTACAAACCGATATATTAGACGTCCGCTGGCCAATGTATTGCCAATGTTAATCTGTTTGCATTTACGAATATGCAAAATGTAATGATGAAATACGTTATGCTATATTGTAGGTCCCTACAGACCAATCAAATTACAAAATTCCCCATGAATTGATAGATTGCTCTTGTATTATAATACCCCTATTATTTTATTCATTGTTTTTAAAGTAAAATAAGTTTTTAAGAAAGCGATATAGATAATCAGTGTTTTTTTTCTTTCAAATAATGCAATTTTCCGAAAGATTTAAATACTGTTTAATTTATTTGGTATATCATATAAAGTCTACTGTTTTCAAAAAACGAAGATGCCGTTTAAATGTTGCTAATGGATAGATCATATAACGCAATGCCATCTGCATTTTGTCAATAGAGAGGTTACCATGTGACTTTCATGATACATTTATTAGTTAACTGGAGTAGGAATGACAAACTGTTCAGTATAATTGAGATTAAACTTTAATAATGGGGAATTTAATCAATAATTCTCATTTCGAGCACTACCAAAATATATAGTACTTTATGATACTTTGTATTTGACTTTTCTTTCCTACTTTTAAAAACCGCTTGCGCATCTTAGATAAATGAATGAAGTTCGCTTTAATTTGATTTGGTATTATTTTAAGAAATAACAGTAATAAGGACTTTTAGATGTATGTTACTGAATTGATTATCTTTCTTAAGTGACATGAGTTTAGTCAATAAAAATGTTGCCTTGATTTAGTTTTGAAAAAAAGGAAGTCGTCAAACGAGGCAGTCAATTATACAAACTATATAATTATTATATTTCATCTTTGTCGTTCTTAATAAATATAGCGTTTAATTGGACAGCTTGACACCGATTTACACAACAGTAATGTACAGGCAAATAAACCTCAAACAACCAACTGCCTAAACAGATGAACAGTTTGCATTGATTTTGATAAAGCTACCCTTCTTTCTAACCTTTGTTGTTGAACCTTTCTTTCTACAACTCGGAATATAACGTGCATTTCATTTTGTATTTCTTAGCAGTAACTATTATATTGTTCCAATGCATAAAATAAAAGCATGGTTTAAAACAATGTAGTCACAATTCGTACAGAAATTTCAGCACCATTTATGTACAAAGAGTGCAAAATTTTATTACATGTTTCATCATGGAAGTAATATTTATTTCATTTTACTTCCTTGGTTTTCTGCATGAAACACATATGCATTTAAGACCTAGATATATTATATTTGAGTTGCCATTACATACATTACCAAATGCAAGTGTTTGGTGGCCTCGAAAAGATTAAAAAATAGAGAATAATGGGCATCATGGGCATACTGTGCAGAATAATTGTCAATATTAGGAATAGGAAAAAATATATGTTATTTCTCGGTATAAAAATATAAAGAGGAGAGAATAATGGGCTCAAAAGAATTGGAACATGATGATCTTAAATGTGTAGGAATTGGACTTTCTTATAAATTGATTTGTTATTTAAATTAGTTAAATTCTGAATTGAATGGTTTAATATTTGTCTTGTGGGGGGCTCTTTATAGCCCCCCCCCCCCATACAATATGGGCTTTTTTCATTGTAGAAGGATGTGGTATGGTATCCTATGATAACTTGCATCCACTTCATTTGAACTAACTCAAACCAAATCTTCTTGTTTTAATAGTAAACTCAGACAATTTACAACATGTATGCATTTGCAATGTGCGTATCTGGTAAGGAGCCTCTAATCTAGTGGTTGTTGTTGGCTGTCATATTTGCTTCTGGAAATTATTTTGTTGTCAACTAGGATTTTAGATTTATTATTTGAATTGTTTCACTTTACATGTCAGGACCTTTAATAGATAACTTTGAATGTTATATACAGTATGGGATTTTACTATTGTTGAAGACTATTGTTGCCCGGCTTACATCTATGGTGGATAGTTGTTTCATTGGTTATCATGCCACATATCCTTACATGTATGACCCTAGCTTATTCTAATATTGATGTTGGAATTAAAAAAAAATATCATTGAAGGTGTGGAGGTGGTTCACAAAATATAGAATAATAGACAAAAATCATAAAGATTAGAGAAAATAGACCCTGAAAATAAAGAAGAGAAAAAAAATGAGGTGCTTGAATATGAAAAATTGAGATTTTTATTGGACAAAAGTATATAGAATAGATAAAAATGACCTTTTAAATAAAAGAATAGATATAGTTTATTGAATAAATGCACATTTTTATCCATACATCATAGAAAAAAACAACAAAAGAACAAAACATTATATACATGTATGTATGTATCATGCAGTTGTTGAGTCCACCCTACTCAGTGACCATGACTTTTTAACAAATGGAGCAGCATACTGCATATTTGACAGACAGGAAAGACATAAAACCAATTTATCCAGATTATCTTTATTATCTATATCGGAATAATATTTCTAACTTTCTGCAAAAATACAAATCTCAAATCTTTATTTTTTGTACATGTAAGTAAAAAATATTAAAGAATAGAGAATAAAAGGACCCATTCAAACCCCCATGATTTGATGACTTAAAATCTGCAGTAATCCTGGTTATTTCAACAAAAACCACAAAGATGATTTTGACTATTAGTTCATAACCGGCAAGAAAAAGTAACAACAACATCTGATTAAATATTTATTTTGTAATTTAGAATTTAATCTTAAATTGTAACACTAATTATATAACGATTGATATCGATAATGAGATACAAAAAAAAAATATGATCTTGATTTTAAATATGCATCTACAATATATCAGAAAAAGGAAGACAACAAATCTTTCTAAATCAAGTATTCATAAGCTAAATTTGAGTATTTGAAATGTAAAGTTGTTACCTGACGTTGAATTATTCAATGGTTAAGTATTACCTATATACATGTATATTGAGTATGCTGAATTTAAATGTAACTATTAATGTCTAACAGAATAGTAATTAATGAGTCTGTAGGTATATTATAAAAAGTATTCATAAATGATGAAAGTTTCACCCTTATGTACCTACACTACTTATTTACAAAGTTTAGATTTATGCATAAAAGAGTAAATAGGTGTCTCCAAAAATTGAAGAGAAAATTGCAGCCTCCCTTTCTACTTCTCCAGTATATAAGCAAAGGCTGTATACACAATGCTGGTATATAGTGTCAGCACAGTATTTGTACAATACTCAACATTTTTAAATCACTTATTTTTTTATTTTTTGTGTATACTTATTTTTCAGACTCTGATTTGTACCTGACAAAAGTATTATTGTTAAACTGCTACTAACTATTGATTTCTAAAGGATCAGTTTCACTAGAGTGATTATTTGTGTGATGCTGAATACTCAATTCTCAAATAATAAAGACAAATGTACAGGGGTAACCTTTTCTTTATACATATATTGTTATGTATGTATCTGTTGTTCTGTTCTCTCTTTGTTTTAAATCTCATGTCCATAATTTCTGAGATCAGATCTGAGCATTCATGTCCTGCATGTTCTGACATCTTTCTTAGTGTGAAAAATGAAGTGTGACCTTTCTGTTTTGGGTTTTTGATAAAAACATGGAGGAAAAATCAGTTGCAAATAATTTATAATTGTCTATATGGGTTTACAAAAAAGATAATAATGGCCAAAATTATATACAATGTTAACGGGAAAAAAATAACTAAAATTATAAAGAATAATGGGGTACTAAAGAATGAAGAATAGAAAATATTGGGAGCTTAAATAAAATGAAAAGAGAATAATGGGGGGAGGGGGCTAAAATACAAAGAATACAGAAAAATGGCATATATATATAAACATTTAAAGAATATAAACTTTTAAAGAATATAAACATTTAAAGAATATAAACATTTAAAGAATATAAACATTTAAAGAATATAAACATTTAAAGAATATAAACATTTAAAGAATATAAACATTTAAAGAATAGATAATTGAAAAAAAACACCCTCAGAACGTGATGTCTTTTATTTTAAAATTTGCATGACTATGCCATAACACAAAGTTTGCAAACCCATCCAAAGTATTGTTTTACATGTTTAAGAGGCTGTCCAAGGAAAACTCAGGCAATGGTTGGCACATCATGGGACTCAGATTTCAATGAAACTTTACATGAGGTCTATTTAAGACATGAAATGAAAAAAAAAAATGTCTGCGGAAAAAAATGTGCACGGTTGCCATGGCAATACGAACATCATCATTTTGGCCTTAGAAACAGCCAAGAAAAACTGATTTTTACTACGTTTTCAATTCAACATTTCTTCTTAATCACAATTTAAAGAGCTTAACTATATTGATACAAGATAATATCCACCTTAGTGTACCTATTCCATAAATTACTTGTTATAATCAATATATTGACAAAGGAAAAAAAACACCTAATAAGGACATCCAAAACACCAATTGTTCATTTTGCCAAAATCGGCCATTTTTGAAGTCTTCTGGAATTCCATCCATGGTAAATATTGGAAATTTACCATATAGAGCTAACAGATTATCATATTCTTTAATAAAAAGAACAAAAAATTTGGTGGGATCACATTCCTGTAAGGCTAAAAAAATCGGAACAGCATACCCCTCTCAGCTCAAAAAACTGCTTCAAACTGTATTATTGCCAGATCAAACTTCTACACATGCATGCATATTTTTCTTTTAATAAAGTCAAATCTCATTATTCTTAATGAAAGGGTATCAGTAACTAAAAAAATAATAACTGCTTTCCTGTTTAATATATTTTAACATTGGTGCAGCCTCAATTTCTCCATGGATAATATAAGATCACGATGCAAGATGATCATGTATTTAAATTACACACAAACTCACAAATAAGCAAATAGTGATGGCAATGATTTATTTTTATTCCAATAGATCAATCTAATATTTAAATAAGGTTCAACATGTTCAAGATAAGTTGAAAGAACACAATATTGCAAAAATTACAGAATAAAATAGGCAAGGAAAGTATCCGTGAACTTCACATTTATACCCGTTTCTAAGACCAATCCCAACAATTTTTTTTGAACAAATTCTATTTTCGTCAGCAATAATTATTGTCTGTACATTTACTACAAATTTTTAAACTAAGAATTTAACCATGACCTCCTTAAACTTGCAGACAGGTGCAAGTATTTATTCCATGTTTCTTGTCTTTCAATTTACAACAATAAAAGTCTAAATGGTACCATAGTGCACAAGAAAACTTCCATTCAAAAAACTAATTTCTGAAATATTTTTATTTTTATCATGTTTAGTAATTGAAACCTTGACCTTTTATTAAAACAAGCAAAGTAAGTGTAAATTATAGGGTTTGACAGGAATATAAACTGTTGAAAACAATTTTTAACACCTTTACCCCTATCCGCCATCCCCAATAGTCTGGTAGCACCTCAGCTAAAACCCTAATGCATTGCTATAATTCATGCAAATACATATAAAATATATATATATTAGAATTTTGTGTGATGGACTTTTAAATCTTGAACCATGATGGCTACATGTACATAAAAATTATGAAGCAGAAACAAACTGTAAATCTAAAGGAATATCACAAAAGGTTGGTCAAAACATTGCAATAAATATTTTAGTTCCAGCATAAAAGAAAAAGAGTGCACACACTGAAATGTCTCGCCTTCTTTACTAATTATTGTTATTATGTTGATATTCCTAAGTATAAAGCTTTAATACAACGTCACATGAACTTAACATAAACCATGATAGCTAAACAAAGACCAATGAACCATGAAAATGAGGTCAAGATCAGATGAGCCATGCCAGACAGACATGTACAGCTAACAATGCTTCCATACAACAAATATAGTTAACCTATTACTTATAGTTTAAGAAATATAGACCTAAACACAAAAACTTAACACTGTGCAATGAACCGTAAAATTGAGGTCATGTTCAAATTAAACCTGCGGGACTGACATATAGATCATAATATATTTACATACACCAAATATAGTTGACCTTTGGCATAAAATATAAGTTAAAAAGACCAAAACTTAAAAACTTAACTATAACCACTGAACCATGAAAATAAGGTCAAGGTCAGATGACACCTGCCAGTTGGACATGTACACCTTACAGTCCTTCCATACACCAAATATACTAGCCCTATTGCTTATAGTATCTGAGATATGGACTTGACCACCAAAACTTAACCTTGTTCACTGATCCAAGAAATGAGGTTGAGGTCAAGTGAAAACTGTCTGACGGGCATGAGGACCTTGCAAGGTATGCACATACCAAATATAGTTATCCTATTACTTATAATATTAAAGAGAGAATTCAACATTACAAAAATTCTGAACTTTTTTTTCAAGTGGTCACTGAACCAAGAAAATGAGGTCAAGGGCATTGGACATGTGACTGACAGAAACTTTGTGACATGAGGCATCTACAATGTATATACAAAGAATGAAGCCTCCTTGTCGTTTACCTTCCAAAATATAAACCTTTTAAATTAGCTTACGCTGCCGCCGTCGTAACCGCCGCCGGATCACTATCCCTATTTCGAGCTTTTTGCAACAAAAGTTGCAGGCTCGACAAAAATCATTGACAAATTGAATGAATTAGTGCAAGTTCATTTTCCTGACGAGTAATTTCTATAATAGCATCATTTAGTTCATCATCAGATTCCTCTTTAGGAATTTTTCCAGATTGATTGACAAATCTGGAAAATAAACCCTGTACTTGTTGTGAGCTCAGCCATTCTTCTGGCAAAAAAAGCCTATTCCCATTTTCATCCCTGACTGCTCTTATTTTTTTGGAAGCCTCTGTTGGAGTATATTTTCGGCCAGTTTGTTCACCTTCCATAAATAAATTAAGTAAATAGTCTTTTACAGCTATGCTAAATCTCTTATTCATTCTTCTTCCTTTCAATGACCATCCTGAATGTAGTGAACATTGTGTTTTAGACTGTGGTGTCTGATCATCAGTTGCTTTTGAAAAAACACTTGTCATTGACTCTTTTATGTTAGTGCATTTACTACTCCAAAAAGTTTTTACTCGATCAGCATGCCTGATCTTATGATTTCCAATGTCCTGGTGTATGTTATATTCATGTAGACTAACAAATGTAAGACCACATTCACCACAAGTATAGTCATCAGTCTGCAAAAAAAAAATACATTTGTATAAAAGAAGTGAAAAAACAGCAGAATTGAATCACTCTATCATGCATACATAAAAAAAGTGAAAGACAAAGTATTTTTTTCCTTAATGTTTTTTAGGTAGCAATGTCAGAGACATGGCATTATATTTGTCTTTTTTTCCAAAAACATCATACTGCATTGATTTAAATATTTCAGAGACAAACATAAAATTGTCCATTTTTGAAGCACCCTCCCCCCCCCCCCCCCCCCCCCCAGGTTTAGAAAATAGGAAATTCATTTTTTATGCATGTTATATTTATTTATGCACATTTATGCACATGTTTCAGTAAGAATGTTGTTTACACAATAATTAATGTAAAAAATTGACACATAGGATTATATGTATTACACAAATTTGTGATGACAGGTGTTTCAAACTTAGGACACACAGGAATAAACAAATATATTAATTCATATGCCCCCCAATGTGATATAAAGCAAAAATTTGAATTGTTCAATTTCTGCTCTAAAACAGTATTTCATTTGGTAAAGTTGTCGTTACTTACTACAGAATGAGAAAGGCGGAAAATTATCAAACCAATATCACCTCCCAAAAATATTTCGTTAAAATAGATTAAAAGTAAATTGTTATGCAAAATATAGTATTGCGTAAATTAATGTATGAGGTTCAAACGCACCTCTTAGGTAACTAAACTTAAATCGTTCTGCCAGCATCCTTCGGGGGCTATCGTAGGTTAGGCATCAAAACAATACACAAAAACATATATTATATATAGCAATACACAACAACCCTTGACTTATGTGCTGACATTCGCCAAAAGCATTACATTAACAATTATACCAAAATAACAGAAAGCGAATTGATATATTTATGATATTTTATGAAAGTATCTTATGAACCTTTATTTAATCATTCAGAATAGACAAACCAAGTACATATTGATTGATTTTATTTGAATTTTATGATAATTTAAGATGATAAGACATTTTTTAATGAACAGCGGTATAATACTGTTTCCTTTATTTGTCCTGTATCTGTTTAGGACCAGATGGTGTACTTGACGCAGATGATAGTATCATTTCAAATTGAGACAAAACCTCCATAAAGAGGAAAACAATTATCACTCCGGCGCTATACGTCCTCGAATAGTTTTCACATTTTCTGAACAAACACAACATTTTATTCGAACTACTTCCAAGTGCCTTTATTTTCTCCTTCTTTAGGATAATTAACCAGATACAAAGTAATATAACACATGCATAAGAAATTTCAAGATATAACGATAAAATGTAAATCAACATTTAGAGCGAAAGTGTGTATAAATAAAACTTGAATCTTAACTTTGCATCGTTCAAATGTATTTCAAAAACAGTAATACATTTTAGAAAATTGTGGGAAGTTACTATTGAATACGAAAGGCAAATCATTTTCAAAGCAATATTACATCCCAAGATAAACTCATCAGAAACACAAAAGAAACCGTTGAGCCAAATTTGGTATGAGTGTAGGATTTTATGGGGTTAATATGGTCAACTGAATTAAAAAAAAAAATCATTATTTTTGTATTCATATTCAGCATTGAGAATGACGTGAAACTGTATAAAAATCAAACTTTTGGTAGATATTTAAGATGTTATTTTTAACATTGATCATTTGAATAAATATAATGTATGGCAAATAAGACCATTTCAATTTTGAAATTATCAACTTCCCCAACTTAGTAGCAATCGACCAAATTAACCTGCATATGGGATATAAATTTCCCAACTCATTCAGTATTCAAAAACCAAGGTTGTGTTATCTTACTTAAGTGTAATCCTTGATCCTATCTTAAAGTCGTCAATACACTATGAGAATCGAAGCTAAGAAAGTAATCAGATTTATTTTATTTACAATCGGCACATATGTGGAGTTAGAAATAAATATGGGGTTTCGAAAGCTCTTGCAATATCTTACAAAAGTAAAACGTTAGAGTATCCCCCTTTTTTCCCTCATGACATTCGTATGCACCATGATTTTTTTTCAAGATTTGTGAACACTTTCAGTATAAAAATGAAAAACAAACATTGTTTAACATCTTTAATGTGTCCATTTCTAGTCGAAAACTATCACAATGTCGTTTATTTCTTTCCCGGCACTTTGATACCACAAAGGGGAATAATCGATCTGAATCATTTCAGTGTTTAAATGTCGCCTTGAGAGGACTTGCGTATCATTTATTTATAAAGATCGCATTGGCGCACCCCGTTAATATTTATTGATCTCTTTAAAACTTGGCATGTTTATTCTTGGAAAGCTCATAAATACCAGATTGCTGTTTCTTGTTTATAAAATGAATACAACATTTTCAAAATTGACAAGAAAGTTGACTTTTGGTGTGGGCATGGTTCGATTTTATGTCATTTCTGTTATTTTTTATTATAAAAGGACAAATTTAAAGAATTTAACAGGAAAGATAACATATTTGTCAACCAAATTCAACTTTGTTTCATTCATTGGTCTAGTTCTTTCGGGTGTGCCGGCTCTTGAAGGTGAAGGTTCACACGCCATCTTTGAATGTCGCCGGTTACCATGGTAACGAGGTGGGGAGTTCTTCGACACCAGAAATTAAAAGTTTGGATTGTATAAGGGATGATCATAATTAGTTTCGGGTATAAAAGTTTCCTGACTAAAATTCTAACTAATTTCAAATTTCAATGATTTTTTAATGAATAAATAGCCCTTTTGCCCTAGAACAGCATTAACCTACCTGCGAATATAATGGAACTTTATGCGACTGACATAGTGAGAGGTTCAGCTTGCCATAAAACCTGCTTGAATCCATCATCCTTTATATAATGAAATGACTGTACCAAGTCAGGAATATGGCAGTTGTTTTCCTTTGTATGAGCTGTTGATTTAGTCATTTGATACGTGACCTTCCTGTGCTGAATTTTCCTTGGAGTTCGGTATTTTTGTGATTTTACTTGTATAGTCATTCATAAAAAAATATGCATTGTATTTTAAATATATGTTAGTAAGTATGCAATATTTCAATCAGTTTTTTACAGATATTCCACGCTTCCATGGTTCTTCGTTTTCCAGGTTAAATGTTAAAATTGATGAATATAAAAATGTAATGCAAAAATACGATTTAATTCAATTTTTTAAATTATTTTGAACTTTCCAAATGAGATTAATAAATGTGTGTTCGTTTGATTTGATATTAATGTAAACTGTACATTTTCACGAAATCACCAATCAGGCCGTGAAGATTTAAGTTATTGATTTTATTTTCATAAACTTTCAGGGGGATTGTTTTCAGTAGAGAGGTTCCCTGCATCTGTTTGGGACAAGGAAGTTTACTTCAGCGGAGATGAACAAATCATTTCAAATTCACACTAAACCTCTTTTAATAGAAATAATACGGCTCTCTACGTATTCGAATAGTCAATTTACATTATCAGAACAATTACAACATTGTTCTACGCACTTTTCCATGTGACTGTTTCTATTTACTCCTAATCTATGATAATTAACCAGATACAAATTTATTTAAATACGTATTATCAAATATCTATGTATCACGATATAACTAGAATTTGCATGTAGCGTGACAGTTTTTATTAAACTGATACCTGAACTTTTCATCATAGATCTATAACGGTACACCATTTATCAAATTTGTCGAAAGTTACTGCTGAATGAAAAAAGCTTACCATTTTCAAAATTAAAATTATTTGATTACCAAAAACACAAAGGAAACAGTTGCATTTTGTATCTTGTTTGCTTACATCGTGCTCCGTGTAAATTCACCATATAATTTCACATATAACAGCTCGATATCAAAATGATGAAATGATGAAATGATGTTTTAATACTTGAGGTAAGAACAACCAAATATAAGTATAGCTACACTGGTATCGTTATAGCTGTTGTAAAATAACGCCACTTTGACATATTTTTTTTGTGTTTTCAAATCCGGCATTGAGTTAAAAGAAACACTGTCGAAAGACCAGATTTAAAAGAAGACTTTGAGCATGTTATTTTTACATATTATATAATTTAAGTCATCCAAGTTTTCCAAGGTAAGTATTATTGCATTGATGAATATGAAATATTTTATGCAGAAAAACGTTTCAAAAATGTTATTTTGCAGGTCCTTATGGGGCAACAAAATTTCAGCACTAGACGTGAATATCTTTCAAGGTTTGACGTCACTCAAGACATTATAAGTAACGTTATGCCGTAAAAACATAATTTGCATTTACAAAATGTATGAGTTGCTGATTTGCTGTCGCAAAGATTTATCTTCTTTTTTGGAAAACATTTTGCCATTTTCCTACTAAAATTGATGAATGCCTGTTCATTCAATTTGGTATAACGTGTAAGCTTAACCAATTTTTAGAATTCAAAACATTTTAACATTCAGATAAATGTTATTGAATTTTTAAGATGAGTTAAGGTGATATAAATGTTTTGAAAACAGAGGTTACCTTGTATCTGTTTAGGGCAAGGTAGTTTACTTTTCGAAAAAGAAATTGAGACCAAACCTTGCTAGAGAGGAATAGCATAATCGATCTAGTGGTATACATTTGCACATCAGAAATAGTAGTACATATTTCTAAAACAGTAAAATGTACTTGACAACTTCAATTTGAATTTGCCCCAAAAAAAGAACAGGAAAAAATGATAAAAAGTTACTAAATATCTATAGTCATTTTCCACCTTTTTTCAGCAATTTTCTTAGAATATGTATAAATTTCGTTTCGATTAATATGGCTGCCGGTTTTTTTTTTCAATAAAGATATGGACGTTTGGATTTAAGTTCTTTAAATGATGAGATTAATCCAAGTACTTTTATCTCTGACCTCCTTCTTTTTTCGTTGTTTTTTTATGGTAATAACCAAGATATGACTTTTTTATAACATGTATAAAATGATTATACACATCCCTATATCATTTGTATATTTCGATAAAATCCGACACTGATCTGTTACAAAAGTCAAAACATAATTGGTCCATTGCAGCTCATAACTTGTATCCCAATCAGCAACGTTTTGGTTTAATCTTACTGAACATGAAAGGGAAACCATTTTTAGACCAATATTACCCCCAAAAAATCCTCTGATAAAAACACAAAGGAAACCATTGTGTAAAAAATGATGCATGGTTCGAGACTTTCATATGGTTAATACGAACAACTTAGATAACCGAAATAAGATTATGGACTGATATTTCTTTCGGCATCATTTCATCACTGTTGTCTGCCTAGACATAACACCATTTAGTTTAACCATATCTTCGCTCGTGATTGAGATGTTAAAATGGGTGTTTTCATAACGAGGCCTAAATATGCGTATTATTATGTCAACACTGGTTACGACGAAGCTGTAGTAAATATGGTCTTAAGATCATTTTGTTTGTATTCAAATGTGTGATCGATAAGGTGATTTAACTTTCTAAAGACTTGATTTTTTAGCCAAACATCAACATGTTATTTGTTACATTAATCATCTACGTCATACATGAACTATAACCTTGTGTTGTAATGTAGACATTTATTACATTGTTTGCAATGAATAAGCGTGATTTCCCAGTGAAATAAAAACCGATAATTTCACATGTGAAATAAAGAATAAAGACAATTATTTCACTCTCCTAACGTCATACAACAATGGGGTTCCTACATTATTTCAATTAAAAAGCCCATTGTCAATGTCATAAAAAGAATAAGTGATCAAGTAATTGAAGTATTAGGAAATATTGAACTCGTGATTGACCAACACTGATAATTAACGTATATGCTACACCGCATTCGTGATTTTATTGGTTGTTTTGTCACTCGTTGCATATTTGTTTAATTAGAAATTATGTATTCTCAGCAGTAAAACGGTTTTTCTTTGGCAAAGTTATCTTTACCTAATACTGAATGATAAAGGTAAAAAATTATCAGACCAATATCAATTTACCAAAAATATGTTAGTGAAATAAATTAAAAGTAAATGATTATGCAAAATATAATATAGCGAAAATTAATAGGTGATGTTGAAATGGACAACTTAGGTAGCTGAACTAAAACTGTTATGTCAGCATTTTTCGGGGGCTATTATCTGCATGCATACAACAACGTCATACTTAACGTCATGGTCACCGAGTATGCAACTCATACAATGGCGTGATAAATGAAACACGTCAGTAGACCTAACGTCAAATCTGCAAACACTATTGTATAAGATGGTCATTGAATTTTTTGTACTCAAATTCATCATTGATATGCGGTTATACTGACTAAAACAACCTCGATTTTTATTTACTTGAGGGCAAATATTGAAGATGTTTTCGTCTAATAATAATGTAAGCCATAGATGAAAAACAACTTTATAAAATATTGTGAAAATCTGCATGTATGTTGTCAATATATATCAACCAGTTAAAAAAAACATATGTACTAGACTTACGTTGGCCAATAACTACAATGACGAATACCATAACTGTACTAAAAAAAAAATACTGGTTTTATGTCGTATTATATCACCCTCTCCTTTTATTAAGTTTTTTTTTCAAGTATCACAAGTTTTTGAGAAAGCAATATATATAATCAATGTTTTCATCTTTTTTGAAAACTTTCCACCAATATTTTAGAATATAGATTTATTGAGTTTGTTTAATGTTTAAAAATTACCATTTTTATGAAAATAAAAAAAGCATTTAAATTGATCATATTGAATAGACCAGATAACTGAATGTCATCAATTGCAATTGTCTTTCAAAGATATATTAGTTTGTTTCAATTGGATTTAGTATTACAAGTTTATTGAACAATATGAAAGAAGAAAAAAGACTTTCATTTTATATTATTGAATTATTGGCATAATGTAAGGGGTAAAAAAAAAATAAACAGAGAGGTTTGCCTATACATTAATATGTTTAGGACAAGATAGTTTACATGAGGAAAAATGACAGAATTCTAAATCAATTGAAAACTAAACATTAAATAATGGCTACAGTAGTTTATTGATATTCAAACGTCATAACGTCGATTGAGCGAAAACAAATCCGGGTTTCAAACTATAACCGAGGGATACACTTCAACTACAAGATGAAAACAAAGGAACAAAAGGAACTCTGAAGTGAACAAAATACAAGCGCAATGCATTTGTACACTTATTTTAGTAGTTCAAAACGATACACAATGCACATTGGTCTATTTCAGTTTGACTTACTTGTATATAGAAAATTGACAAAACAGTTTAAATGAAAAAAAGTGAATTCAGATCTTCTTGTAATATGTCATATCTCATATATGAGCAGATACGACAGAATTTCGAATAAAATTTGGACCAAACCTTGCTTAAAAGGAAACGAACTTAGCTAACTGGAGCGATTAAACTTTCAAAATTATAAGGCTTTGTTATATCACTTTTTTCATTTCTTTTCTCCTTTTCAAAACCCTTCTGAAATTTTAAAGAGAAATGTATAAAATTTTGTTTCAATTTGATTTGGTATTATTTCTAAGAAATTCTTGATAATTGAAAGGAATAGAAAAATAAGGACCTTCAAATTCATGTTATTGGACTGCTGATTTAAGTTATAGGAAAAGGAGTTTTGACAACGGAGAGGTTTATCTGTATCTGTTTAGGACAAGAGAGTTTTGGTCAGTTGTCTATGCCACAAATGTTCTTAAAAAAAGAGTTTTCCTATTTCTTTTGATGACAAGATTGTTAACCCTGATCGAGAAAGGCAAACCATTTGAAACCAATATTACTTCCAACAAATTCTATGGTACCAAAAGAAGAAATCGTGTTTTGAAATATAATATACGAGTATGTTAGTGCTAAAACAAACAACTTAGGTAACTGGGTTAACAAGTTTGGCCTGATTTTCCAGTCAGAATCATTTTGAAAATATTGCCGAATTACACGCAAGGAAACCATTCTGCAAAACATAATATTTCAGTTAAGGATTTTATACGCTTAACACGTGACAATTTAGATAATCGAATTAAAAATTATGGATAATATTTGCCAGCATAACTTTGTTGTCTGCTTGGACATAATTCCATTTAATTTAACCATATCTTCCCTCGAGATTAAGATGATGACAAGAGGGTTTAAATATCGAGGACAGACGATGCAAATTAAAATATGCCATCACCGGTTACGACGAAGCTGGTGTAAATTCGGTTTCTGAGATAATTTGCTGTTTATTCAAAATTATAATCGATCATATGTTTAAACTGTCTGAAGACCAATTTTTTAAATGTTATTTTTAAGTCGAACACCAAATTGTTATATTTTGCATAAATCAATTAAGTCATACATGAATAATAACTTTTTGTTGTAATAATTATTTACATCTGTCAGTAAATATGCAATATTTCAACCAATTTTCAAACAGATGTACTCCACTTTCATTGGTCTTCTTTTTCTAAGGTAAATGATAAGGTGATGAATACGAAACGTTTGTGATTCCGCAATCTTTTGCCAACCTTAAACAGTAATGTAACAAAATAACAACGAGAACACACTTTACAAATCATCTGAGAGGGATTTATTCATTACACCAACAAGAAGCATCTGTCAGTGTGTAATACCTGTAATTGGTTTTCAAACAGATATACTCCACTTCCATTTGTCGTCTTTTTCTATGGTAAATATGTTTGAATTGATGAATACAAAATATTTTATACTGAAATACTCTTTAAAAAATATTATTTTACTGGGACCTGGCTGACAACCAAATTGTAACACTTGACGTAAATCTCTTTAATGTTTTGACAGCTCTGACGGAACTGTAAGTAACTTGATTCACATACAACTGTTTGACTTCATGTCATGCTGGTTTGCCACGCAATGATTTAATTTATTTGAAGTTTTTTTTTTTCCATTTTCGTCCACAGATATATTAATTTGTGTCAATTTCATTTTCTATTACATGAAACGTGTACAATTTAAAGAAATAACAAATAAGGACTTTAGATATATGATATTGCATTGCTGTTATAAGTTAAGTGGATATAAATTTTGACAATGGAGGGGTTACTTCGTATCTGTTTAGGACAATATACTTGACAGGAAAAGAGATGACACAATTCTTATCAAAATTGAGACCAAACCTTAGTTAAGAGAAAAGGCATTTTCGACCTAGTGCAATTTTTTTGTACATATTGTTAGAAAGATACAATATTTGCACTTTGGACTATTACAGTTTGAATTACTTGTATATGCCCAAAAAATAATTGAATATCTATTATAGCCGTTTATTTTTCCTCTTTGTTTTTAACTGTTTGCACAATTCGTCACAATATATAAATAAATAGTTATGATCGTTTCTAAGAAATTATCAATTAATATGTTAGCAAATTGATAAAACAGTTTAGTTGAATTAATTGAATTCAGACTGTCTTGTTATATGTCCTATCTTTTGTTTATTATCTGGATTTTATGTTAAGAGGAAACATGCATTAACACCTATCGAAATGTAATGATATAAAGTTAAAATTAGTTTTTTTTCAATTACAGTTGTAAAACAGTATTTAAGGTAGCACAATACAAAGATTTTTTACTTCCAATCTCTAACCTTTAAAATGCTGTAACTGTCTCAAAACTGCATATAGATTAATAAAAGAGGTATACATAGATAGATAAAAGATTAATCTTTTATATGAATGCAATATTTTTGTTTTGCAATCATTATGTAATTAACTATTATGCAATTAGTGGCAAAATCTTGGGCAGTTCACTTGAATGAATTTCATCTCTGTAAGAATACAGGAAATTTTAACGAAATCTTAATCAACACAGCAGGAGCTACAAAAGGGTGTCTCAAGTTGTCGCTATCGTATTTTATTCTCTCATCAATCTGTAATTAGTGTAAACATCCTTACCACATAAAAGTAGATAATGTTTGATTAGGTGTAAAATTGATCTATACATTCTATCCGAAATCTGAGACACTATTATGTAGGTAATGGCTCTAGGAACAACATATAATAAAATCAACCATCTAGGGTAACCATGAAGAAGCTAATTTCAATAAAAACTGGAAATTTCTTGTAGACACAGTAAACATTATAATTGATTACATAATTGCTGTATAAAACTAACATTGCATTATAGTGGAAGATATAAGCAAGCAAAATCAAGGGAATTGTGCAAATGATGATACAAGCATGAAAATTAGCCCGAAGCATCATTATTATAAACTTTTTAAGAAAAAACTGCTGGCCATAAGAAAATTTTAATTTTTCAAGATGGACAAATTTTCTAAAATGGCTGATTTTTTCCAGATTGAAATACTTATTTTTCTGGATAACGTTTTCTTTGACCTTCTCTGAGTAAAAAAATATTACCAGGTTTGTTGGATACCTTCTAAACATGTGACGTTTATACTAGAAATTAATATTTGACCTGTTCTTGGTTTGCGCATGCGTGAAAATGTTACAAAATTCACACACAAACATTTGAATTATTTATTACATGCTTAGCGATTTAGAATTATTAATGATGTAATAAATTTGTTTGATGACATTTTTTAAGGTTATGATACACATGCGTTTAACAATGTCGCGCATGCGTAATCAATTATTAATAAAGAACGAACTACACGCACTGCAAGGGCACAATGATGGATTTGAATTTCTTAAACATATCTTGATCGTCATTCATTCCTCTAAGCATCAAGGTTCTGTTCGAGTATAAAGTGTTGCTTTTGATGCAACTGTTTGAAAATACGATCTTTCAGTTGCAATAATCAAGCATTCGATGGATAAGATGAAAAAGGTGGTTAACTTTCTAAATATCGGGCGAACAGTTGGAATGGCAAGACTTGTACGAAGAACATACGTTTACCGTCATGTTTGGTGGATGGTGCATTAAAATGGCTTGTTTGGCATATTAAACATGTTAAATTATAATCCTGGTGCTTTTGGTGACTATTTTAAAATTCTGAGTGATATATTGCGTGATAGTGGATGAAAATGTGTTCCACTAAAGCCGATATTGCAACACCTAGAATAGCAGATGCTTTCGTGTATGTTCAAATGTAATAAGGAATAGACACGCGCATCAGATAACTTTTATATGTGGTTTTCATGAATCGATAATGCCAGCTGTCATGAAAGCGTTAACACAGGAGAGATAGTTCTTGACTCTGTGGTGTTCAAGTATGACTGTGATCAACGGGTGTAAGGAAAGAGAGTCATATCGACCACAGTTTAATTTCTGGCGTTCAATTATGAATAAAGAACTTCATGTTCCTTCAGTAGTATGCTCATTGCACGAGTCAGATATCGTTATTTATCAAGCATGATACCAATGTTGGTCTTGATAGTGTAAATCATGCTCGATGGTTGCCCATCCATTTCCAAGATATGGCTTCCCTTCAACAACATCACCCACATGTGGCAAGGAAATTTGCAAATGGTATTGTTTACTGATTTCTTATATTACAATTCATTAGACACAACACAGAATAATAAGTCGTGAACGGCGATGTTGGTACCATACGTTTAATCGAAGATCCCTTCGAGACGATAGATGGTAGCTGGACCAGAAGTCAGTAGACATGTTAGATGAATTTGAAAGATTTAGTGGTTTGAGTCATTCTACAACAGAAGAAAGACGTCATGAAGACTCTACGAAGACACAAAAGTATTTCTTCGAAAAACTTTTAAGGCTTTCTAAAGTGATGAACAAGTTTGAAAATCCATTTTTCGAAGAGTCGTCAGATTTGTACAAAAGTTACTCTTTTAAGGAAATTGTTGATTCAGAAGTAGGTAAGATGTGTATATAAACTCCAATATATTGGGTCCAAACAGCACTATCATTTGAAGCAAATGCGAAACGAAAGAGAATCTGCTTTTTTAACCAGATGAAAAAGAACATTTCCATATAAGAGCCGTAAAATGAAACTGGAAATTTCTTTGTCAAAAAGCAAAGCTAGAGAACCTGAACACTGATTGCGATCTCTTTTTAGATTGTTTATTTCTTCTTTAGCGATTAAAACCAAACTGCTCCTCCGTCTATGTGTCAGGATGTGGTATCAAATTGGTATACTTGAAACATTCTGCGATTTGCCATCAACTGATCCAAATTCTGACGCATTTATCGTTGATAGGGCAGCAATGGTTAATTTATTGCCACCACGTGCACTTGGGGCAAACATATTTGGTGATTACGTAAATTATATCATACTGCCTTACATAAATCTTCCTTCGATAAGTATCCAAGAATAGACATCGATTTGTTGTTAATAGATTAATTATTTAAAAGCTGGGACGAAAACAAAAGGCAAAGTACTGGTGCTCGACGGAAAGTTGTTGGTTCTGGTAGATTGTCAAGGGTTTGGAGTAGTTTTCTCTGTGAATATGATAACAATACGGAATTGTTCAATTTTCTTGCCGACTGAATTGCTTCTTTAAAGACTAATGAAAATGCTTATGCTACTCAAGTTGAAAATGTACTTTGCAATTGCAATACGGATACTTCCCAGCTATCCCCTTGTAACCGTGAAAAAGCCGGTACAAAAAAGATTGTCCATGATAAGCATGCTGCTGAAAATGGTTGTAAAAAGTAATTTTAAGTAGTGCTGACATAGATGTAGTAGTATTATGAATCTCAGTGCTCGCAACATTAGGTGTGGACAAATTGTGGATAGGTTTTTGAAGGAATAAATACTTTTGACAGCTTTCTGTACATTTCAAATGAAATGCGTTTGGTCCTTGTGTAGCAGATTTTCCTTTCTGCTATGCATTTAGTTGGTGTGACACTGAGTCGGCATTTCATCGGAAAGTGAAAAGGTCAGCTTGGCAGACATTGGGAGTATTCACAGATGTAACAGACATTTTTGCCCGATTTTGTATGAAGACACAGACATGGACATGAAAGAAGTATTTGTTTGCATCATGTACGGAAACATCACCGTTTGCTGTTAATGAGGTACGATTAAAACCGTTTTCAAGGAAGCAGCGGTCTTATTATGTTATTCCGCCTACCACAAAATCATGATAACCTGTGGTATGCGGAATAGCACCATAAGACCGCTGCTTCCTTGTAAACGATTTTAATCTTCTGGAGCACATCTAAGGAGAAGCATATATCAAGGTGGACATGTTTGGGCTCGTCTGGATTTATGCATTCGACAGGTACATGTACCAATTCATGACCACAGGAGTTGGGTTAAAGAAAAAAATGATAGTTGGAAACCAAAATGGACTTCTTTGCTAGCCGCTGATTCTCGTGTCATGATTTTTTTAAATGCAGATGCCGGAAATTCAGCTGTGTTGGTAATTGTAAATGCTACCGTTCAGGCCTTCCGTGTACATGTTTGTGTATTGGTAACTGTCAGATAATTAGAAGATAAGCAACCTGTCTTTCTAAACAAACTATATATGCATTTGAACTTTTAAAAAGTCAGTAATATCTCTTGTTAAGTCAATAGAAATGATAAAATTTACATTTTTTACATTCTACCGCCATTTTGGGACCGGAATTCACTCTTTTTTTTCATGTAGGTATTGTTTTTTCGTACTTTAGGAACTGTACTTTAAGTTTTATCAAAATGGACATTGGATTATACCTGTTACAAAGGTTTCAAATGATTTACGAAATGTAACCAATTGGACATGACGCCATATGCAAAATGAGCGGTGGCCATCTTGAAAAAATGAGAATTTTTATTGCCAGCAGCTAATTTTTTTTAATTATCATTTTTTCCACCCATATACCGGATTTCATGCTTGTATCACGATTTGCACAATTATGTCCATAATATCTTCCACTATTATTTGAAAGAGTCATCTGTTAGCTATCCATAAATACCACTTTTATAAATTTCCAAGCATTATAAAGGAAGTTACAGTATTTTAAAACTGGGGAATTGGAGGTATAAAATCTTTGTATTGTGCTACCTTAACTAAACAAATACAACCACCTGGTTGCAAATGTACATTGTATAATATATTTGAACAACACACGAAATTAAGTGGCGAGATACCACACGTTTGTGAGTCCGCAATCCTCTGTCAACCTTAAACAATGATGTAACAAAATAACAATGAAACCACACTTTACAAATCATCTGAATGGGATTTAACTTAAGATTCATGCTTCAATAAATACCAAAGAGATATAAATGAATTTTTATTTTAATTGGCAAAATAAAGGCCACGGCTCACAAATTAATCAAACATTAATTCATCATCAATAAAGATGAAACATTAACATGATCATGAATCACAAATGATCAAAATTAACATATTAGCGTGGATCACTGTTGATCAGTTGTAATATTAGAATGGATCACGATTGATCAATTAAAAACTAGCATGAATCACAATTGATCAATTATAACATTAGCATGGATCAAGAATAATCAATTAGAACCATCTCTACAATAAGAGCACTTTATCTTTACTATCCAATACTGACATTGACTTTTAAAATACTGGCCCTGGGAACAGGATATTAGAGTCCATTATGTGAACATGGTGCAAGATTGTTGGCGTTGTGTCGCTTTCCTGCCAATTTTCTTCAGATAGTCCTTCAAGAAATTAGTTGATAATTAATAAAATGAAAATGTTCATTGATCCAACGCTTATGTGTCAAAATATTTCAACATTTGTCCATTAGATAAGGTGTAGAAAGTTTAATTATAGAATCACGATCAAAATTTGAACAGAATATAGCGAATAAAATCTCTTCTTGAGTCATCTTGGAATTTCTACACTTGGTGAGTCATGACGAATCATCATACAACATTTGGTGCAAGGAAATAATATATGTCCATAAAACCTGAAAAATAAATAAAAACAGCAGCAGTATATCGCCAAAATACACGTTGTGAAATCAAGAGGTGGGACGGTGGGTTTTTCTTACATTACATATAAATATATTAATACAAAACCGAGAATTTACTCTGACGAAAAATGTCTGTCTTTTCTTCTTAAATCTCTGAACGCCAATGCAGGCGATATATTGACGTCACAAACGATATTGGTCCGCTAGACCACATGACCCTTTTTCGAGAAGCGTAGTTTGATTTTCAGAAAATTGCAAACCTACATTATAAAGAAACTGTATAAAGAAAAAAAACTCGAATAACAGAAACGGCAGCTTCACAGAGTTAAAGCAATCTATCCCATATTAGGATAGATTGAATTATTCATCAATTCAACAAAAAGCATCTATCAGTGTGTCTGTTATACCTGTACATTTGTAATTGGTTTTCAAACAGATATATTACACTTCCACTTGTATTTTTTCTTCTTCTGTAAATATGTTTGGATTACTGAATATAAAACATTTTATGCAGACATACGTTTTTGTATTATTTTACAGGGACCTGGGAAATAACCGAATTGTAACACTTGACGTAAATCTCTTTAATGGTTTGACGGCTCTGGTTGAATTGTAAGTAACTTGATTCTACAAACAACTGTTGGCCTTCGTGTCATGCTGGTTTGCCATGCAACGATTTAATTTATCTCTTTACTTACTTTTCCATTTTAGTCTACAAATATATTAATGTATGTCAATTTAATTTTCTATTACATGAAAAGTGTACAATTTAAAGATATAACAAATAAGAAGTTTAGATGTATGATATTGCATTGCTGTTATAAGTTAAGTGAATAGGAATTTTGACATCGGATAGGTTTCCCTAAATCTGTTTCTGACAATATAGTTTACAGGAAAAGAGATGACAGAATTCTTATAAAAATTGCAATCAAACTTGCTATGTGTTTCTTTATTCTACATTGGTTAGAGGTATAGGGGCGGTTGAGATCTCACAAAACATGTTTAACCCCGCCGCATTTTTGCGCCTGTCTCAAGTCAGGAGCCTCTGGCCTTTTTTAATCTTGTACGTTTTTTTAAATTTTGGTTCATTTATATGTTTTAGAGTTTAGTGTGACGTCCATTTTCACTGAACTAGTACACAATTGTAATTAGTGGCCAACTGAGGACCACCTCAGGGTGCGGGATTTTCTCGCTGCGTTGAAGACCCATTGATGACCTTCGGCTGTTGTCTGCTCTTTGGTCGGGTTGTTTTTTCTTTGACATGTTCCCCATTTTCATTCTCAATTTTATTAATTAAGAGGAATTGCATTTTCGATCTGGTGCAATATATATTTGTACATTTTTTTAGTAGTACATATTTTAAGAACGATACAATATTTGCACTTTGGACTATTTCAGTTTGATTTCCTTGTATATTGCCACAAAGTTAAAATGAAGATTGTTCGATGCTATTGGATATGTATTAAAGCCATTGATTTTGGGTCTATTTTTAAATTGTCTGCACAATTCCTCAAAATATATCAAATATATTTGATTTTGTATCGTTTCCAAAATATAATGAATAAGAATGTTTTCAAATTGATAAAAGAGTTAAAGTGAATTAAGTAAATTCAGACTTTCTTGTAATATCTATCGTTAATTATTTAGATATAAAGTTAAAACATGCATAAGATATCGATATGTAACGAGATGAAAGTAAAATTTTAAAGTTAATATAAAACATGCATTGATAAATATCCACATATAATGTTATAAAGCTAAAATTAAAATTGCTCTTAAACAGTATTTCATTTGGCAAAGGTGTTGTTTCTTACTACTGAATTAAAAAGGCAGAAATTATCAGACCAATATAACTTCCCAAAAAATATTTTGGTACAATAGATTAAAGGGAAATGGTTATGTAAAATATAGTATAGCTTAAAGTAATGTATGAGGTTCAAACGGAAAACTTAGACAGTTAAGTGAACTAAAAATGTTTTGTCAGCATCTATCGGAGGCTATAGGATCTGCATGCACACAACAACGTTCTACTTAATGCCCTCCCCACTGACTTTGGATCTGTTTACATAACAGGATATATCAAACATGTCAGTAGACCTCACTTAAAAATCTGTCATCACTTTTGAAAAATCTGGTCATTAAATTATTTGAATTCAAATTACAACCTTGATTTTTGATAGATTTAAGAACAGAAATTGAAGATGTTTTCGTCTTATAACAATAATGTAAGACATGAATAAATAATAACTACTAAGTATATATTATATTACGGAAATTTGTCAGTATGTTTGCAATATTAAACAGTTTACAAAACAGATATATTAGACTTCCGTTTGCCAATTATTGCCAATGTTAATCTGTTTGCATGGACAAATATGCCAAACGTAATGCAGAAAAACACGTTAGGATATTTTATACAGAACAGTCAAATTACAAATTCTCCATATCTGGCTGGTGTGCTGTCATATCATACCCTTCCTCTTCTTTTGTTCAATTCTTATAAGTAACATACGTTTTTGAGAAGGCAATATATATTACCACTGTTTTAACTTTTAGAAATCTTTTAAAATTTCCTCATAGATGGTTGAATAACGTTTAATTAATTTTGTATAATGTTTAAAGTCTAACATTTTCGAAAAAAAAACTATAAATAAGGATCGTTTAAATTGATGTAATTGAATAGATTAGACAGCTAATAAAAGTCATCTGAATTTGTCAATTGAGAGGTTATACTATATTCCTTTATGTTTAATATTTTTTTAACTTGACCGGGGACACATAGTTCTTTATGATTGAGATTAACCTTCCTAAAGTAAAATACCCTTATCAATCTAGCGATATACGTTTGCACATTTTGAGAACAACCAAAAAATTGTTCTTCATAAAGCTTTGTATTTGACTTTTTCATTTTTATTTTTTTTTAATATACCATCTGCAATTTAAAGAGAAACGAATAAATTTATTTTTAATTTGATTCGGTAATCAGGACGTTTCGATTTATATAATTGATTTGAATTATCTTAAAGGATTAAATTCCTGTGTAGGTCGTTAAACGCTCCTATCGTTGGATCGGACAAAAAATAACAGAAAACGAACACATATGTTGTAGGATATTATCGACTGGCTTTATACTCGACGTCAGTTTGTTTTATGTATACATCATAAAAGAGGCATGCAATTCAAAATTGTCCCTTTTGTCGTAAATTTTAGTGTGGGGTTTCCCGTGTAAAACTGAAATATCTAAATCCAGGAAAGGACAGTTATTACCGTTTAAATTTGATTTATCTAAGGCAAGTTCCTTTGGGTAAATTTCGGCAGTATGTTTAGAAAGTTCTTGATTATTTAACGAAAAAATATCATCAAGATAACGGTAAGTGTTTTGTTGAATTTTTAATTGAATGCAATTTAGACGGATTTTTACTGAGTTTGGTAATAAACTGTGATTCATAACAGTACAAAAACAATTCCGCTATGAACAGGACGCAATTAGTGCCCATAAGAATACATACAATCTGTCGATAAACTTTGTTGTTGAAGCGTACATAAATATTATCAAGTAGAAAATTAACAGCTTCAAACATCTCGTCACACCTCTAGTAAGTATATCTAGCATATTTACCTTTCCCATTAGAGAAGAAGGCTTTGAATTAGTTGCAGCAAATATATTTGTATTCAAATTTACCAAACGACCATTTAATTAAATAGGAAATCTTGTATTTGATAAGATTGTGTGGAAGTGTAGTGTAAAGAGTTGAAAAGTAAAAACTGTCAAAAAAATCAAAATGACCATCAAAAGCAGGTTATTTATCTAAAGCTTCTAGAGAATATTTTACATTCCAAATATAGTTAATTCCACTATTTTCATATATTTTATTTCAAAAGTTTATGATTAGTTATTTGATAGTTAAGGAACTAGTTAAAAACACTGAAAGATCAGCTGTAGAACACTTACTAGAGGCCGAGATGAAACGATAGTTTACTGTTTTTTGTAAAGTTTGTGTAACCAATACATAGTATGGAACTTCTAAGTTCAGAAGGGGCCTTCAGCTGTGATGTCCCTATGATATATTTGTTTACTATACGACTCTCTATGAAGCGCACGGACTTCAATGTAGATAAATTTAAAATTTCATGCTTAAGAACGTCCGTGTAGTATTTACGGCATTGACTTGTTTTTCTGAAAATAGGCGTTTTACAGCTGACCATGCGGTATGGACTTTGCTCATTGTTGAAGGCCGTACGGTGACCTATTTTTTTTAATTTCAGTGTCATTTGGTCTCTTATGGCGAGTTGTTTCATTGACAATCAAACCACATCTTCTTTTTTGTATTATTCACTCTATTATTTAGTTCTGAATTATTCTCAAAATGTGATATTCGAATATCCACAACCTTCATACATTTATTTAGATAAGAATCAAGAGATTTTCTATCATATTTTACCGTTTACACCAATTTTTACAAAACGAGGAGAGAGCGTCTTTTGTGACCTGACTACACTGTTTCCAATCTATTTTAGATGGAGACCGATATTTTGTTCCTTTTTAAAAATAGATTTTAACCTCTTTGTCTTGGAAGATATTGAGGTCCCCATAATAACATGGCCTAAGGGGTTATATCTAAACTTCGTCGATTTACAGTTTCAAGTTTAAGGAGTATTGTTTTTTTTTACACTGACGTCTGATGTTACTGACATATCACTAAAAAACTTCTGCTTGGTTTTTTGTGTGTTTACGAAATAATAGGTGGTTCTGTCTATTTGTCCATATTCCATATTTCGTAATATTGTTTGGCGTGGCTCGGTACTTTGACATTCCGCGTTGTGTTATTTTCCTATGTTCCGTGTCTTAATGTCACTTCAGTTTTAATAGTAATTAAATTATCACACACTATTGACTACTGTATCCCTTTTTTGACATTTTTACCTATTACGTCTGTTTGTTGTATTCGACCATTGTTGTAAATATAGTGGAATTACATGCTATTGTCATACTAGTGAGAGGTTCAGCTTGATTTCAATAAAAACCAGGTTTAAATAATTATTTTCTTTATAAGGAAATGTCCGGACTAACGTAGAAATATGACAGTTGTTTTAAATTCGTTTGATGTGTTTGAGCTTTTGATTGAGCCATTTGAAACGTGACTTACCAGTGCTGAATTTTTCTCAGAGTTAGGTAGTTTTTGGAATTTTAGTGTCATAGTCATTCATGAAAAATATGCATTGAATTATGAATATATGTTAGTATGTATACAATATTTCATTCAGTTTTCACAGATATACCATTCTATTATTTTTTCCTATTTTCCAAGGTAAATATTTACATTGATGAATATACCATATTATATTAATGCAAACATTCGTAAATGCAAACAAATTGATATTGGCAATAAACTGGCCAACGGAAGTCTAATATATTCGTTTGTAAACTAGTTGATATATATTGTACATAAAGGCAAGAGTAATATACCGGTGTTCAATAGTCATAAATCGATTGAGAGAAAACAAATCCGGGTTACAAACTAAAACCGAGGAATAAACATCAACTATTAGAGGAAAACAAAGGAACAACAGGAACACTGAAGTCCAACAAAAACAAACGCCAACATACATAGAAACGAACTATTTGATAATAAACTGCCATATTCCTGACTTGGTACAGGACATTTTAAGAAAAATGGTGTGTAGCACGTGATTTAATGGCTCGCCAAACCTCCCGCTTTATGACAATGTTAAAAAAAATCACTAAAAAGACAATACTACGTGACAGAAATACAGCACAAACTCACGCAAGAACATTCATCACAGAGAAATGCACAAACATATAAAACAATAGTCTTCACAAAATGCAAACCGCAAAACAAGAACGAACATATTCAATCAACGACAGACACCACCGGATATGTCAAACAGTGACGCGCTTACGTAACTAACATGTAATCTCGAACATTTACAGATATTTTCCCAATACTTGTCCAAACAATTGTCATGACAATGTTGGTATTGAAAGGCAATTTTATAATTATTTGGACTACAAACGATAAAACATAACACATTATCAAACCGAAACCACAACAGAAACATCAAAAATAAATACGTGAATGTTGGATGTACAGAATACCGAGACACGCTGTATAGCAATGCAAATTCTCACTCGGTATAACAGTCATATTCGGGAGTACGTCACGTTCGGTACTTAACAGACAGACGACATTGATGTTAAACCACAATCGAAGACGTGGTAAAAAAGTCATTTTTTAGTTTAGACACAGCTACATCGTATAGATCAACAATTCGTTAAGGTGTCCATAAAAATGTACGGAGTTTCATTTCAAATCTTTACTCTGTTGGAGCAGTGTCTGCGTGCACACTCCTGTAAAAATACGATTTGATTATTGATTTTATTTTGACATTATTTTGAAAGTTTACAAATAAGATTTATATAAAATGCACCCATAAAGGATGGGGATTTTAAGTACTGGTGTAAAATTGCGCGTTTGAAATTCGCAAAGGTAGACATGAAATAATTTTGTCGTTTAAAGTATGACGGGATAAATTACTTAATAAATACATAATATTTAGCTGTCTGAAGACTAGATTTTTTAGTCGAACATTGTATTTTGAAAAAATCACTTAAGTCATGCATGAGCTATAAGCTTTTTGTAGACATTTATTACATTGTTTGCAATGAATAACCGTGATTTCCCAGCGAAATAAAAACTGATCATTTCACATGTGAAATAAACTCGATTATTTCACGCCCCTAACGTCATACAACAATGTTGTTTCTACTGTATTTCTATTAAAAGGCCCATTGTAAACGTAATAAAAAGAATAACAAATCAATTAATTCAAGTATCGAGAAATATTGAACTCGTGATTGACCAACACTGATAATTAACGTATATGCTACACCGCATTCGTGAATTAATGGGTTGTTTTGTCACTTGTTGCATATTTGTCTAATTAGAAATTTTGTATTCTCAGCAGTAAAACGGTTTTTCTTTGGCAAAGTTATCTTTACCTAATACTGAATGAAAAAGGTAAAAACTTATCAGACCAATATCAATTTACCAAAAATATGTAAGTGAAATAAATAAAAAGTAAATGGTTATGCAAAATATAATATAGCGTAAATTAATAAGTGAGGTTGAAATGGAAAACTTAGGTAGCTGAACTGAAACTGTTATGTCTGCATTTTTCCCGGGCTGTCATCTGCATGCATACAACAACGTCATCCTTAACGTCATGGTCACCGAGTATGCAACTCATAAAATGGCGTGATAAATGAAACACGTCAGTAGACCTCACTTCAAATCTGCAAACACTATTGTAAAAGATGGTGTTTGCATTATTTGTATTCAAATTCCTCATTGATATGCGGTTATACTGACTAAAACAACCTCGATTTTTATTTACTTGAGGGCAGATATTGAAGATGTTTTCGTCTAATAATAATGTAAGCCATAGATGAAAAACAACTTTATAAAATATTGTGAAAATCTGCATGTATGTTGTCAATATATATCAACCAGTTAAAAAAACATATGTACTAGACTTCCGTTGGCCAATAACATGAATAACTGCAATGACGAATACCATAACTGTACTAAAAAATGTTACTAGTTTTATGTCGTATTATATCAACCTCTCCTTTTATTAAGTTTTTTTTTTCAAGTATCACAAGTTTTTGAGAAAGCAATATATATATAATCAATGTTTTCATTTTTTTTTGAAAACTTTCCACCAAGATTTTAGAATATGGATTTATTGAGTTTGTTTAATGGTTAAAAATTACCATTTTTATGAAAATAAAAAAAGCGTTTGAATTGATCATAATGAATAGATCAGATAACTGAATGTCATCAATTGCAATTGTTTTCAAAGATATATTAATTTGTGTCAATTGGATTTAGTATTACAAGTTTATTTAACAATATGAAAGAGAAAAAAAGACTTTCGTTTTATGTTATTGAATAACTGGCATAATGTAAGGGGTAGAATTTATTCAACAGAGAGGTTTGCCTATACATTAATATGTTTAGGACAAGATAGTTTACATGAGGAAAAATGACAGAATTCTAAATCAATTGAAAACTAAACATTAAACAATGGCAACAGTAGTTTACCGATATTCAAACGTCATAACGTCAATTGAGCGAAAACAAATCCGGGTTACAAACTATAACCGAGGGATACACATCAACTACAAGATGAAAACAAAGGAACAAAAGGAACTCTGAAGTGAACAAAATACAAACGCCAACATACACAGAAGAATAAAGAGAAATAACATTTTTGATCTGGTGCAATGCATTTGTACACTTATTTTAGTAGTTCAAAACGATACACAATGCACATTGGTCTATTTCAGTTTGACTTACTTGTATATTGCCCAAAAATCAAATGAAGCTATTTAATATTTATTGTAGCTTTTTCTATTTTTTTAAAACTTTCTGAACAATTCCTCAATATATATATATATATCACAATTAGTATCGTTTCTTGGAAATAATTAATAAAAATGTTAGAAAATTGACAAAACAGTTTAAATGATAAAAAGTGAATTCAGATCTTCTTGTAATATGTCATATCTCATATATATATGAGCAGATACGACAGAATTTCGAATAAAATTTGGACCAAACCTTGCTTAAAAGGAAAAGAACTTAGCTAACTGGAGCATGGATAACAAACTGATCATTATAATTGCGATTAAACTTTCAAAATTATAAGGCTTTGTATATGACTTTTTTCATTTCTTTTCTCCTTTTCAAAACCCTTCTGAAATTTTAAAGAGAAATGTATAAAATTTCGTTTCAATTTGACTTGGTATTATTTCTAAGAAATTATTGATAATTGAAAGGAATAGAAAAATAAGGACTTTCAAGTTCATGTTTTTGGACTGCTGATTAAGTTCCTTAAGTTATAGGAAAAGGAGTTTTGACAACGGAGAGGTTTATCTGTATCTGTTTAGGACGAGAGAGTTTTGGTCAGTTGTCTATGTCACAAATGTTCTTAACAAAAGAGTTTTCCTATTTCTTTTGATGACAAGATTGTTAACCCTGATCGAGAAAGACAAACCATTTGAAACCAATATTACTTCCAACAAATCCTATGGTACCAAAAGAAGAAATCGTGTTTTGAAATATAATATACGAGTCGAGGTATGTTAGTGCTAAACCAAACAACTTAGGTAACTGGGTTAACAAGTTTAAACTGATTTTCCAGTCAGAATCATTTTGAAAATAATGCCGAATTACACACAAGGAAACCATTCTGCAAGACATAATATTTCAGTTAAGGATTGTATACGCTTAACACGTGACAATTTAGATAATCGAAATAAAAATTATGGATAATATTTTGCCAGCATAACTTTGTTGTCTGCTTGGACATAATTCCATTTAATTTTAACCATATCTTCCCTCGAGATTGAGATGATGACAAGAGGGATAAATATCGAGGACAGACGACGCAAATTAAAATATGCCATCACCGGTTACGACGAAGCTGGTGTAAATTCTGTTTCTGAGATAATTTGCTGTTTATTCAAAGTTATAATCGATTATATGGTTAAACTGTCTGAAGACCAAATTTAAAAAAAAATTTTTAAGTCGAACATCAAATTGTTATATTTTGCATAAATCAATTAGGTCATACATGAAAAATAACTTTTTGTTGTATTAATTATTTACATCTGTCAGTAAGTATGCAATATTTCAACCAATTTTCAAACAGATGTACTCCACTTTCATTGGTCTTCTTTTTCTAAGGTAAATGATAAGGTGGTGAATACGAAACGTTTGTGATTCCGCAATCTTTTGCCAACCTTAAACAAAAATGTAACAAAATAACAATGAGAACACACTTTACAAATCCTCTGAGAGGGATTTATTCATTACACCAACAAGAAGCATCTGTCAGTGTGTAATACCTGTAATTGGTTTTCAAACACATATACTCCACTTCCATTTGTCGTCTTTTTCTATGGTAAATATGTTTGAATTGATGAATACAAAATATTTTATACTGAAATACTCTTTAAAAAATATTATTTTACTGGTACATGTCTGACAACCAAATTGTAACACTTGACGTAAATCTCTTTAATGTTTTGACAGCTCTGACGGAATTGTAAGTTACTTGATTTACATACAACTGTTTGACTTCATGTCATGTTGGTTTGCCACGCAATGATTTAATTTATTTGAAGTTTTTTTTTCCATTTTCGTCCACGGATATTTTAATTTGTGTCAATTTCATTTTCTATTACATGAAAAGTGTACAATTTAAAGAAATAACAAATAAGGACTTCAGATATATGATATTGCATTGCTGTTATAAGTTAAGTGGATATAAATTTTGACAATGGAGGGGTTACTTCGTATCTGTTTAGGACAATTTACTTGACAGGAAAGACAGGAAAAGAGATGACACAATCAAAATTGAGACCAAACCTTAGTTAAGAGAAAAGGCATTTTGACCTAGTGCAATTTTTTGGTACATATTGTTAGAAAGATACAATATTTGCACTTTGGACTATTACAGTTTGAATTACTTGTATTTGCCCAAAAAATAATTGAATATCTATAATTATAGCCGTTTATTTTTCCTCTTTGTTTTTAACTGTTTGCACAATTCGTCAAAAAATATATAAATAAATAGTTATGATCGTTTCTAAGAAATTATCAATTAACATGTTAGCAAATTGATAAAACAGTTTAGTTGAATTAAGTGAATTCAGACTGTCTTGTTATATGTCCTATCTTTTGTTTATTATCTGGATTTTATGTTAAGAGGAAACATGCATTAACACCTTTCGAAATGTAATGATATAAAGCTAAAATTAGTTTTTTTTCAATTACAGCTGTAAAACAGTATTTAAGGTAGCACAATACAAAGATTTTTTACTTCCAATCTCTAACCTTTAAAATGCTGTAACTGTCTTAAGGTAGCTTCCGACACTAAGGGAGATGGTTCCCTGTTTTAATCTTAGGATATATCGCCCATATATCTGAGTCACGGTAACAGTTCTGTTGACTTCTGGTGATAACGTGTGTAAAAAACTTACAGCTGATCGGACGGAAGAGATAAATGTTTATCAAAAAGAATAGATTCATGCGTTCTTTTATAATGAAGAATATGAATAGCTTCAGCCTGAAAGTTCACACAGTCTTAAATTATTCTCAATTTATAAGATCTTTGTGAGTTGGAGAAATTCAGCGTCCGATCACAGTGACCTTTCGTTTGACGAAATTAATCTGGAAAGAAGGTCGACGGCTAGCTCTGGCTCACCACCTAGCGCAGAATCTGTTCGTTAAGATGTATGACAGTCCCCTGCGGATGCTGTCTGCAAAGGGAAATACGACCTTGGACCAGGAGCTGGAGGCTGTGTAGCATTTTGTCCATACCATATCGTAGTAGCTGCAGTGCATGTAACCTGCATATCATCAGGTCATGCACATGTAACAGCGTAGAAACCAGGAAAAGAAATGGAACTGGTGGATTTGTGATCAATTCAAAAACTGCAAATGGTAAGAGATTTAAATTTTCTCTTTTAGAATATCTTTACACATTTTACTGGGTGGAGAAGGTGTATGGTTTTATGTCTTGTATAAATGAACCTGCCCCACACCTCTCTTTTTCTTTCTTCCATTCCCCTCTATTATGGTCTGGGGTTCATGTGGTTTGAGGGTAAAAAGCATTATTTTGAGGGGAAGTACTGCCCAAATTTTTTATGAAGCTGGACTTAGTCATTTTTTTTAAATTTTGCCCCTGAAAGTTATTTATTATTTTTGCAATGAACAGAAAGACATCTATGCATAAGGGGCTTATTAGTTTTGCATACAAAAGGGGAGGATTATTTTGTAAATAATTATTTGGTAGCAATTTATCATAAATGAAATTAGAATTGAAAAAAGAAAACAAATACAGTCACAACCATGACAATGATTCATTTACAGAAATAAAGTTTTACAAACTCAAAATATTAGTTGTCTTTATCTTATAATCAGAATTTTCATATTAATTCATCTATTGCATGTGACCATAGACCAAACTTGTGGTCTGATGCCTTGCAGATTTAGTCATTTAAAACACATTTAAAACACACCTAGAATGATTTGCAGAATGCAGGATAATGCATGAAGGCACAAAAAAAAATAGGAAGGGGCACCCACCCTCCATTCCCTCACTCCACATTATTAGAAATTTATATGAGTCTGTGATCTATAAGAATAAAAGCAAACATGAATTTACAATCATATTATATAAATATAAATTAAACAAACAATTGCATATATTCCAAATAGAATTATGAACTCAAGTATAAATAGGTTATAGTTTATCTAATTAACCAATATGCAGACTGACATTTCATATCATATTTTTCAGGAATGATACATGCAGGAATTGGTGCCACACATTTTACCAATTTCCTTAATGGTTTTAATGTACTTTCTGTGAATTCATCAACCATATATAAATAAAAAGGAGAATGAAACTGGAAAGAAAATATTTGCAGTTGCAAAAGAATACTGTAATTAATTCAGGAGAAGAAACAGTTTTAAACATGGTTAATATAATGAGTAGTTGGAAGGTAATTAAATCATTAGTTATATATTTTCAAAGTTTTTTTTTTATAATTTTATAAAGTAGATATGAAGTATAATGAGGTCCATAATCATATTCATATTTGCCCTAGCAGTCATAAAAATGAATTAACAGATCTTGGTAATAACTTTTCAGGTTAAGGGTCAAGTTTTCAAATTAATTTTGTGGTAAGGCAGTGTTGTATATACTTAAAGACCTTCATGTATAGATCATGACAGAATTTGTTTCGACAAAAGTATTGAACTAGAATTATTTACATTTGTATTTATTAAATGAATTTTATATTTATGGATAATTTCAACAAATTTAATGAAACCAAATTAGTTTTGAAAGCCTTTTATTATTATTACAAATTTAATTGTTAACAGCCTGAGTTTCCAGTTAATTTTAAATGTAATATGTCTTAGCTATAGTATTTGAACACTGCATGTTCTTTCATTTTACATTTGATACTACTTTTTTTCGTTAGGTTGAGGCCAGTTTTGTTGCAGAATGGCATATTTTTGGTACTGGTTGGACCTATGAAAGTAATACAGGTAAATTTATTGAATTTAGATATATATAGGCTTTAACTTTATTAATAGAAAAGATATTCCCAAATATCAAGGTCAAAGTGGACATTGTAGATGCTATACACCCTTGTGAAATCTGTAGAAGCAACAGTCTTCTATGGTGAGAGGATGCCATACTTTGCAATGCTCTTGTCAGATCGTGCAAACTGATGTACACAGATGACTCTCAGAGTCTCAGTTAGTAACTCAGCTTCAAGGCAAAAGAAGGTCACCGTGATCCACATTTTACACTATTGATTGTACTTTATTTTATTATTTAAATATAAAATATATTATCATGACTGCCACTGGTTCCTATGTGCCACAACGAAGATAACTATGTGATGTAGTACTTATGTTTATCACAAACTTGGTCACTTGGTGTATATGTAACTTTATACCAAAAAGAACAGTTCCACTGTATTGATTTACAGTGTAAGGTAAATGGTCAAGGTCACATCTATAAAATATATTATACCTTGAATTGGCTTTTGTATAGGACACTATAATGCTCCCTATATTGTCACTTATATTTCATTCCAAATTGTCATTATACATAAAAAAAAAAACACATCATATGCAGAAGCAATATACTGTTGCATACCCATCAGGTGACCTAATTATTTTCAATCACTTCAAAAACCTGGCTATATATCACATTATGAGTGTCTTTGTTAGTCAGGTATATAATCTTTTTAAACTGATGTTTTAATGCATGATTGGATTAATTTTGCACTATAATATTATATTTATCACCTTTTCATTTATGATAAATAAATTAAACTTTCAGGTAAATGCAGCATCAGAACGTTCCCCAGGAAAATTTACGCTGAAAGTTTGGGAAAGTGAAGAAGAAATTGGAGAGGCAAGGAGATAACCAGAAAACACAGAATTTAAAAGAGAAGAATAGAAATAAAAAGAATAGAAAGAGGCCCCCACGTACATTGTAGTTCAAATGTTAAAAAAGGAACAACATATGATATAGGAATTGAAGTAAATGCTTGCTTTAGTGCTTGTGACATGCAGCAAATTCCTCCTCATATTCTTTATAATAAGCAAATTTACAGATCTAACATTGTTGGGTTGATGTTTAGACGAGTTGTATATATATATATATATATATCTGTTGTAGGGTTGTCACTGACTCAGACGTACTTATGAATATAATTATTTTCTGTGACTGTATCTTACATTAATTTGTAGGATCCTTTACTATAGATAATTTAGCTGATCTGTAACAATAACATCTTCATGCCTTATATATCATGTACTGTAGTACGCCGCTAGATTAAAACTGACGTGGAAAGGTAACACATGCCCACCGAAAGCTCTTTTTTTAGAGCCCAGGTGGTCGTGTGGTCTAGCGGGACGGCTGCAGTGCAGGCGATTTGGTGTCACGATATCACAGTAGCATGGGTTCGAATCCCGGCAAGGGAAGAACCAAAAATTTGCGAAAGCAAATTTACAGATCTAACATTGTTGGGTTGATGTTTAGACGAGTTATATATATATATATATACATAATGTACACAGCCATGTATCACCATCATTGCTGGTGATCTGATGGATAAATCTGTTGTAGAGTTGTCACTGACTCAAACGTACTTATATATATATAGATCACTTTTTACATTTTGATTTTCAAGTAAGACGTCCTTCAAGAAAGAGTAACATCACTCATGCAGTAGCTGTCAGTGGATCAAACCTATTCCAGGGATATAATATGTGAAGATGTGACATTTTAAATGAAGCGAGCAAAATAACTGGCATTTATTTTTCACTAATGCTATTAATAGTAATATGATATATCTGACTGGTAGCAACCTGTAGTATTCAATAAGGAAGGATTGACAATTTTGAATGAGAACAAAGTGAACTCTAATTATGATATGACTATCAATCAGTATTTGACTGAATCAGAGGAGTAAACTATAAACATAGTTTAAAATATAACAGTCTCTATGTTTCCTCAATTATTGAGGCATTTAAAATAAAGAAACCTTTGAAAAAGTTATAATTTTATATTTTTTTGGTTATGTAACTATGATAACTGAAAATATATAATGTATTATCATTATGCTTCATCAAACTTTAATCATTAATATAGGACATGGTGAAAAAGTCTTGACACTTTTTTAATCCATTTACTGTTGTCTATGAATCGATAATTGAAAAAAAGTAGGGAGATTTTGGCAAACTTTCGACTTATCTATTTTGCTCATTTTTGACCACAGTAATGCTTATATAAGCTACATTACAGTGTAACATAATATAAATGTGTTTACATTTACATAGAAGCCATGTGTTGTAGCTCTGAAATAATGGTATTTGATCTCTTTTTGTCTGTTAGGTAGTAACTCTTGCACATCAGAACGATGCAAAAACTTGAATTTTCCAACTTCTTGTCCTGTTGCCATGGTAACCATTGTTCGTAGAGACACAAAAATGCTTTCATTTCATTGTCATTTGGAACTGTATTATTCTGTGTAAGTTTAACAAAGGACATGACAACATGTGTCACACTTTTTACACTGATTTTGAAAGATATATAAATAACAGCTGTTGATCACTGTCGTTAGGGGTCAAAAAAACGTTTTTCAGTCAAAAAATAGTCTGGTGACCCATATTTTTTTATTATATTATTTTAAAGCTCATTGTTATGACCATCATCTGTCAAATTTAAAAAAAAATCATTGGACCATTTTTTTGGAATTTTCAGAAAAATAGAAATTTTTAACAAAATCTGTGTTTTTTGTGTGCAGCAGTGTTAATAAAATTGGAGCCGAAATTAATGAATATGAATAAAACTGCAATTATTTGTGTTTTATTTACATTTTTAATAATAATGTTGTAATAAATGAAGAACAACCTTTCAAAATACTTTCAAAAGCTTGAAAAAAAATCCAGGTTTTTTACATCAGGTATGTATTTATGCATACCTGTAATGTACCAACTTTGGTGGCCGTTACCATGGAAACAAGTCTGGTGACATACTATTTTTAACTCAAATTTTTATAGAGGCCATTGCATAGTATATGTATGCAAATTTAAAGAAAAATTCAATGGGGAAAACAAATTGCTATATCTGTAGGGTGCCACCTTAAAACTGCATATAAATTAATAAAAGAGGTATACATAGATAGATAAAAGATTAATCTTTTATATGAATGCAATATTTTTGTTTTGCAATCATTATGTAATTAACTATTATGCAATTAGTGGCAAAATCTTGGTCAGTTCACTTGAATTAATTTAGCTCTTTCGTCTCTATAAGAATACAGGAAATTTTAACGAAATCTTAATCAACACAGCAGGAGCTACAAAAGGTGTCTCAAATTGTCGCTATCGTATTTTATTCTCTCATAAATCTGTAATTAGTGTAAACATCCTTACCACATAAAAGAAGATAATGTTTGATTAGCTGTAAAATTGATCTATACGTTCTATCCGAAATCTGAGACACTATTCTGTAGGTAATGGCTCTAGGAACAACATATAATAAAATCAGCCATCTAGGGTAACCATGAAGAAGCTAATTTCAATTGAAACTGGAAATTTCTTGTAGACACAGTTAACATTATAATTGATTACATTATTGTTGTATAAAACTAACATTGCATTATAGTGGAAGATATAAGCAAAATCAAGGGAATTGTGCAAATGATGAAACAAGCATGAAAATTAGCCAACAAATTTTCTAAAATGGCTGATTTTTTCCAGATTGAAATACTTATTTTTCTGGATAACGTTTTCTTTGACCTTCTCTGAGTAAAAAATATTACCAGGTTTGGTAGATACCTTCTAAACATGTGACGTTTATACTAGAAATTAATATTTGATCTGTTCTTGGTTTGCGCATGCGTGAAAATGTTACAAAATTCACACACAAACATTTGAATTATTTATTACATGCTTAGCGCTTTTGAATTATTAATGATGTAATAAATTTGTTTGATGACATTTTTTAAGGTTATGATACACATGCGTTTAACAATTTCGCGCATGCGTAAACAATTATTAATAAAGAACGAACTACACGTACTGCAAGGGCACAATGATGGAAATCATAGTCCATCTAACAGATGAGGATTTGAATTTCTTAAACATATCTTGATCGTCATTCATTCCTCTAAGCATCAAGGTTCTGTTCGAGTATAAAGTGTTGCTTTTGATGCAACTGTTTGAAAACACGATCTTTCAGTTGCAATAATCAAGCATTCGATGGATAAGATGAAAAAGGTTGTTAACTTTCTAAATATCGGGCAAACAGTTGGAATGGCAAGACTTGTATGAAGAACATACGTTTACCGTCATATTTGGTGGTTTGTACATTAAAATGGCTTGTTTGGCGTATTAAACATGTTAAATTATAATCCTGGTGCCTTTGGTGACTATTTTAAAATTCAGAGTGATATATTGCGTGATAGTGGATGGATATGTGTTCCACTAAAGCCGATATTGCAACACCTAGAATAGCAGATGCTTTCGTGTATGTTCAAATGTAATCAGGAATAGACACGCGCATCAGATAACTTCATATGTGGTTTTCATGAATTGATAATGCCAGCCGTTATGGAAGCGTTAACACAGGACATATAGTTCTTGACTCTGTTGTGTTCAAGTATGACTGTGATCAACGGGTGTAAGGAAAGAGAGTCATATCGACCACAGTTTAATTTCTGGCGTTCATTAATGAATAAAGAACTTCATATTCCTTCGGTAGTATGCTCATTGCACGAGTCAGATATCGTTATTTACAAACAGTCCATATCAAACATGATACCAATGTTGGTCTTGATAGTGTCAATCATGCTCGATGGTTACCCATCCATTTCCAAGATATGGCTTCCCTTAAACAACATCACTCACATGTGGCAAGGAAATTTGCAAATGGTAATGTTTACTGATTTCTTATATTACAATTCATTAGACACAAACACAGAATAATAAGTCGTGAACGGCGATGTTGGTACCATACGTTTAATCGAAGATCCCTTCGAGACGATAGCTGGTAGCTGGACCAGAAGTCAGTAGACATGTTAGATGAATTTGAAAGATTTAGTGGTTTGAGTCATTCTACAACAGAAGAAAGACGTCATGAAGACTCTACGAAGACACAAAAGTATTTCTTCGAAAAACTTTTAAGGCTTTCTAAAGTGATGAACAAGTTTGAAAATCCATTTCTAGAAGAGTCGTCAGATTTGTACAAAAGTTACTCTTTTAAGGAAATTGTTGATTCAGAAGTAGGTAAGATGTGTATATAAACTCCAATATATTGTGTCCAAACAGCACTATCTTTTGAAGCAAATGCGAAACGAAAGAGAATCTGCTTTTTTTAACCAGATGAAAAAGAACATTTCCATATAAGAGCCGTAAAATGAAACTGGAAATTTCTTTGTCAAAAAGCAAAGCTAGAGAACCTGAACACTGATTGCGATCTCTTTTTAGATTGTTTATTTCTTCTTTAGCCATTAAAACCAAACTGCTCCTCCGTCTATGTGTCAGGATGTGGTATTAAATCGCAGCAATTTGGTATACTTGAAATATTCTGCGATTTGCCATCAACTGATCCAAATTCTGACGCATTTGTCGTTGATAGGGCAGCAATGGTTAATTTATTGCCACCACGTGCACTTGGGGCAAACATATTTGATGGTTACGTAAATTATATCATACTGCCTTACATAAATCTTCCTTCGATAAGTATCCAAGAATAGACATCGATTTGTTGTTAATAGATTAATTATTTAAAAGCTGGGACGAAAACAAAAGGCAAAGTACTGGTGCTAGACGGAAAGTTGTTGGTTCTGGTAGATTGTCAAGGGTTTGGAGTAGTTTTCTCTGTGAATATGATAACAATACGGAATTGTTCAAGTTTCTTGCCGACAGAATTGCTTCTTTAGAGACTAATGAAAATGCTTATGCTACTCAAGTTGAAAATGTACTTTGCAATTGCAATACGGACACTTCCCAGCTATCCCCTTGTAATCGTGAAAAAGCCGGTACACAAAAGATTGTCCATGATAAGCATGCTGCTAATAATGGTGGTAAAAGTAATTTTAAGTAGTACTGACATAGATGTAGTAGTATTATGAATCGCAGTGCTCGCAACATTAGGTGTGGACAAATTGTGGATAGGTTTTTGAAGGAATAAATACTTTTGACAGCTTTCTGTACATTTCATATGAAATGCGTTTGGTCCTTGTGTAGCAGATTTTCCTTTCTGTTATGCATTTAGTTGGTGTGATACTGAGTCGGCATTTCATCGGAAAGTGAAAAGGTCAGCTTGGCAGACATTGGAAGTATTCACAGATGTAACGGACATTTTTGCCCGATTTTGTATGAAGACACAGACATGGACATCAAAGAAGTATTTGTTTGCATCATGTACGGAAACATCACCGTTTGCTGTTAATGAGGTACGATTAAAACCGTTTTCAAGGAAGCAGCGGTCTTATTAAGTTATTCCGCCTACCACAAAATCATTATGATAACCTGTGGTAGGCGGAATAGCACCATAAGACCGCTGCTTCCTTGTAAACGATTTTAATCTTCTGGAGCACATCTAAGGAGAAGCATATATCAAGGTGGACATGTTTGGGCTCGTCTGGATTTATGCATTCGACAGGTGCATGTACCAATTCATGACCACAGGAGTTGGGTTAAAGAAAAAAAATGATAATTGGAAACCAAAATGGACTTCTTTGCTGGCCGCTGATGATCGTGTCATGATTTTTTTAAATGCAGATGCCAGAAATTCAGCTGTGTTGGTAATTGTAAATGCTACCGTTCAGGCCTTCCGTGTACATGTTTGTGTATTGGTAACTGTCAGATAATTATAAGATAAGCAAAGCAACCTGTCTTTCTAAACCAACTATATATGCATTTGAACTTTTAAAAAGTCAGTAATATCTCTTGTTAAGTCAATAGAAATGATAAAATTTACATTTTTTACATTCTGCCGCCATTTTGGGACCGGAATTCACTCTTTTTTTCATGTAGGTATTGTTTTTTCGTACTTTAGGAACTGTACTTTAAGTTTTATCAAAACTGGCATTGGATTATACCTGTTACAAAGGCTTCAAATGATTTACGAAATTTAACCAATTGGACATGACGCCATATGCAAAATGAGCGGTGGCCATCTTGAAAAAATGAGAATTTTTTATTGCCAGCAGCTAATTTTTTTTAATTATCATTTTTTCCACCCATATACCGGATTTCATGCTTTTATCACGATTTGCACAATTATGTCCATAATATCTTCCACTATTATTTGAAAGAGTCATCTGTTAGCTATCCATAAATACCACTTTTATAAATTTCCAAGCATTATAAAGGAAGTTACAGTATTTTAAAACTGGGGTATTGGAGGTATAAAATCTTTGTATTGTGCTACCTTAACTAAACAAATACAACCACCTTGTTGCAAATGTACATTGTATAATAAATTTGAACAACACACGAAATTAAGTGGCGAGATACTACACGTTTGTGAGTCCGCAATCCTCTGTCAACCTTAAACAATGATGTAACAAAATAACAATGAAACCACACTTTACAAATCATCTGAATGGGATTTAACGTAAGATTCATGCTTCAATAAATACCAAAGAGATATAAATGAATTTTTATTTTAATTGTCAAAATAAAGGCCACGGCTCACAAATTAATCAAACATTAATTCATCATCAATAAAGATGAAACATTAACATGATCATGAATCACAAATGATCAAAATTAACATATTAGCGTGGATCACTGTTGATCAGTTGTAATATTAGAATGGATCACGATTGATCAATTAAAAACTTAAGCATGAATCACAATTGATCAATTATAACATTAGCATGGATCAAGAATAATCAATTAGAACCATCTCTACAATAAGAGCACTTTTTCTTTACTATCCAATACCGACTGTTAACATACTGGTCCTGGGAACAGGATATTAGAGTCCATTATGTGAACATGGTGCAAGATTGTTGGCGTTGTGTCGCTTTCCTGCCAATTTTCTTCAGATAGTCCTTCAAGAAATTAGTTGATAATTAATAAAATGAAAATGTTCATTGATCCAACGCTTATGTGTCAAAATATTTCAACATTTGTCCATTAGATAAGGTGTAGAAAGTTTAATTATAGAATCACGATCAAAATTTGAACAGAATATAGCGAATAAAATTCTCTTCTGAGTCATCTTGGAATTTCTACACTTGGTGAGTCATGACGAATCATCATACAACATTTGGTGCAAGGAAATAATATATGTCCATAAAACCTGAAAAATAAATAAAAACAGCAGCAGTATATCGCCAAAATACACGTTGTGAAATCAAGAGGTGGGACGGTAGGTTTTTCTTACATTACATATAAATATATTAATACAAAACCGAGAATTTACTCTGACGAAAAATGTCTGTCTTTTCTTCTTAAATCTCTGAACGCCAATGCAGGCGATATATTGACGTCACAAACGATATTGGTCCGCTAGACCACATGACCCTTTTTCGAGAAGCGTAGTTTGATTTTCAGAAAATTGCAAACCTACATCATAAAGAAACTGTATAAAGAAAAAAAAACTCGAATAACAGAAACGGCAGCTTCACAGAGTTAAAGCAATCTATCCCATATTAGGATAGATTGAATTATTCATCAATTCAACAAAAAGCATCTATCAGTGTGTCTGTTATACCTGTACATTTGTAATTGGTTTTCAAACAGATATATTACACTTCCACTTGTATTTTTTCTTCTTCTGTAAATATGTTTGGATTACTGAATATAAAACATTTTATGCAGACATACGTTTTTGTATTATTTTACAGGGACCTGGGAAAGAACCGAATTGTAACACTTGACGTAAATCTCTTTAATGGTTTGACGGCTCTGGTTGAATTGTAAGTAACTTGATTCTACAAACAACTGTTGGCCTTCGTGTCATGCTGGTTTGCCATGCAACGATTTAATTTATCTCTTTACTTACTTTTCCATTTTAGTCTACAAATATATTAATGTATGTCAATTTAATTTTGTATTACATGAATAGTGTACAATTTAAAGAAATAACAAATAAGGACTTTAGATGTATGATATTGCATTGCTGTTATAAGTTAAGTGAATAGGAAGTTTGACATCGGATAGGTTTCCCTGTATCTGTTTATGACAGTATATTTTACAGGAAAAGAGACGACAGAATGCTTATTAAAATTGAAAGCAAACTTGCTATGTGTTTCTTTATTTTACATTGGCTAGAGGTATAGGGGGTTGAGATCTCACAAAACATGTTTAACCCCGCCGCATTTTTGCGCCTGCCTCAAGTCAGGAGCCTCTGACCTTTGTTAGTCGTGTATGTTTTTAATTTTAGTTCATTTATATGTTTTAGAGTTTAGTGTGACGTCCATTTTCACTGAACTAGTACAGAACTTTATTTAGGGGTAGCTGAGGACCACCTCAGGGTGTAGGATTTTCTCACTGAGTTGAAGACCAATTGATGGCCTTCGGCTGTTGTCTGCTTAGGGTCGGGCTGTTGTCTCTTTGACATGTTCCCCATTTCCATTCTCGATTTTATTAAATAAGAGGAATTGCATTTTCGATCTGGTGCAATATAAATTTGTACAATTTGTTAGTAGTACATATTTTCAGAACGATACAATATTTGCACTTTGGACTATTTCAGTTTGATTTCCTTGTATATTGCCACAAAGTTAAAATGAAGACTGTTCGAAGCAATTGGATATGTATTAAAGTCATTGATTTTGGCCCTATTTTTAAACTGTCTGCACAATTCCTCAAAATATATCAAATGTATCGTTTCTAAAATATTATGAATAAGAATGTTTTCAAATTGATAAAAGAGTTAAAGTGAATTAAGTGAATTCAGACTTTCTTGTGATATCTCTCGTTAATTATTTGGATTTAAAGTTAAAACATGCATGAAATATCGATATGTATTGAGATGAAAGTAAAATTTTAAAGTTGATATAAAACATGCATTGATAAATATCCATATATAATGTTATAAAGCTAAAATTAAAATTGTTCGAATTACAGCTCTTAAACAGTATTTCATTTGACACAGGTGTCTACTGAATTAAAAAGGCAAATATTATCAGACCAATATCACTTCCCAAAAAATATTTTGGTACAATAGATTAAAAGGAAATGGTTATGTAAAATATAGTATAGCTTAAAGTTATGCATGAGGTTCAAACGGAAAACTTAGACAGTTAAGTGAACTGAAAATTTTTTGTCAGCATCTATCGGAGGCTATTGTCTGCATGCACACAACAACGTTCTTCTTAATGCCCTCTCCACTGACTTTGGATCTGATTACACAACATTATATATCAAACATTTCAGGAGACCTCACTTAAAAATCTGCCAACACTTTTGAAAAATATGGTCATTAAATTATTTGAATTCAAATTACAACCTTGATTTTTGATAGATTTAAGGACAGACATTGAAGATGTGTTCGTCTTATAACAATAATGTAAGACATGAATAAATAATAACTACTAAGTATATATTATATTACGAAAATCTGTCAGAATGTTTGCAATATTAAACAGTTTACAAAACAGATATATTAGACTTCCGTTTGCCAATTATTGTCAATGTTAATCTGTTTGCATGGACAAATATGCCAAACGTAAAGCAGAAAAACACGTTAGGCTATTTTATACAGAACAGTCAAATTACAAAATTCTCCATATCTGGCTGGTGTGCTGTCATATCATACCATTTCTCTTCTTTTATTCATTTCTTATAAGTAACATACGTTTTTGAGAATGCAATATATATTATCACTGTTTTAACTTTTTAGAAATCTTTTAAAATTTCCTAATAGATGGTTGAATAACGTTTAATTAATTTTCTATAATGTTTACAGTCCATCATTTTCGTAAAAAACAATAAATAAGGATCGTTTAAATTGATGTAATTGAATAGATCAGACAGCTAATAAAAGTCATCTGAATTTGTCCATTGAGAGGTTATACTATAGTCCTTTATGTTTAATATTTTTTTAACTTGATCAGAGACACACAGTTCTTTATGATTGAGATTAACCTTCCTAAAATAAAATACCCTTATCAATCTGGCGATATACGTTTGCACACTTTGAGAACAATCAAAAAATTGTTCTTCATAAAGCTTTGTATTTGACTTTTCATTTATTTTTATTTTTTATTATACCACCTGCAATTTAAAGAGAAATGTATAAATTTATTTTTAATTTGATTCGGTAATCAGGACGTTTCGATTTATATAATTGATTTGAATTATCTTAAAGGATTAAATTCCTGTGTAGGTCGTTAAATGCTCCTATAGTTGGATCGGACAAAATATAACAGAAAACGAACATATATGTTGTAGGATATTATCGACTGGCATTATACTCGACGTCAGTTTGTTTTATGTATACATCATAAAAGAGGCATGCAATTTTATTTCTTTTAAATTTGAAAACAAAAGTTCATTTAATATTTAATGCATCAACGAACATTTTTTTTCCGTATAAACAGGAAGCTAGAAAATAATCCTCTGAATTGCTCTATGTGTATGATGAAAAAATTCAAGGATTTTCTTCAAAGGAATAATGACTTCGGAAATTCCGGTGCAAGGTGCGAAGGTGAAGCCAACCTATTAATTGATCAGAGCTTCACCAACTGCAAAGGTAGTATAATACAGCTAGTATAACAAAATGATTAAACCTCCCCGCTCACAGCAGTGTAACTGATCATGATATCTATAAACTGTACAATCAATTGTATCTGGGTAGCAGCTGTATAATATACATTAAGGAAAAGTGGCATGACATCCATTAAGACAAATATATATCACTTTTGGGTATCCATACTGTATAGCCCACTTCAAAAAGCCGCAACGTAGAGGAAACCTTAATAAATGCTATCAAAAATATCAAAACGGTGTAGAATCAACGTTGTCAATAGATACTGGAAGTCATAAAACGAATAATGCATGAAATATTTGGCTCTGAATTTGAATCATCAAAAAATCTGAATTATTAGAAAACAAAGTGGCGTCGAGAATAATGGAGCTCTAGACAAAATCACTTACAAATATTTCAATAATTATCAGGTTACGGCACACATCATTTCGTTGTCGAAAACTTTGTTTTCAATCCAAACTTACATCAAAAGGGCTTTTTTGTTTCTAAATTTGTGTATTGCACTCCCCATTCAGATGAAACTATTGAATTAATACGAAACTACTACGTGACATTAAAGGTACTTTTTTAACTATACTAGCACCGAATGTTTTGAAACATTGTGTAAAAAATAGCAATTCAGAGTAACAAATTAAACGTCAATTAGCATAAATGCCCATATATATTGACTTAATTTGGGCGGGGAACATAGTTCAATTGAACAACCTGTGATAATTGTTATATTCCTAACTTGTGTTACTTACCTTCTGATACACAAAAACAGACATTGATTGTCGAATTGCGCATTTGGTTCAATTAAATTAGTACCATTAATGTTATTAAATGAATACTCTGGGTATTGATATATACTGTAGCTAGTTATTATACTAAGTATAACGAGAGGTCAAACTAACAAATATAAAATAAACACAATATGATAGATACTGTAATCTGTAGTTTAAGCCCTTTGACATCCTTTTGCGATTGTTCATCTATCTCTTTACTTATACAAACGTAGATCCTCCTTGAATTATTTGTTTTGTGGAAGTATGTTCTTGCAAATTTCCTTTTGGTTAATTTTTTGTATGGTTTTGTATACTTAATACCGTATGTTAATGCTGTACTTTTCATTTTGAAAATGCATTAATACATACGTCAATCGTAGATATAGTACATGTATTACACCAACAACAAACTCAGAAATAAAAAAAAATAAAAAATGAACTTCTTATTCTTCCAACATCATTTGAATATATTCCAGTTTTACTCGTCTTGGGGTTTTTATTGTTGAAACTTCATTTTGTCTTTGTGAATTAAAAAAAATATGTCTTTGTGATCAGTGATCAGTTTGATATATATAATTTGTTTTCCTCTTAAGAATTTTATTTGAATTACTTTTTTTGAACAATTTGTATGTCAGAGTGACAACAGCACATGTATGAATTACTACTCAGCATCAACTATGTTTTATTGGAAGTATTACAGATAAAACCTGATTGCATTTTTTTTTAAATTCAAAATGCACTTAGAAATAATAGTGTATGACATTTCTTCTAAACTTGGTGTTGTATGTTTATAGATGTGAAAATAGTAAGCCATTATATGTTTTCCATAATCTTATGTGTAAATATGTCACGATCAAACATAAACAAAAAGACTTTGACATAGACAAAATAATAATAAGAATAATTAAAAACCAATTGTTCAGAGAACAATTGTAGGTCTTTCCACTAGTAAAGATCTATTTTGATATTGAAATATGAAAAATCAGTTTAAAATGTTAGTTCCTATGGCTTTATGATGTATTTATATGAATTTAAAGCAAAGGTCAAAATCTAGAACGTCATATTAACCTATGACCTTGACCTCAATTTCAAGTTCACAAACCAAGGACCTTAAATCAAAAGACCCTAGGTCTTTAATATGTTTGGTTTATTAGTAATATCACTTTACGCGTAATTCTAAATGTAAGATTGGCAAAAACTCCCATTTATTGTCTGCACACCCTTTCAACCAAAATATACAAGTAAGGACATGTCCCAACTAACAATTTATGAAAAATTATTTGTCGATATGTCATAAGGTATTTGAAAATAAATGAAATTTAGCCAAAATCTAAATTTAGAATATGACCTTGACCTTTGACCTTGACCTCATTTTTATTATTTTGGACCAAGGACCTCAAATCTAAAGACCCTATGTCTTTATCACTTATGGTTTACCATTTAGAAATGCATATCACTTAATTAAATGGAAAAGGGGGAATAACTCTCATATGGAGTCTCCATAAAGCTTCGGTCCAAATGAATATCCTAATCCTGAAGATGTAACTAGCAATTTGGTAAAATAAATTTGTCGTAATCTTTAACGGTTGCGAAGGAGTAGTGGCCACAAGAAAAACAGTGTTTGGGGAGATAACTCTTATAACGTAAAGTATTTTGTTATGCAGTTGTAAATTTTTAAAGCGTATAAACTATACGATACCATATTCCAAATATCTAAGCGACATCTTTTGAAACATCAATAATACGCAAGTAAAAAAATTAGGCGGAAGAAAAAAAAAAAAAAAATAATAATAATAATTAAAAACCAATTGTTCAAAGAACAATTGAAGGTCTTTCCACAAGTAGAGATCTATTTTATTATCAAAATATTAAAAATCAATCTAAAATGTCAGTTCCTATGGCTTTATAATGTATAAATATGAATTCAAAGCAAAGGTCAAAATCTAGATCGTGCAAATTACCTATGACCTTGACCTTAATTTCAAGGTCATAAACCAAGGATCTCAAATCAAAAGACCCTAGGTTTTTATTATGTATGGTTAATGAGTTATATCACTTTACGCATAATTCTAAATATAAGATGGGCGAAAACTCCTATTTATTGTTTACGCACTCTTTTAACCAAAATTTATAAGTAACGGCATGTCGCAACTAACAATTTAGTGAAAATAAGATGTTGATATGTTATAAGGTTTTGGAAATTAGTAAAAATAAGCCAAAATAAAAATTTAGAATATGACCTTGACCTTTGACCTTGACCTTATTTTCATTTTTTTGGACGACGGAACTTAAATCCAAAGACCCTAGGCCTATATCACTGATGGTTTACCAGTTAGAAACGCATATCACTTATATCAAATGCATAAGGGGAAATAACTCTCATATGGAGTCTCCGGATAGCTTCGGTCCAAATGAATATCCTAATCCTGAAGAAGTAACGAGCAATTTGGTAAAATAAATTTGTCGTAATCTTTTCCGGTTGCAAAGGAGTAGTGGCCACAAGAAAAACAGTGTTTGGGGAGATAACTCTTACAACGTAAAGTATTTTGTTACGCAGTTGTAAATTTTCAAAGCGTATAAACTATACGACATCATATTTCAAATATCTAAGCAACATCTTTTGAAACATCAATACTACGCAAGAAAAAAATTTAGGCGGAAGAAAAAAAAAAATAATAATCAGAACAAATTCAATAGGTCTTTCCACGGAAAGGTGGAAAGACCTAATAATCAGAACAAATTCAATAGGTCTTTCCACGGAAAGGTGGAAAGACCTAATAATGAGAATTTCATTAGATTAAATTCCAAACAATAGGATTGTTGATAGATAAACAAACCAAACAAAAACAAACAAAAAACAGACAGACACGCATATTAATGACAAAACGATAGACATTAAACTATACATTTAGCATTGAAACAAAATAAAGATTATTAATATTAATTATAATACTATTTTTTTGACAGCATGGCTCCACAATTAATATTAACAATTCAAATATTATGATTATATATATTATAATATAATTTAAGCCACCAATCACAAACAGTTCATTTACTTGCTCATTGAATTAAAATGGGGACAATACTAGAAATTTTATTAAACATTTTGATCCTAGTTTTAATCTCGGTAAATGCTATGATAAAATGGAATTCATCTTCCACCTCTTTATGGCATAAAGAACATATTCTATTTTCCAAGTCTGTTTTGTTGTATCTACCACGTTCAACATCCATAATTCTATTACTTATTCTTATTTTGGCATATTATTTTGTAACAAAGGAAAATGACAGACTTCGCATACAATTATAATCATTTGTCATGTTGATTACCTGTCAATAAGAAATTGTTTTTTCAAAGACCAATTGTGTGAATTTAAATTGATTTATATCAATATTCACGAAATATCAACAAAATACATGTAAACTGAAAAAGTACAGTGTCTTAATGACATTTTGCCATTCAAGTTAATGGTGGATGGACAGAATGGTCAGTCTGGAGTGATTGTCCGGATACTTGTGGTGATGAGGACCTTACTAGGACTAGATCCTGCACAAATCCTCCTCCAGATAACAACGGAACAGTTTGTCAAGGGCACACCTTGGAAACAATTTCATGTACTACAGCAAAATGTCCAGGTTAGATATCCATAACAGAAAGGTGTTGTTTTAGAAAATAGTTTTTTAGTATGAACAAGCTTTATATAGTATCATAGATCAAACTTATTCGTATTTCAATGTATTATAAAGTGTCTTTTTATGTTGTAATGATTAACATTTATAGACAGTATCTCTGCTTTTGATATAAAGGTAGCACAATTACAATTTTGTATTCAGCGGCTTTTCTACAAAACACTCTTTAAGTATCCATCTACAGGCGTATGAAAATACCAAAGTTTTGTGAGCCAAATGCCACTGATTCGTAGGGAGCAAATCGTTCCAATTGTTTCTTTAAACTGCAAATGGTATTTATTAGTAAAATGTATTTTCTACTTTAGTTAATGGGGATGGACAGAATGGTCAGTCTGGAGTGATTGTCCAGAAACTTGCGGTGATGAATACCTGACAAGGACTAGATCCTGCACAAATCCTTCTCCCGAAAATAACGGGACAGATTGTCAAGGAAGCAACACGGAAACACTTTTATGTTCTACAGCACAATGTCCAGGTAAGATTACATAAACTGGAGTGCATTTTTGATAAAAAAAAAAAAAAAAAAAAAAAGAGTTACCTGGAGGACAACGTATAAGCAAACAGACTTGTTTTTGAACAAATGTGAAAATTATATTAACGATAGCTTACTTGAAAAAATGCCGTTATTATCACAAATAAATTAAAAGAAATATGGAACTTATAGAATAAGCAATTTCACCATAATCTAAAATAAAAAAAAAACATTTATGTTAACATTTGATATACTGTTTTGGTTTCAATCGTTCAATTTCATGTATATAAAAGTAATTGTTTTCGCATAGAGGTTGTAAAAATGATATAACATATACAACAGCTCTTGAACCAAAAATTACAAAAAGTAATCATCAGCAGGCGTTCTTAAAGACGATACTTTTGGAGTTTTATGCCATCGTTTTATCGAGAGTTACTCGTTTCAATTTCAACTTTAAAAATAGAACAATAGATTATTGGATTCATTTCTGTTTAAGTGAATGGTGGATGGACCGAATGGTCAGTCTGGAGTGATTGTCCAGAAACCTGTAGTGACGAAGACCTTATCAGGACTAGATCATGTACAAATCCTTCTCCAGACAATAACGGAACAGCTTGTCAAGGAAACACCACGGAAACAATTTCATGTTCTACAGCAAAATGTCCAGGTAAGACATCCATTACAGAGAAGTATTATTTAAGAACATAGTTTTTTGTAGTATGAACATGCTTAATATTATATCTTAGATCAAACTGATTCGTATTTCAATGGATATTTTATAGTGGGTCTTTTTGTTGTAATTATTTCACTACGGTTTCAGGTTAGGGTGAAGGTTGGCGCTTGTTAAATAAAGACAACAGACAACACTAGTATATTGCTGTTCGGAAGTAATTAATCGATTAAAAAAAACCAAATCTTGTTACAAACTAAAACTGGCGGAAACACATCAAAAATATCAGAGAAAAACTACAAAACAACAGAAACACTAAAGTGCAACAAAAAAACTAAACGACAATGCAAAAATAAAAAGTTTAAATACACTGCATGTGCATGTATCTGTCTTAGGTCAAGATTATCTTGTTATGTGGTTGTCATTTTATAATGTGGTTGAAAAGTGTTTCTCGTTTCCCTTTTCTCATATATATATAAAAAACGTAGGCTTTCCTGTTTTAATTAGTTCACATTAGTCATGTTTGGGCTATTTATAGTGTGCTGTTCGGTGTAAGCATGGCTCCGGATTGAAGGCCGTACCTTCACCTATAATTTTTAACTTTCCATACATTGTGACTTAAATAGAGAGTTGTAACTACAATCCCCTTCCCTTTCATGAATTTGACCTACCGAATTAGACTATTTACCGGATTTGTAATCACATAAGCAACACGACGGGTGCCGCATGTGGAGCAGAATCTGCTTACCCTTCCGGAGCACCTGAGATCACCCCTAGTTTTTGGTGGGGTTCGTGTTGTTTATTATTTAGTTTTCTATGTTGTGTCATGTGTACTATTGTTTTTCTGTTTGTCTTTTTCATTTTTAGCCATGGCGTTGTCAGTTTGTTTTAGATTTACGAGTTTGACTGTCCCTTTGGTATCTTTCGTCCCTCCTTTGTCTAATTGTAACTCATACAATTATTACTAGTCATTATATTAATATTAAAAAGGTATCACAGTTTCGAAATATGATTTTTCATTACAATAATGGACATTAGTTATGCTTTTGTTATAAAGGTAGCACAATTACAATTTTGTATTCAGCGGTTTTTCTACAAAACACTCTTTAAGTATCCATCTACAGGCGTATAAAAATACCAAAGTTTTGTGAGCCAAATGCCACTGATTCGTAGGGAGCAAATCGTTCCAATTGTTTTCTTTAAACTGCAAATGGTATTTATTAGTAAAATGTATTTTCTACTTTAGTTAATGGGGGATGGACAGAATGGTCAGTCTGGAGTGATTGTCCAGAAACTTGCGGTGATGAATACCTGACAAGGACTAGATCCTGCACAAATCCTTCTCCCGAAAATAACGGGACAGATTGTCAAGGAAGCAACACGGAAACACTTTTATGTTCTACAGCACAATGTCCAGGTAAGATTACATAAACTGGAGTGCATTTTTGATAAAAAAAAAAAAAAAAAAAAAAAGAGTTACCTGGAGGACAACGTATAAGCAAACAGACTTGTTTTTGAACAAATGTGAAAATTATATTAACGATAGCTTACTTGAAAAAATGCCGTTATTATCACAAATAAATTAAAAGAAATATGGAACTTATAGAATAAGCAATTTCACCATAATCTAAAATAAAAAAAAAACATTTATGTTAACATTTGATATACTGTTTTGGTTTCAATCGTTCAATTTCATGTATATAAAAGTAATTGTTTTCGCATAGAGGTTGTAAAAATGATATAACATATACAACAGCTCTTGAACCAAAAATTACAAAAAGTAATCATCAGCAGGCGTTCTTAAAGACGATACTTTTGGAGTTTTATGCCATCGTTTTATCGAGAGTTACTCGTTTCAATTTCAACTTTAAAAATAGGACAATAGATTATTGGATTCATTTCTGTTTAAGTGAATGGTGGATGGACCGAATGGTCAGTCTGGAGTGATTGTCCAGAAACCTGTAGTGACGAAGACCTTATCAGGACTAGATCATGTACAAATCCTTCTCCAGACAATAACGGAACAGCTTGTCAAGGAAACACCACGGAAACAATTTCATGTTCTACAGCAAAATGTCCAGGTAAGACATCCATTACAGAGAAGTATTATTTAAGAACATAGTTTTTTGTAGTATGAACATGCTTAATATTATATCTTAGATCAAACTGATTCGTATTTCAATGGAAATATTTTATAGTGGGTCTTTTTGTTGTAATTATTTCACTACGGTTTCAGGTTAGGGTGAAGGTTGGCGCTTATTAAATAAAGACAACAGACAACACTAGTATATTGCTGTTCGGAAGTCATTAATCGATTAAAAAAAACCAAATCTTGTTACAAACTAAAACTGACGGAAACACATCAAAAATATCAGAGAAAAACTACAAAACAACAGAAACACTAAAGTGCAACAAAAAACTAAACGACAATGCAAAAATAAAAAGTTTAAATACACTGCATGTGCATGTATCTGTCTTAGGTCAAGATTATCTTGTTATGTGGTTGTCATTTTATAATGTGGTTGAAAAGTGTTTCTCGTTTCCCTTTTCTCATATATATATAAAAAACGTAGGCTTTCCTGTTTTAATTAGTTCACATTAGTCATGTTTGGGCTATTTATAGTGTGCTGTTCGGTGTAAGCATGGCTCCGTATTGAAGGCCGTACCTTCACCTATAATTTTTAACTTTCCATACATTGTGACTTAAATAGAGAGTTGTAACTACAATCCCCTTCCCTTTCATGAATTTGACCTACCGAATTAGACTATTTACCGGATTTGTAATCACATAAGCAACACGACGGGTGCCGCATGTGGAGCAGAGTCTGCTTACCCTTCCGGAGCACCTGAGATCACCCCTAGTTTTTGGTGGGGTTCGTGTTGTTTATTATTTAGTTTTCTATGTTGTGTCATGTGTACTATTGTTTTTCTGTTTGTCTTTTTCATTTTTAGCCATGGCGTTGTCAGTTTGTTTTAGATTTACGAGTTTGACTGTCCCTTTGGTATCTTTCGTCCCTCCTTTGTCTAATTGTAACTCATACAATTATTACTAGTCATTATATTAATATTAAAAAGGTATCACAGTTTCGAAATATGATTTTTCATTACAATAATGGACATTAGTTATGCTTTTGTTATAAAGGTAGCACAATTACAATTTTGTATTCTGCGGTTTTTCTACAAAACACTCTTTAAGTACCCATCTACAGGCGTATGAAAATACCAGAGTTTTGTGGGCTAAATGCCACTGATTCACAGGGAGGAAATCGTTCCAATTGTTATCTTTAAACTGCAAATGGTATTTATTAATAAAATGTATTTTCTACTTTAGTTAATGGGAAATGGACAGCATGGTCAGTCTGGAGTGATTGTCCAGAAACTTGCGGGGATGAAGACCTTATTAGGACTAGATCATGTACAAATCCTTCTCCAGGAAATAACGGAACAGTTTGTCAAGGAAACACCACGGAAACAATTTCATGTCACACTGCAAATTGTCCAGGTAAATAATACATATATAAAGAGTGCTTGTTTATACATAAGTTATAAGTATGGATAAGATTGAGCATATGATGAAGACATAATCTGTCAATCAGTTTAATTGAGGTATGGAGCTCATATGTCATTAACTGCTAGCAGTCATTTGTTAATTTAAGTATCATTGTCTTTTTGCATTATTTCGTTTGTAAATTATTCTAACATTGGACCCGGACTTTTTGCTAACTGAGTTTCAAAAGTATAAATTATTCTAAATAATAAAGATGTTCTGGTCCCAAACAGAAAACCATGTTGTTTGTTTCCTCTTATGTTTGATTGTGAAACCACATTATTATAAGACATGTCACGGTACTTTTCTATCCCAAAATAATGTATTTAGTTTTGATATTATATTTTTTGACAACCCATTCAATGCACACGGAATACATAATGGAAATGTAGTCACATAAAATTGTTTGAAAAAGGAATCGTTTTTTTCATTGAAGAGCAGTGTACATACTTAACTATTCAACCGACAGCAAAGTGAAAACTTCCTATGAATCAAACAGTAGGCGGAGTTATGCCAAATAACTATTTACAAATAATGGAACGGACAGAAGGAGAGACGGACAGGGGTAAAACAATACCCTCCCCCGACTTTCAGTTGCAGGGGCTAAATAAGGATGTAACTGATTTTTGATGTGATATACGAGCTGTTGAAATTAAAAGCATGACACGCCCAAATTACTCATTGTATAGGGAAATCAAAAGGCCGAAGCTTAAAAGTTGGCAGATGCTTTACATTATCTACCTAATCTAGATTTTCAATTTATTTGGTCTACAGATTCAAAAATATGCAATTCAAAACCATTGGTGCAAAGAACCACGACTCATGAGAGATGAAATAGAGCTGACTGTGCAAAATCCTTATTCTGTGAAATCAAGTTCGTTAAACATAGACACAACTGGTTTTTAGTTAAAAGTACAGCAGTTACAAGGATCACATTATTTTTGGGGCCCCTTATTATTATAGAGAATGATTACTCTATTCAGTAATAATCTTGAATTGAGACTTGAAAAGAAACATTTTCACTTGTCACTTAATGCAATAACACCACACTTTCTTTTTTATATTTATTTCAAAATTGTATTAGATAAAAAAAAATCAGAAAGATACATAAACATGACAAAAGCACAACAAAAGAAAAATAACAAATTTTGCTATCCCTTCGAAATTTAAATTTGATAAAGCGAAAATAACATGTTCTATTTATACCATACATTTGTAGTATGATTCTAAATATAGACTTTACTTTCCCTAAAATTGCGGACGGAATAGAAGACACCCGTTAATTTTATACACCTGTCATAAAGGTTGGAAAGATACCAGAAAGATATAGTTTTTTTATACAGATGCATTAAGAACGCAAAAATATGTGTTTTTTGGACTTTACAATCGCTCGGGTTTTTTTTCTTTGTGTCTTTGATCGTAACAGTCATGTAAATGATGCATGGTGTTTGATTATCCCCTCGGTATCTTCTAACTTTTTACATTAATATAAATCATGCAATAAAATATTCAATTGCACTTTAAAAAAAATGACAGCAATTATAAAATTATAAATTATTCGTAACCTTTTTTTACATTGCTACGTGTATTACTAAGGCCATAGTGTATTTCATTTTAAAAAAAAAGGGAAAGTGGAGACAATTCAGTTTTGATTTAATCAATTTGATACGAAGATCTACGAAAAGAAGCATTGTGTAATTGTCCATGGATTCTTATTTATTTGGTTAAAATTTTATTGTCGGAGGGAGCTACCATAGAGGGGGATAGGAGGGGACCTGATCCCGAAATCCCGAATTTAAATAAATTTAAATCCCAACATCCCGAAATTCGAAAAAAGAATTTCCGGATCTCGAAAGGGTCAATCCATAAATCCCGACCTTAAAAACACCCTATCCTAGAGTACCAATAAAGGTCCTATCCATCCTCATTTGAGGAGGGGGGCTTGGATGAAATTTGAAAAAAATGGCAAGACAGGCTTTTGAACAAAGGCAGAATGAGTAATTTGGCATAACAAGCAGGATGACAATTTATGTAAACAATTTCAGTAAACTAATGAAATTGCAACTCCGTTACCGTAAAAGCATGAAAAATAAAAAATGCAGGACAATAATGATGGTTCCAACCATAAAAAAAAAGCAGGACAAAATTTTAAATCCTAGCCCTCCCCCCTTTAAAATAAAATGGAAGTATCCTTAGAATTTTGTACTTTATTTCATTTCATTTAAGACCTAGGCATTGCCAAGTAAAAAACGAAAACAGTTATGGTCCTTCCTCTTTCTGTTCCATCCTTTCCTAACGTCCTGGTTTTCTTTTGGTAAATTTATTTCACTTTGAAATTTCCCTATTATGCCTCATTGAAGATTCATTTATGGCAAATAAGTAACTTTAAATGAATTAAAAGATTTAATGAATAACAAAGGGTGTACAGCTGTTCTTAGCAATAATGTAAATATTCTGATCATGATCTTTTAAAAGCTTGCATATTGCTTATGATTTTAAAACGTAGCAATGAATCAGACTATGAGTAAGAGTTATCTTTTCTTAGGTGTTCTGTACCCACTTAAATGTGCAAATTTCGAGAGAAGTAGGTAATTCATGTGTAAACATTTTCATTTTAATATAGAAAATGACATGTTTAACTTATTTATGGCTGTATTTTACAAAAAAACACAATACTTTTATTTGATTCAATTTTTTCCAACTTTGCCACATAAGGGGAGACAACTCAAATGTAAGGGCAGATAATTCAGATAAAGTTAATTTTACAATAGAATTTGTTAGGAATATACCTATTTTATTATGTAGCAAGAACACGAGTCCCTTCATCCCCTTTTTTCTTTTTCTAATCTTAAAGCATATTATTAGAGCTATCTTCTCATATTTTATCTCAAAATTCTATGGTGTAGTTTTCGTTTTAAGGCGGAAAGTTGGGTTTTCCTTACATAATCTATACAAAATCTGTCAATTTTGCACAACCTGTAGCATGAAAATAAGTCCCATGGCCCATTCTTTTTATTATCTTTTTTATAAAAGCATGATATAAATTATATTTTCACAAATTATTATTTTTTTTATTGATTTTAATTTAGACACCCCATCTACCTTAAAGAGAAAAGTTCCTTAGTAAAATGAAGTTTTATTTTGTCTCATTATCACTCTACTTATATGTAGAAGTGAATTTACCTCCGTTTTGTCGTATTACATATTAACCTTTTTTGTCTCGCTCATCTTCTTTTAATTCTAACAATCCTAGACATGTCAAGGGAAGCATTACTCGTTTAAACATTGAAACATGTTTCGGTGCTAGTAAAGTTAAAACTTGTGAAAAATTCGTAGACTTTTGCATTTCTTCTTTATATGCTGGTTTCTGTTTGTTGAAAAATTGTTTTTCCCAAAGGTATGGTTTAATCATTTTATTGAATGATTGATAGCTTATTACGTTTTAAAATTCTTTCTTTTTTTTTTTACTTTTTTTTGTCAGATTCATTTTCACCGCCAGAAACAGAATGTACAACAGGTAAGATCAGAGCTTAAAATTAATTTACGGAAAATATTTGTTTTCTATGAATAAAGCTCTGGAGTGAAACAAAAACCTATTTAATAACGTTGATTGGAACATCCTGGAAAAAATGTCATACTCCTGGCTATAGCGTCAAGCCCATGTACATCAAACTTAAACATCTCAAGAAAATTGAAAAAAAATTAATGAATTGCACATGATTTTTTTTTTAATATGAAGTGCGCGATTGTACTTCAAACTAAAATAAAAACATGATACGCCTGTCAAGAAAATTAAAAAAAAATAGTTCTCTGCAGATTCCGGAATATACTTCTCAGTGGTACGTTTTCAGTTAAAAACATAAAAAAGGAGGTTAAAAAACAAATATTTTGAAACAGGAAAACACATTATGAAAAATGCAAAACACATTAACCAATTGATACATTTTTTAAAAGTTTTAAGCATAGTTCTTGTCTGTTTTCTTCTCCTGAATTATATGAACAAAAATTTGTTTGTTCATATAATTCAGGGGAAGAAAAGAAACAAGAACTATGCTTAAAACCTTTTAAAAATGCATCAAATGTCATACCTTTCAATGGCCCTCGTGCGTTATATCAACCTTTAGCCTTTCGGATTTTGTGCTTATATCATGACCTGATATGAAGGAACAATGACATGTAATAAGCTATACTCATAAAGACTACTATATATCCTATATACCTTCTAAGATATGTTATTAGCCTGAAAGATTTCTCGAAATTGTATAAATATAAAAACGGCATGCATGAATTTAATTAATTGTAACCAAACAAAATCAAGCTGCGTGATTTATGTTATTTTATCGATCTTTTTTTCGTATTTGTTTTTAGTGTATCCCTACAAGACTCTACAATAAGATACGTCAATTTAATAAATGAATGAACTTTAAATTGTTTCTTTAGCATAAAACGTATATTGTTCTTTTCATTTCATAAAAAGCTACTTAAATTGTTTTTGGCTTAAACACTTACTCATTTAGTTTTCTTGCGAGTCAGACAAACGTGGTTTTGTAAACATCCTTCTAGCTTGAAAAAAACTATATATGTGATCAAATCTTTTACATCCATTTTTGGAAATAGCACGATGCAAACTACATGTTTGCGAATAAAACAGAATTTCTATCGTTTTTAGTTTAAACATTCATATACCTTAACATGTTTCTAATAATCCTTACCCGTAAAATGCTTTTTGTTGTTAAAGATCAAAGCATGTTTGTCGTATCGCGTTGTCAGATGAAAGTCGAGTATGTCGTTGTTTACATCTGCTGAACGATTCAAAAATAATAACAAATAATTTTCACATGATTTATTAGTTCTGTTCAATACTCTTTGGCGAGACATATGCATTACTACCGGCGGCGGCGACGGAGAACTTTCCATTTTTACGTTCCAGTATAATCTGCCTGTATAATATATGTCTACAATTGGATACAATACATCAAAAGCAGAATTGCTTATAATAATTTTTTTATTGAGATTACTCTAAGCTTTTAGTGGGGTTAGCGTTGCTTAATCTTTAAATTTTCCTGTAATGTTTTGTAAGCATTTATTTGTCTGCAATTGTCATTCTCATTCGTTTTTGTGGTTTGTTTTGTCATGACGTTGCAGTTAGTCTTCGACTCATGAGTTTAAATGTCCCTTTAGAATAATCTGGCTTATAACTGTCATTGCATGCATCACATCTTTTGTGCAGATAGTGTTCTTATATGGAGTGCATTTATTGCATTACTCCGGCTGTATAAATTACTTATTGTCTAAACTTACTGAAATCTGATCTGTGTCCTTGCTTTCAAATGTTTTATCTACTACAGACTTATAAGTAACACATTGAAACATTACTGCTTTTGAATTTGAAGAATATGTACAGTAAAGTTGAGAAATAAGAAATAGACTTTCTAGACTAAATCGACTTTATCTAAATAGAATTTGCAGATTATCAATCCATGTTTTTAATAGTCAATAATACTCTTACTGGAAATTTTCAGTTAAAGATTTTATTGAATACTGAACATGATCTTTTTGACGCCGTGTATACTAAATCAAACGTAGCAAAGTTAGATATTAATTTCAAATTGCTTAGCATCATATTTTTATTGTTTTGAAGGTATAATGAATGCAGTAGTAATCATTCTTGTTTCGTGTGGGGCCGGCATTTTACCCTTTTTTTGTATCGTTTACTGTTGTGCACACAAAAAAGGTAAAAGAGCAAACATCAACCAAAATGTAAATAACCATGGCAATAACGCTGACCGATTCGAAGAAATCAGTCAGAATTTGTTAACAGAAAAGGAGAGTGATGAAGAATATGCAGAAATCGATGAACTAGAGGTGTCAGATTTAATTGTATCCCCTTTGGAACAACGATATTTTACTGATAGTGATAGCTCAAGTGAGAATGCGTCAGATGAGATAAAGCTATCAAGCTTTGGTTATTCACATCCTACATTGCTACACCGAGACGAAGAAATCAGCCAGAATATGTTAACAGAAAAGGAGAGTGATGAAGAATATGCAGAAATCGATGAACTAGAGTTGTCAGATTTAATTGTATCACCTTTGGAACAACGATGTTTTACTGATAGTGATAGCTCAAGTGATAATGCGTCAGATGAGATAAAGCTAGCAAGCTTTGGTTATTCACATCCTACATTGCTACCTGCACCGCAGCAGTCCGGAAACGTGCAGGGGGATTCAGATGTATGTTAAAATCCCGCTGAGAGAGGGCTTTATGACATGTCATTACTTAAATACACCTTTGATCTATATTTAAGAAGTATTAAGAAACTAATGTACAAACTCCATCAAGCAAAGTTGACCTTAGATGGATTTTACTATTACCTTTATATCCCTTTTTTTAACAGAACCCTTAATATTTTGCTATTCTAATTTTAAAAATGTTAAAACAAAAATTGAAACTTGTCACAAGCATTTTGTAGAGTAAAATACAAAAGAAATCAAAACATAAAAATACATTTCGATATTGTCGAACCCACTTGTTATGCCAATTATGACCTCATATGTTCAATTAAAATTTCTGTTACTTTTCAACATTATAACAGCTGAATACTAAGGATCAAATTTATTTAATTACAATAAGATATGTATTCCCACAGGATGATGACATTGTAATTTTTTGGTGTTATTTTGTTTCATAGTTGTATAAATCATAAGGCAAATATCATATACTGTATTTATAAATATAGTTCATCAATTTTTATTTCTGTAAATTGACTGTAGCAAAGATACAATTAAAAAATTGAAAATGGCAAAGGTCAGATCTCACGCTTCTAAAATTACCAAACAGCAGTTAACCACAGCGAAAACTTAGATTTACCAACAGAAACCCAACTACATGTAAGTACTGCTACTTACATGTAGTTGGGTTCGTTTTGGTTATACAGTTCTACATGGTTAACAGTCATTGTTGTCTTTGTTGACAAGTGTTATTATTGTTCCTTTTTTAACAGTTAATAGATACGGAATATTCTATTTTGTAGAACGAATTGCTATTAGTTGCCTCTTTTGCATGTGTAGATTTTATAACATTGAATGTCCATGTAAATGATCTATGCTCTTTCAAGTACTAAGATAAAGTTATTGAATTCTTGTGTGTGATTTGGTTAAATCCATCAAGTAAATATTTATTTTGGATCTATTTGTATAAGTTGTTTGTTATAATATTGTGTGTATTTTTCGAACCCTTGTTTGCTCACATCAAGTCTATAGATTTAACACAATATGTATATAAAAAAAGTAAATGTTTTTTTTTTGTTTTTTTTCTGTTGTTGGTTTTTTTGGGTAGTAACATATTTCTACTCTGTATATTTTTTTACTATCCGTAATACTAACTTGAATATTTTATCTTTGAATTCATTTATGATATATTTTACTTACTGATATTCTTTATGAAGTAACGAAGCATTAATAATTATCCTTACTGCTATTCTTTGTGAAGTATTGAATTCTTACTAATTTTACTCGCTGATTTTCTTTATGAAATATTGTAGCCTTACTAATTTTACTCACTGATATTCTTTATAAAGTAATATGGACTTACTCATTTTACTCACTGATATTCTTTATGACGTATTGCATGTTGTTATCACATAGTCCGTTTCTGTGTATGTTGGTTTTTGTAACAGTTCAATGTTTATGTTGTTCCATTTTCTTTCCTCGTATAGTTGATAAGTTCACAAGGAAGCTATTAAACCAAGAGTTCAAAATGGTGAAGTTGAAATAATCCATTTGTAAATTTTACGGACACCATCACGAGTTGGTTGACCGTTTTGGAAAATCCGTTTCACGGGTGGTTTCGGTTATGTTTCTTATGTGGTAACTACAATCCGTTCCCTTTTCACGAATATGACCTACCGAATTAGTATATTTACCGGGTGTGTTTTAACATGAGCAACACGACGGGCGCCGCATGAGGAGCAGGATCTCCTTATCCTTCCAGAGCGTATAAGATCACCCTCAGTTTTGGTGGGGTTTGTGTTGCTTAGTCATTAGTTTTCTATGCTGTGTCTTGTGTACTTTTATTTGTCTGTTTACCTTTTCTTTTTTAGCCATAGTGTTGTCAGTTGGTTTTTTTCGAATGATGAGTTTGAATGTTCTTTTGGTATCGTTTACCCCTCTTTTGGGGTATAAGAGCATTTAAAAGTTTGATTCAACACACCTCCATTATCCGTAAGTGTCGGTGAGAAAAGGGACAGTAAGTTGTCTATTTCCCTATGATGATAATGTGCAATGGTAGTAGAATCTCAGTTTTTGTACATGTTGACTTTGTATCAATGCAATATTCTTTAAAACAAACTGAGGTGAACAACAAAAAGTTACAACTCAAACCTTATGTCGAAGAAAAACTGACAACTCCATTGCAATAAACGAAAAGTGGAAGAACAGGTTCTTAAAACACTACTTTAAAAATAAGGACTGAACCTCCCCGGGTGAACGTATGTGCTCCGAACGAGTTAGAAGCTCCATGTTACCGGGTTTTACTAACATGAGAAACACGATGGGTGCCATATGTGGAGCAGAATCTGCTAACCCTTCGGATCACCTTAAATCTACCCCAGTTTTTGGTGGGGTTCGTGTTGTTTAGTCTTGAGTTTTCTATGTTGTGTTTTGTGTACTATAGTTTGCCTAATTTTTGGGTTGTTTTTTTTAGCCATAACATTGTCAGTTTATTTCGACATATGAGTTTGAATTCCCTTTGGTATCTTTCGCCCCTCTTTTAGAGGACTGTGTGTTATATCGTGTGCATTATGTATATAAAAAAATTTATATAGTGTAGATTATCAAAATAAATTATATATTGTAGATTACGTTGTTTGAGCCATTCAAACATTTGATGACATGAACATGTGAAGTATTCACTTTTAGACCAAAACGAAAGAAACTACTCTAAAGAGGCATTCACAAATAATATGTTTAATAACACAAACAATACCAATGCTAAATATAAACACAATGAAAGGTGGAAAAAAATACCAAAACATAACATAAAAGAAATGAAGACTACACGAGCCCCATCAAAAACCGGGGAGAACTCAATTGATCAGGAAATGTAAGCAATTCCTGCTCAACACGTGGCACAAAGTTAACAGCCGATAACAGGTCGCTAACAGTAGTGTCACAGTGTATGTTTACACCTTTTTACGCAATTAAAAGCACAAGGATACCCGTAGTGATGAATTGAACTTAAGCCTTAATTTTTTTTATGTAGCTGTAGCTTTTCATCAGGAAATTCTTAACAAAAATCGAATCTGTTGAATAAGAAAATTTAAAATGCCAGTTGTATTTACAATGAAATCGAGTGCTCTTACGGTGACAGTTATAACGTATCTTCTGTCGAAATAGCAGTCTGAACCCTCAAAAATACTTTCTAAGTTCTAGTAGTAATTCATCAGCTTATAAATTAGGAGTACCTTTCTTGTTAAAATATAATTCATTCCATGTTTTATGAGTCTATGGTTTCAAAATCTCGGCTTGTGTAATCAACGAAGGAACATCAAGTATCGAAATGTGCATCTGGTGCATTAAAATTGGTACCGTGAATATTAATAAAAGTTCAACTTGATGAATACAATAAAAAAAAGTCATCGAAGTCTGTATCAATCAATACGGAACTTGATCAAAAGTTTACTTTGGCCTTTATATAGGTTGCACTTTGTAAATACAGCTGTTTCACAAACCACGCCTCTTTTAGGGAGATTTATAATATTCAAAGATATGTTAATTTGTTTACGTACTGGTTCCCATTTATGATATCTGTGTTTCATCTTAAGTATAAGTTTAAACTCTTAGAGGTTCAGGGCATATAAATGTTGAATATATGCCGCACAGACCTATATTTTTAACTTTGAATAAAATAGTAGTCCATATAAACTTTCTGTTCAGGGATATTATTTTTCACGGAACTTCATAGTAAAAGTATCACAGTTTTAGCCACAAAGGGAGTTCCTATGGGAAATTTCATTGTCTATATTTACAGAATTACAACCTATAACATTAAGGGGGTGTAGTATGATTGTCAATGAAACAACTATCCACCAAAATTCAAATGCAGTGGATGGAAGCAACTAGCCCTAATACAGCCACTGAGTCTCTTCAACAATGATCAAAACGAACACCAGTATCGTCATTACAAACTTCAAAACAATTGATTAGAAACAGCAGTCTGATGTATGCTTTAAATAACACCAGATAACGCAAACAGCAAACAGAAACAAGCAATCAATAAAGGACTCCTGACTTGGAAATTGGTGGAAAAAATAAAACTAACAACGATCGTCTCGTTTTAAGTATCCAAACTGATTTACATGAATGAGATAAACTATAATGAAATACTCACAGAGCGCAGTTTGATATGACCGTAGAGTTGGGGCAAGTATGGACACAACATTCAAGCATGAAACAGCCCTCAATTTGGATTGTGGTTAGATTTTTGACACAGCATAAGTATCCGACACAGAATGAATGTGGTCAAAGAACCTAAAATTTAAAATTGGACATTTACCTATTATGGTCAAGTATCTAAAACCTAAATATATGGTTAGAATCGGCATATGAATGAACCCCTGAAGTTTAATTATTTACCCTTTGTAATTCGATATGTACCAATTTTATACCGGACCCCGAAATTCAATATCTGAAAACATGATTTGAATAAGCATATCAAAGAACCTTATATGTTTTTATAAAGCCTACAAAGTTTCATCTGAACCCCAATCTAAATCAACTTGAAAACCATACCCAAACTTTAAAAAAAATCTCGATTTGACATATCCAAAAAAAAAACGTGAATTTAATTTTGGACCCTGTAGACCAATTTGAAACCCGGGTCCAAAATGAAAAATCTAAATACACGGATAGATTCGGCATATCAAATAAGCCAAGGATTTCAATGTTTTTGGTGAAATCTAACAAAGTTTAAATGTCGACACTTTTGACCTTAATGTAACTTGAAAATGGGGCCAAACAATACATAATTAAATCCGCCATATCAAAAAAACAAATAATGCTTTACATGTTTTCAACGGGTTGTTCACATAACAGGTGAATTGTTATTGTCGTTTTAAATAGTGTTTAAAATTAGGCGGTTTGGTGTTGCAGGATGTAACCCTTCTCTTTCTTTTAAATTGATCTGTATTAACTGTTACTGATGGGCGTGATAAATTCGGACAGTCTCGGTGTAGGTGTAAAAAAAAACGATGACAGAAATAAAAAGCTTTTTTTTCATTTGTTTAAGGCGAAATATGAGTCTCCAGTGCCTTTCAAAAGAGGGACGAATGATACCAGAGGGACAGTCAAACTCATAGATCGAAAGTAAACTGACATCGCCATTGCAAAAAAAAAATTAAGACAAATAAACAAATAATAGTACGCAAGACACAACAAGAAAACTGAAGACTAAGCATCACAAACCCAATCAAAAAATTGGGGTGATCAGGTGCTCCGGAAGAGTAAGCAGATCATGCTTGGGAAATACAAGCCCGGGAATATCGTATCAATTCGGAAAAATATACTCTTCAACAGAGTTGAAAGATACCAGAAGTACATTTAACTCATGAGTCGAAAATAAACTGACATCATGGTTAAAAAAAAAAGACAAACAGACACACAGACACACAACAGTACACTAAATAGTGAGTGTTTTTCGCTGTCTTGTTTGTTCTCTCTGTTACGCAATTGTATACGTATGTGAATACATTGCGTTCTGTTGTTTGAACGGTTGAACTGGTGGGTGGGCTTTGTCTGCTGTTGTTGATGAAGCTGCTGTTTAATGTCTTCAATTTCCTGCTTGTGAAAGGTTTCCATAGCAGTCATCTTTTCTAGTGATGTTTCTATTTTCTTTAACACACTGAAATCGTAACTTGACTCATCATAATTCGAAGTTGGATCTGTCTTCCGGGTTTAACAAATACTGACATGTGATTATGTTGGAACAATTTTATTTGATCGATTGCTTGCTTATAAAGAAGTTGGTCTTGTGGTGGCACCATTTTGACCAGCTTATTTTTTCAACGAAAAGCTGGCAAAATATTCAGATATGTGGAGTATACCTGTAACTGTCAGGATAAATCTGTATGCTAGACAGACAGGTCGCTATTATAGTCGTAACTTGGCTCATCATAATTCGAAGTTTGGTCTATCTTCCGGCGTACCAAAGACTGACATGTGATCATTTAGGAACAATTATATTTGATCGATTGCTTGCTTTTACCAATGTTGGTCTGGCTGTGGACCAGGTTTTTTAAATCAGATTCTATGTCTATGAAAAGCTGGCATATTTTCAGATAGATTGTGTATACATGTAAATAAACTCATCATAGATACCAAAATTTTATATTTACGCGCGTTTCGTCTACAAAAGACTCATCAGTGACGCTCGAATAAAAAGATGTTAAAACTGTCAGGGATATTTTCTTTACCGGTATAGACGAAAGTCAGCCTACCCAGTCAGTTAATTTCCCTTTTTGTGTCTTGCACTTATTAAGTTAGACTAAATTCACAAAGTTTATGGTAAATATTGAATATTTAACCATTTATCTGATTTAAGTCTGCGTCTGCATACGGAGTATATATCTCCCAATTAATACGATATTCCCGGGCTTGTATTTCCTATCATGATTGCCTTGATAGAGGGTTGCTGATCACAAGGAAGCTATTAAATTAAGAGTTCCAAATGATGAAGTTGAAATCATGCCTTCGTTAATTTTACGGATGCCATCGAGAGGCGGTTGATCGTTATGGAATTATCGTTTCACAGATGATTTCGGATATGTGTTCCTTATGTCGTAACTATAATCCCCTTCCCTTTTCACGAATGTGCTCCGGAGCACCTGAGATCGACCCCCCCCCCCCCCCCCCCCCGTTTTGTTTTTTGTTTGTTTTGTGTTTTTGTGTTTTTGTGTTTTGTTTTTGTCTTTGTTTTGTTGTTTTTTTTGGAGGGGGGCGTCGGGTTGCTTAGTCTTTAGTTTTCTATGTTGTGTGTTTTCTCTTTTTTAGCAATGGCGTTATTTTCGATCTACGAGTTTGTCTGCCCCTCTTATCTTTCGCCCCTCTTTTATGAATTAATTCAAAATAATCAATTATTATACTTTGGTCTCTGCCGATTACATCAACATCACAATCTCCTGCTTTACTATGTAAATATAATTTATTTTTTTTTCTTTTTGATCTATGGTAGTCCACGATAAACTATCAGCATAACCCATAAATTAAATATGGTCTTGGAGGTTTCAAAGTTTTATTTGTAGTAGAATAGGGTGTAGGATTTGGTGTTGACAAGAAACAGTCTGGTTCCCTACATATTTCTGGTGGAGGTATTCTCTGGCGGTTCACTGCTGATGGTACACATGATTCTAACTGTTAACGATGTCTTGGTACTGATACTAGCCAATCTAATTGTTTTCGTGAATAATCATGCTTTCAATGTCATTGTTATATTTAATTGGGTAAGTCACTCAAAAGCTTAAACTTTATCTTGGTCACCATTCTTGGCTTACTTTAAACATATTTTATTTCAAAAAATCATGTACATGGCATACACATATAAATACAGTGATAACATATTACAAAAGGATTCGGAAACAAGGTTTCCCTTATATTAATCCGTCTCCCTGTAGAAAAAAGATAAAGGGAAATAACTGCAAATAAAAAAGTAGATTTTTTTTCATCAGATCTTTCCTATATATATATGTACCGGCGGCGGAGTGTGTTTACAGGACTTTGTCAAGACTGTCTCACCCAATTACGATCTTTGTCATGCACGAACGACGCTATTAGCCAAAACGCTTCGAATCTACCAAAAATTGTTGCACTTGTTTAAACACAAGTACATTTTCCTCTTGATTGAGTTTATTGCAGCCACATAGGAGTGTTTCTATATTGTATGGGAAGGGAATTTTTTCTATCGTACGTTTTCGGACAAGGGAGTAATTATTACACTCGAGGAGAAAATGCTTACTGCTCTCGATTCTACCACAGGTACAGTTTTTACTTTCTACAAGATTTCTCTTAAATAAATGTTCGTTCAGATTGCTACAATCCATCCGAAGTCTGGCATGAAGTATTTGTCCTTTCCTGTCTCCATAAAAATAATAATTTGGCATTTTTCTTACATTTTGATAAAGGTAACTTTTAAGTGTTAATTTAGATGGACTTAGTCTGATATCGTCCGGAATAGCATTCCAGGATCGAATAACTGAGGGGAGAAAAGATTTCTGGTAAAATGCAGTTCTACACTTTATATGTTGCGTGTCATTCGTTCGTCGTGTGTCATAATTATGAATATTGAACAATTGTTGAGGGATAATGTCGCTTAAATAATCAGGGGTCTTATTGTGAAACATTTCATGAAATTTTATAATTTTGTGTTTTTTACGTCTTTCTGATAGTAACTCCCATCCTGTTTCGTCGTATAATTTATTTATGGACGATAACTTAGTACCACCAGTAACTATCCTAGCCGCTTCAAGTTGCATATTTTCTAGTTTGTCACTTAAATAGTCTGGAATGTTGTCCCAAATGATATCTGTATATTCAAATAAAGGTCGGATAAAACTTAAATATATAGTTTGTAAATACTTTCTTTTCAATTTGAATTTCAAGGCACGAAATAAATTTAATCTAGGTGTTATCTTTTCAATTATTTTATTGACATGAGAATGCCATGAACCATCCTCATGAAAAATTAAACCAAGGTGTTTATGGCTTTCTACTTCTGAAATCATATCATCATTCATATAAAGAGGTGGATGATGGGGTTTAACTGATTTCTTGAAAACTGTCATAGCTTCAGTCTTTTTTGCATTAAAATTTACCAGCCATTGGACTGACCAATTGTTGATAGTCTCTATATCAGAATTAAGTTTGCTCGCTGCTGCATATTCATCTTCAACTACTAAGAAAAGGGAAGTATCATCAGCATATAGTTTTATGTTACAGTCTATGTCGTTTACAATGTCATTTATATATACTAAAAAAAGTAAGGGGCCTAATATTGATCCTTGAGGGACGCCAGCATTTACACCAAAAGTATCAGAGGATTGACCTGAAATAACAACTTTTTGTTTCCGATTTGATAAATAGCTCATAAACCACTTTAATAGGTTTCCTCTTATTCCAATATTTTTAAGTTTATAAATAAGACCTTCATGCCAGACTCGATCGAAAGCACGACTTATATCAAAAAAGACAACACGAATCTCTTTTCCTGTGTCAAGAGCTTTGCCAAATAAATCTGTTATGTGTAAGAGTTGGTTAATTGTAGAATCTCCAGGCATGAAACCTGACTGGGCACTTGTTATTATTTTATGTTTTGTTAAAAAGTTAAAGAAGTGCTTAAAAACACAACGTTCCATACTCTTACCAATGATCGACAAAAGTGATATCGGTCTATAGTTTGATACCAGTTCTCTATCACCACTTTTGAAAACTGGTATAACGCTTGCTAATTTCCAGGTTTCTGGATACACAGCTTCACGTATAGATTTATTGAAAAGCTGAGCCAGGGGCCTACTTAACTCTCGAGCAGCATACTTCAGAAGCCTACCGCTAATTTCATCAGGGCCCGTCGCTTTAGTGACATCTAACAAAGACAAGTGATCAAACACTTCCTCTTCGGTTATTATAATATTGTTTAAAATTGGTATATCATCGGACATAGGGGTATTAGGAAAAGACGCTTTAGAATCATCCACGGTAGCTTGCTTACAAAAAAAGAGATTAAATGCGTTTGATTTTTCATTATCGTCTTCTATATATTCATTATTTACTAACAAAGGGGGGTAATTTGACGCTTTCGAAGGCTGTCCAGATAAACTTCTTAAAAGCTTCCACCAATTCTTAACATTGGTTTCTGGATTCTCTAATATATTTATTTGTTTGTTGAAAAAGTCAAGTTTAGCTGTTTTTATGAAATTTATGCATTGATTCCTAACATACCGAAATTGTCGCCAAGAATCAGCAGTATGTTTCTTTTTTGCCATTTTATGAAGTCTTTTTCGGCGCCGAATTAGTTTTTTTATATGACCATTTAGCCATGGCGGGTCTTGAGATCTAAACTTGACAAATTAACAAGGTATATGTTTTGCAGCTATTTTTAATATAGTTTCTGTAATTTTTGTCGCGGCAACATTTACGTCATTATTATTAATAGTATCATCCCAATTAACTTCACTTAGATCAAATTTATATTTAGTTAGGTCTGCGTGGTCATAGTCCCAAATCTTCCTATTAAAAACTTTATTTGGTGTTTTTTTAATGTTTATTATGCCACTCACAGGACAGTGATATCTTACATTAGCTTCCAAAATATTATCACCGACTTCAGTATATAAAAGTATGTCAGGATCATTTACTAAAATTAAATCCAGTAAAGATGAACTGGTCTCGCAGAAGAATGTCGGCTGATCAATTGCTTGGTTTAGGCCGTTTTGCAAAATAATATTTGTAAGTTTTGTGTTTCGATAATTCAACAAATTTTCGTTGAAATCGCCCGTTACTACTATTTTATCAATACCCGAATTGAAAGCATTTTCTATGGACAAATTCATATTATCCCAGTATTGCGCATTAGAATCAGGGGTCTGTAAAATACTCCAAACAGACATTTACATTTTTGTGTGTTAATTTCTATCCAGAGACACTCAAGATTTTGTATTCCACGATCATGACGTCGTTTACTTGGTATATTATCTTTTACATAAACTAAGACCCCACCACCGATTTTGTCTCCATCCCGATCCTTTCGATATGGATTTTTAAAATTATCTAATTTTAATTGGCTATCAGCTATGCCGGACTTGAGCCATGTTTCGGTAAGTAAGATTATGTCCCTGTCCCCCAGCTCAGCTTCGACTATAGATTTTTTAGGGAGCAGACTTTGTATATTTAGGCATGAAAAAGTCAAAAGATCTTTATAACGATAAAAATCTAACATATCAGTTGAACTATCGTTATGGTTATGCAGGTAGTTATTCGGTGAGTCGGACGTTGGCCCCGGATTTAGTTCGATATCACCTGCCGTATAAATAATAAGAAAAATATATAAAAATAACTGACAAATCGATAAACAAATGTCATTTGTATTTTCATATCTACCCATCAAAGGAGTTGCTTTTTTGGTGTCTAAAACCCATCTTGTACTTTTTAAATACGAATTCAAACTTGATAGCAAATAGGTAGAACAACTTTGATTTTTAAAATTTGTTTTTAATTCGAAGTATAAATATATTGTGAGAGCCTTTGTGCCAATTTGGGCAAACAAATTAACTAATATAACGGTATGTAAATCGATCGAGTGAGACAGTCGAGTAGACCTGACATAGTGTAGCCCAACACGTGCCCTATATGTATTTAGGTCACTTCCCATTGTTTACATTTAGTGTAGACGAATATATTACAGAACAAAACACATGTTGGGAGCACTACAATAATAATAATATTAGTGGTAAGAAAATGATAAGTATAACACTGATTCACACATCCGACGCCGGGACAAAAAAAAGGAAGCAAATAAACAGTAAGTAACAAAAATGTAATTATATAAACAAGTTTTAGCATTTTCTTTGGCTTGGGAGTTTTACCCATGACAGGAAAATAAATAAATTGTACACAGATCACAATGCACGATAGAGAAATATTAATGCACATTTTAATTTCAATTTGAAGTATCCAAAGAAAGAGTAACCCTTTGTTCATTTATATCTGAATTCATAAAGTGATTATCATTTAGAAAATACCGTCTCAATTAGTCACACACCTTCAAAAAAAGAAAAAAAGGGGGGGGGTGTTACAAAAGGACAAAAAAAATGATCACCTATACATGCACGCTCAACTCGTTCTCAAAGAATCACTGCATCACTTAATATAAAGTGGGGAAATCATTGGTTTGGTTTGATTTGATTTGTTTTTGTATGTATTCCCGCTCGCCAGTTTACATATTACTGCCAAAATAAAATAAGCTCACCCACACATCCACACACATTGTATAAACACATTCATTCCCAATTCAATGTGTAAAGGTAAATATAGAATGATTAATACAACAGTATGATGTAGCAAATAACATAAAAAAAAAACCAAAAACAACAAAAACACAAAGTAAATTAGACAGAGTCAAACTGAACATGGTTAATTTTATTAGCGTCCACCGTTTCCAACATCTCCGGTAATGACAGACATAGCATCATCATCATGTGTTAATAATCGTTCTCTAGTAGCAGCTGGTGCTTCATCTGGTTGTTCGGACCATTCGGTTGGGGGTTCAATTTCAAGCTCATCTAACATTGCAATGAAATCATCATTATTTCGTACTATGTGTTTGTCATCTTTGTTGTCTACAATATATATTTTGCCGTCGACCACCCATGTTGATTTGAGCTTCTTGTTTCGTACCAGAAATCTTGCATAGTATGCAAGTTTACTTCTCAGCATTGTTAATTCTTGGTTAATGGATATATTAGCAAGTTGAGGGTTTTTTCTGTTAAATTTGCTCAATCGAAGTAGAGATTCCTTAACTCTATGACTGGATAAACGAATGATGATTGGGCGCGGACGATCAGAATGTTGCTTCCCAGTGCGGTGACTTATTACTATGTCACTCTGTGACATTTGGACATGCATTTGGCTTGCGATTTGGAGTATTTTGTTGTCAGTGTTTTCACCATAAGAGAAAGGAACCCCTGTAAAACGGAGCATATATTTCCTACTATGCTGCTCTAGGTCATCGCATTTGTTTTTAAGATATTTTATTTCTGCCTTTAAATTGTTGCTGACTTCAGAACTTTCATGAACAGTAATAATATCCTGAAAACTTTCCACTTTTTTGTCAAGATCATCATATTTGATTTTTAACTCTTTTAACTCGCGTAGAACAGGTTTTTGTTTTTCATCAATAAGGTTATGTAAGTCACCAATAAGAAATTCTTTCACAGTTTGTGCTATTCTTACAATGTCTTCCTGACTTATGCTTACTACAGGTGCAGCTGTGGAATTACTCATGCTAGTTTCAAATAAATGCTCATCAGATGAAGAGTGTAATATATCCACAGAGTCTGTATCAAACGTTTTTTGCTTTTTATCTGGTTGTAGATTTTGGGGGGATGGTTGAGAAGATGGGCGACGTCTTCGCTTTTTAAATTCATTGTTTGTAGTATTAGATTTCTGCATCAAGGATTAAAGATCCGTTTTACATAGTTAAATACACAGATGATCTAATAAGTTGCTGGCATTAATAAAAATAAAAGTTCTTGTAGAACAATGGTCACGTTGGCATTCGGTCCACTCGACTGAGTATCAGGTGTGCATTATGTTTTAACAAATTATATGTCTTTTGAAAGTCTCAAATTATATACAGTTTATACAGTTTGTTTGTGCATGACTTACTAATTCTTTCCTGTCATTGGATAATTCAAAACAAAATGCTTATTCACATTATTTTACTGAAGATTCGACCTGATATATAAACACGTCTTTCCCATCCGAGCATGCGCATCGTTCATGGCTTCTAGTATTCTTTTAATTAAGTCAGGTCCTGACACTTTTTTTTATTTCCGGTTGTCCCAATACTGCAAAGTGTACTCATATATGGGGACGAAGTCCCCTATTACAGTAGAAAATTCAATAAAAAAAAAAAAATTTAAAATCGGGAAAATTTCCCGAATTTTTCATTGTACTAATGAACTCAAAATCGTTCAAAATTTTTTGACGCGTTTTTGAATTTCCAGATCTGCGCAGAAATCTACTTCCGTTTCCGGTCTTGTTAGCACTGATGAGACTTTGAATAAAATGTACATTTATCAGTCTAAGAAAGGAACTCAATACTAATTCATTTTTAAAAATTGTTTGTTATAAAAAAAACACGTTACCTGATGACAGCGTTTCTTTGTTTACATTGAATATGACGTCATAACTTAAATAACATCATAACTAAAATCCCTAACAACAGAACCAAAATCGGAAACGTTACGGTATTTCCGTTTCTCTTTTTAACATGACTTGTTTGATTTTTTAAAAAGTCAGACAGACTTCGACCCCGTTCACAGGTAATGCCTGCCTCATATTATTAATTCATTTTTAAAAATTGTTTGTTATAATATGGGGACGAAGTCCCCAATAACAGTAGAAAATTCAATAAAAAAAAAAAAAAAAAATGAACTCAAAATCATTCAATTTTTTTTTGTCGCGTTTTTGAATTTCCGGATCTGCGCAGAAATCTACTTCCGTTTCCGGTCTTGTTTGCATGAGACTTTGAATAAAATGTATATTTATCAGTCTAAGAAAGGAACTCAATACTAATTCATTTTTAAAAATAGTTTGTTATAAAAAAAAAAAACGTTACTTTTAATTGATGACAGCGTTTCTTTGTTTACATTAAATATGACGTCATAACTTAAATAACGTCACAACTAAAATCCCTAACAACAGAACCAAAATCGGAAACGTTACGTTCTTTGTTTACATTGAATATCACGTCATAACGTCACAACTAAATCCCTAACAACAGAACCAAAATCGGAAACGTTACGGTATTTCCGTTTCTCTTTTTAACATGTTTGATTTATAAATAAAATCATACAGACTTCGTCCCCATTCACAGGTTATGCCTGCCTCATATTATAGGGACGAAGTCCCCAATAACAGTAGAAAAATCAAAAATAAAAAAAAAAATCGGGAAAATTTTCCCGAATTTTTCAATGTACTAATGAACTCAAAATCGATCAAATATTTTTTTGTAGAGATTTTTAATTTCCGTTTTGCGCATAACGCAGAAATCTATATCCTTTTCCGGTCTCGTCGTGAGAATTTGAGTAGTCTAGTAAAATATCAAACTCCCCGGCAGTTCCAGTTCCGATCCGCATACGGGCCCGAATACTACTCTACACTAATGGATAAAAGATGTCCCTTTATGTTCATAATGAGAAAAGGAAACATGGAAAGGCTTGCAATTGCATAACTTGGCAGACCAAACTTCCTCCGTTGACAACCTCATATTCATTCAGATCATCATTTGTACCTGTCCAAGTTTATGTTGCAGCATTTGGGCTTGTTTTCCCTTTGGACTTAGGAGGGACTTTGCGCCTAACATACATTTCAATTATATATCTGATTCACGTTTCCCTCCATGTTTACTTTCCAAAGGGTTCGGGGAGATAACTTAGATAAGAATGCACTCATAATAAAGGTCCTGTGTGGGACGTAAATTTAATGCTCATTTTTTAAATCTAGGAAAAGTTGTTTAAATTTTGGGAAGAAATTATCAAATTGAAGTTTTTCAAGCCGGTAACTAATGGTTCTGAGGAAATTTATTGCGTAGATAATCGTTCCAAAATTTGGAACGAATTTCGAAAGCCGGTGGCAGTGATTGATGGAGTAAAGGAAAACAGTTCCGGAAACGATCACTGTCCGGAGTTTGGTAAAATATATGAACTCAAGGAACACAAAAGTGTCAATACCAATATTTCATTTTTAGTAATTCTTTGTATTTGATATGAATTAACGTTACCTGGTGGATATGCGTTTCTTTGTTTACATTGAACATGACGTCATAACTTAAATAACGTCACAAGTAAAATCCCTAACAACAGAACCAAAATCGGAAACGTTACGGTATTTCCGTTTCTTTTTTTAACAAATATGTATTACATGTAACTTAAAGTTACAGAAAAAATTTATTCATACAGACTTCGTCCCCATTCACAGGTAATGCCTGCCTCATATCAACTTGTCAAATGCTGAACTAGGACGTGGTAAATTAACTCCCGTTCGACTTCAGTCTCAGATTTTATAAAATACTTCACCAGAACTTGATGTGTATCATATGATAATCTATCCTGGTTCCCGGTACTACGTTCCAGGTATTAGCTATTAGCCATACTCTCTCACGATATATGTGTAACATACTGAATATTGCGATCGGGAACCAGTCTAATCATAATCTAACTCTGTTCATTGTCTTCTACTTCCTGTCTTGCGTACTCAGAAGGAAACCTAGATGTTTGCTTTGCATACGGTGCGGAGCTTTTAATTTCAGTCGAAATACACGCCATCTTGAAATAAATTATTTATCGCATATAGATTCTGATTGGTTGCATTATGATAAGGCTGAGATATATATTGCAACAGCTATTGGCTTAAATGAGATAAAGAATTACATCTAAACTTTTCTCGTACAGGATAAGACATCAAATGCCGGGAAATTAACTATTTGTATTTCTGTTCCGATCAACTGACATTAATTCATGTTCGTTTTATTATATGCATACATTTCACAGATAAATTCAATATTGAAATATCAATTATAAATACTTGTTTATTTGCTTTGTTACTCTGCAATTTGCACGATTTGCTTTGCTAAACTATGGTCCTATCAGTACAATGTTTACAAAAATGTTCTATCTGTATTTTATAACTTCTGACAATCTAGGCACACCTCCAGAAAGGCACACATAAAGAGTCGTGTCTATTTATAATTGTTTTAATTTTCAACAAGAAATTTAATTTGTTTAAAAGTATGGGTGTATAACGCACACTTTTAAAGTACATCCATTTTATATCAATCAATATCTAAAAATACCACATTCCCAATACTAATTCAACAACCACATGCACACATATTACCTTAAATTAGGGTAGAGCGAAGCAGTCCATAGCTTTTTAGAAAGCTTAAACTTGTTTACCTTTACCTCTACCATTAAAAATCAAAATCGGACTGAGTCCTTGATTCGTGCCCTTGATGCTGTTAAACCGGTAACGAAATTTTCTTGTTCCTTCTGAAATGTTAAGACTGACTGTCATTGTGTTAAAAACAACCAAAATACAGTTAGATAATTACATCAGATGTATGTTTCATTATGATATGTTATTCTGAGTGGCTACACTGCAATCTCGCGTTCATTACAGAATAGAATTTATCACTCATGACGACACGAGGTCCCACAATAAAGTGCACAGGTAAATTAAATAAAAACGTGATAAAAATCGTGTTTTCTTGATCCTGGCTAAAAAATGTAATTAGTAATGAATGCTTCTTTTTGTAACTTCATAGGATTGTTGACCGGGCTTCATACAAAATGTACTTCGGTCAACGTTTACACCCCAATGAAGTTATACAAATAGAAGCATTCAATTTAAAAATAATAAACTTGTGGTATCTATACCAGAGAAAAACTAATGTGTAGGCTATGTGGCTAATTCACCGGTTTACACTGATAATGGCTAATTCGGATAATTAACGCAAATCGCGGGCTAGTTTATCGCAAATTAAGATAAACGTGTAATATAAATTTAAGAAATGTTAATATTCATTCCAATTTTCTTGTTCTGAATTTCCTAAACAGGATAAAGAAGAGAACTCCGAATTAAAAAAGGAAATAATGTCGCGGTTAACGAATTTTAACAGAAGAGACACGTCACGACAAGTATTTTAAAATAAATCTTAAATAAGACATCTACATTCACTGAAAGAACGACTATTTAACTTCAAAAGGGGGAGGGTAATGTTTTTTTCAACAACAAAATTATGATCCTCAATTTGATGAAAAACAATATTGTGGTATTAAAAGCAGATGACAAACTAAATTCTGAATCCTGAATATCCCTAATAACCTTATAGTTATAGTGTTTAATTAAAATAAAAATGATTGATAACGTTGAAAAAACAAAAAAATGTTCACGCTTTGAGCTAAAAAAAAATCTGCCTCGGACAAAAGACCATACCCCTCCCACCTTTTTGAAGTTAAATGGATCCTCCCCAACTATCATGGTTTTCGATCAAATCTCAAAATACAAATTTTCTAAGAGCTTCATTTCAGAGAGGTATATCGGTTATAGTACATATAACCATATAATCATGATAATAATACCAAGAATTACATTTTAACAGACAATACTTCTAATTTCGTGACTTCATAAGAAAACCGGGAAAATAATAATAGCGTATACTTTGGTACTGCAGTTACTATAATTTTTTTATAACAATGTGGTTTAATTTCATGTATTAACAAATTTAAACGCAATGCATGGCCTGGTATCTAAAATAAAAACTAAATGAATATCAAATTTTCAATATGGGTGTAAAGTTTATCGGTTTGAAATCTGTTGTGGTTGTGTTCTTTTAACATTTAATTTGAATAAACAATTATATAACCGAAACAATAACGGGATACATTTGTAACCCTGACGTATGTACGCCGTTTCATGTCCGTTTAAATGGGTGTTTCATATATGGCTTAATCTTTTGCATCAGTTGTTTATTATTATCTGATTGAAACATATTATATTTAGACACCAAATATAACTATTCAAAATCATTGTGGATCATTATTTCATCATAAAGAATATATACTTTTAACGATTTGCAATTGTTTCAGACTGTGTAGTTTAAAAATAGATGTTTTAGTTTTAAACAACGGGCATATTTTATCAAGAAAATGATTCATTGGAAAATACTTAAATGAATTATTAAAACGCTACCGAAATATTGAATAACATTATATAAACGTGTTCAATAAAAGTGCTACTAACTTAGTAATATTTGTTACTTGATAAAAAAAAAGGCTATGTTATATGTAGAAATAGGACTAACCCACACAGAAATTATACCAAAGAAAAAACTTATCGTACCGCCAAGAAATTTGCCTGATTATTCGAAAATGAGTGCCAGATATGCCGGATTTGAAACTGTGTCCCAATTTGAAGTAAAAGAATTGTGTGAAAGACTTTCAAAACCAAAAAGACAACATACAGACGATGATCTTAAGATGCCAAACCGCAGTGCTCATGAAATTTTCAAAACCCGCTCAAATCACCACATAAAGACTCGATTTATAGGAAAGAAGAAAATGTCTACGAACGATATGCAATCTCTTGTAAATAGACTTTCTAATACGAAATCAGAACGTGTTCCTGATTCACAAAGAATCCATTCAAAAGAAGATAAGTATATGAAAGGTGTCGTGGCCAGCCATGCATGGAATGGACATATAAAACCTTATACAAAGTGTTCACACGAAAATTTTGAAAAGTACGTTCATAAAGTGCAAAATAATTTTTAACTTTAATGTTCTTTTTTATATGCATTGCCGACGCACATGTTCTCGGTCGATTTGGAATTCGTGCAATTCTGTTGGATTTTTCTCTTGATCGATAGATTCTAATGGATTTAGGTGTTAAGAACATCGCTAGACCACTGTCTACTTTAACTGCCACAGAAAACCGTACTGAAACATTTACAACTCTCAAAAAACATATTTACACACATTGGTTTTATCAAGTAGGAATAGAACATGGATTGTTGTTCAGATATTGGTAGCAACAAGATTGTTCAGATATTGGTAGCAACAAGATTGTTCAGATATTGGTAGCAACAAGATTGTTCAGATATTGGTCGCAACACCATTGTTCAAATATTGGTCGCAACAACATTGTTCAAATATTGGTCGCAACAACATTGTTCAAATATTGGTTGCAACGACATAATTCAGATATAGATCGCAATTGCATACATGTGTATATGGTTAATAAATTATATGTGTAAGCAATGATACTTATATATTTTTTGTAGCTTTATTTTTAAGGATGTACACTTCTGAGGAGCCATAATTTTCTAAAACTATTGGTAGGTGTTAATATAAGAAAATTTTATATTATGTTAAGTGTTGTTTTTTTCGTGTCAAACTATACTGTAAATTTGGGATTTTTCTCTTCTTTTTTTTTTAGAACAAAAAGCATATAATAACAACATCTTAGTTACGAATGATTGAAAAACGACATATATAAGACTTTTGAAAAGTAAAAATTAATATGGGATACAAGTCATATTAATTTTTGATCAAATAATTTTTTTGAACATTTCACCCATTTTCTTTATGAGTTGGCTGATGACACTGACCAGATTGTTTATAAAATTGAAAATTTTATTACTTAAAAGCTACTTATTGCTCCAACACAATTTTCTTTTTACATAGTTCAGTTTGATTATGATGTTATTTTCAAATTCATTGATATTTTCCACTAGTATCACATGTTTGAAAGTAAATCCCGAACGAGATATCAACGAGACTGAAACATCAGAAGAATACAGAAAGTTTACCGACAATATGTATTCCCATATGATCGTTTATAAATATGACGAAATTAAGAAAACGAAAATAAAACTTTACTAAAGAAAAATAGCAAATATGTGAAAAGTCGAAATAGTTCCGAAATAGTTTTATGCATTTCAAGTTAAGAGAATTAAAAACAAGTATTTCGATTGTTGTTATGGAATGGACGCAAAATGTAAATAAAATATTTATTATATCTCTTCTCTTTTGGGGTCATATTTTAGTTGTCCTGATGACGTTTTTGATTACTACAGACTCAGTCACTGATAAATAAAACAAAAAACAATTTATATACAAGTTTTGTATACTAAAAAGGTTATAAAATGGATTGAGGTTGCAAAATGATTAAAATCAAACCATATTTTTTTTTATCTATATATATCTATCAGACATTTTATCACTATAGTTAACCTCGACATTTTTCACTAAAGTTAACCTCGACATTTTATCACTATAGTTAACCTCGACATTTTATCACTATAGTTAACCTCGACATTTTCTCTATTCTTGGACTGTCAAGGGAGTTGGCATGTAACTATAAATTCCGTGTATCGGTCTAGAAAGTAATGTCTCTTTATAACACATAACCATTCTATCGTTGTGATTATGTATGTAATATTTCCTGCTGTACTTTATGTGCAACCATCATGCAATGAATCAATTATGGCTTGAACGAAATTTACAACTAGTATACATGAACATATAAAATGGATGGAGAATGGAAATGGAGAATATGTCAAAGAGAAAACAACCCGACCAAAGAGCAGACTAATAGGTCTTCAACACAGCAAGAAAATCCCGGTGACGGTGTGGTCACGTTTCTCCAACATTTGGTAATTAGACTAAAACAACATTAGGGATTATGGGGTCCTCTTAAGGACTGGATCTTGATATCAACCTGTAATTCACCTGTTCTTGACCAAAATATTGTTAAAAAAGGTATACATTTTTTAACGATGTATATATTTTTTAATAGTCTCCCAAAATTGTAAAAGTCCATATAGTCTAACACAGTCACTCAGTGATGTAATTTTTTATTACTATACTATATATAAAAATATTAATTTTCGCGAACCATTTAGGTCACGGAAATTCCAAAATATGGCATCAGTAAGGAGAGTTGTACACACAATTTAAATACACAGAACCCCATCCAAACTTGCTTTAGCTAATAGTATTCATCCTTTTCTATTTTATATGTACTAACAACATTCCATTTTTCTATAATTTCGATTAAAAAATTCCAAAATCTGAGTTAAAATAGGTCGAATGCCCCAAATAAACGTTGTCTGATTGGTTGAAGTACTGTGGCGTCGATGATAAGCATAGAAAGCCTCGATGTAAAGCACACGCTTCACAGGAATAAGGAGAGTTTTACAAATAATGTGAATACACAGATCCTCCATCCTATTTATGTTTTGCTGAAAATGTTGCAGTGTTCATCATTTCTGTTTTGATTCTGCTAACAACATTCCATTTTTTCCATAATTCCGATTTAAAGATGTGGAAACCCGTAATAAAAATAGATGATTTAAAAGCAAAGCAAAAAAATCCGTTAAGACGACCTTGAGTTCAACCGGGGTTAATAAGCGATTCACAAATAATCTAAAGATCTCCTTGCGCTCAAATGTAATTCTTAGTGAAGTATACGGGTAAATTCGTTTACGGAAATTTATACACACTTTATCATTAATATATTACCAGGCTTTTGCATATTCACGTTTTTTTTTGTTCAACTTTAGTCAAATTCAATTCTATACATTTTTTTTTACGTAAAGCAATAGGAGTAGGAATATTATTTCGCGCCAATTTAACCAGCATCACCAGATCAACACCATCATCAAAATTGTTTACCGTTATCTTTGTGAAATTTCAGTTATATAGTTTATTAATTAGAGAAATTTTGGTAAGTATTACTTATTAATGTTAAGGTTCTACTGATGTGCTTCTCTAGACCTTTTTGACTGTCAGTTTTATCCCATTTATCTCGACACTATCCCCGATGACCAACTATTTGATGAACTAATTTCTTCTTAAACATTACATGCATAATTTCGGTATTATTTGATAACCAATCACATTCACGTTGCATGTTTGCATGATAATGGGTTATGTATTAGTGGATTGTAAGGGCGATGCAACATGCGAGGTCTGCGCGATCACGTGACATTATTATTTGTAAACAAACATGCTCCCCGTGTAACACGTGTCTGAATTATCCTTTCAAAGTGTTATGAATCTTTCAATCACTATTTTATGATATATTTTTCTGTTTTAAGGTTTGCATATCAGTAGTCAAATGAATAAGACAAAGTTCTGAGTATAATTTGTGGGTTTTTTTTAGAATTAGAAGGTAAGTCTACATAACTTCAGAAGTCATTATTTAACTGGTCTAAAAAGATGACTCAACTTTCCCTCTATTTTTGAAACCTGCATACCAAATTAAGGGAGCTACCATTTGATTTCTAGGGGGGGGGGCTAGGATGAAATTTGAAAAAAATAGACAGGACAGGACAGGAGTTATGAATAAAAAAAAAGGCAGGATGAGACACTTGCAAAAAAAAAGTCAGGACGACAATTTAGGTAAAAAAAAGTTAGGATAAACTAAAAAAAAAAAGGCAGGACAGAGATTACAGCTAAAAAAAAATGCAGGACAAATTTTTCAACCTAACCCCCCTATAAAAATCAAATGGTAGCTCCCTAAAGGGCATTTGCTCCCCTTGAACATTATTTGGCCCCTTCCCTGTCATTTCCCTTTAAATTTGCTCCAAAGTCATACGTCCATTTATAGTAACGGCTGTCCCTGATTTGTGTTTTTACCATATTAACTGCAATTTTCATATTGAACACATTTGACCATTCAGTATGAGTTCCCATGTATTTTTGGGATACGATTGCTTTCAAGCAATCTGTAGACTTATACCAGTGGCTCAGGACAATGCCCTCATGTCAACTGTTTTATTCTAAACATTAAGGAACATCTCAGATTCTCATGATTGTCTTGCTTTAAAAGGTAAAAACAAACAAAGGGATTGAACTCAAACAACTTTCCTATAATGTTCTTTTCATAATCTTCATGTTTGATATTTCCCTTTACTTATATGCGTGTTTTTAACAACACGGAAAATCAGAATTAAGCAGTATTTATATTTAGTGTTTTTATAAATTTAGAAACACGTCAGAGGGAAGTCCCCAGTTTTGATAAAAATGCGAGGGTTCTCTGAATTCCGATAAATCTATTTCTGTCATATAAGAACTGAAGTGGAGTTTTTCTTATATATATGTCACCGTTATGAAACTGATATTTGATATTGTACTTCCATAAAGAAGTAGAGAACCATCTAGGTCGTTTAATTAAAATTCAATATACGTTCTTGCTCCAGGGTTTGTTTAGGTAATTATGCGCATGCATATAGTTTTCTGGACTTCAAGGGGTATTAGCTATATATAGATTGAATGGTTGCTTTGGATTCCCCACTCAATTGAATAATTTTAAACTCATGGGATCCTTTCTTTGTATGTCTGCTATTGAGGGTTATTGTTGTTGCATATTTTTAAATAATATGTATCATTTAAATTAATATAAATAAATTTTATAACTACAACACCCCTTCAAGTGAAATGGAGTCTTCCATATTATCGTTTCGAGTTGTCTCCCTTCCAGAAAAAACTTTCGTCAATTCTGAATGAAAAAAGACTTCGAGAATAATTAACCTGTTCTGTCGATTAACATCGTATTATATTAAAAACGATCGCAATTTAAACCGAGGAATATGTACGGTAAGGAGTCGTGACAACTGACCCAAAGGAAATTAAACATTTAAAGAGTTAGGAATGGGGTTCCTCCTAGAATTGACGTAGGAAAATAGGTGATAATTAAGTAGTCCTTTTCTGACTATTGATGATACATGTAAGTAAGAGAAAAGAGGGGTGAAGGATACTTGAGGGACAATCAAACTCATAGTCCAAAAAAACTCTCAACGCCATGGCTAAAAAAATAAAAAGACAAACAGACAAATAATAGTTCACAAGATTCAACCTAGAAACTTAAGATTAAGCAACACGAATCACTGCCAGAAACCCGAAGTGATCTCAGGTTCTCTACGAAGTATTAGGAAAGTGTCCCAGAAAAAAAATTAAAATAGCCTTGCCAGACGTCATTATTATTTGGACTAATAATTAAGATACGAAGTGAAATACCTTCTCTCACTCTGAGTCTCAATGACTGCTGTGGAAATAAAATTGGAACTTATTGTACAAAAATAAAACAAAATAGGCCTAAGTACATTGTTCATACACTTTTATCCGGGATTGGCTATGTTGTAATTATTCATATTACGTAAATTACATTTTACATGTGCAGTTGAATTAGTTTTGAAAATAATATTATCTAGCTACATGTATACATGTGTCAACAAAAACAATGGCAATCATATTCCTCAGAGCATTCTGCTCTTTGATTGTCTTATATGAAGGAGGTTTTAGGTCATGTTTTCCTAATCACCTTATTGCTATTTGTCTGTCTGGATTGTTAAAACCACAAAATCAAATATCGATGAATATGCAAGTTTTCAACAATCCAGCAGAATTGACATCCACGAAAAATATAGGAATCCACAGTAAGATAACCCCCCTTTAGGTTTGATAAATTTTGGAAATGACATTAGGAAGTTATAAAACTGTATTCTTTGAATATGTTTCAAGCATATTACATGCATGCTCAGCACCACTTTTTATCAGGAATTTTATAATTTAATGTATATGTCTTAAAATTCAGGTTTTTTCCATTCTAATAGGTGGATTTTCAAGTTATTGAGAAAAATGCTTTGTTCACTAATTCAGCAATGCTTTAACTGTTGTGAATGTGAGCTCCATTCCGCTTTTATTAGAATCTAGATTTACATCATTCATTTTCAATGTAAGAAAGAGTTCAGCTTTCATTCAAAAGGTAGATTTCCATGTTTGCTGGTCACTTGACTAGAAACTGCATTCAGTGATATTGTTCATGTTGTTTGTCTCAATTTACAACTGAATTTCAGATTTTTCCTAATTACATGTACCAATCACTAAAATAAATGTCATTTAATACTTAATAAATACATGTAGTATTGTATGTAACTATCATATTCATGTTTTTATTTGACATTATGAAAGTACTATTGAGATCCAGGAAACAGTGTTTGTAACGCACATGGTTTTATCCGTTTCTTTCCCTTCCCTTAAAAGTATCTTTTAGTTTGAAACTACCTGACAATCATACTGAGTTCACACCTAATTTGAATTGGATTGACATTAACTAATTTGAATTAGTTTAATTCACATTTGAAACGGTTTACATTAACAAACACATAGTTCAAATGCGAATCGAATGCAAGTGAATTGTTTGTCTATCTATGGTCAACATGTTGGGTATGACTATACCACTTTTACCAATTTTGAGAAACATTGTTGAATTTATTTATGGATGCTTACTTTTCATTTATATAAATTTAAGATTAATATTTATGAGATGTAGGTTATGGATTGTCTCTACTTATAAAGGGGGAGGATTTGCAGTTATTTAATATATTTAATTAAATTGTATTCAGGCGCGTAGCTCCCTATACGCCAACACGCAGTTGCGTGCACATGAATTCAGCATGCAAAAAAAAAAATGTCAAAATAAAAATTTATAGCATTCAGCATGAAAAAAAAAATTGTCAAAATAAAAATTTATAGCATTCAGCATGAAAAAAAAAATGTCAAAATAAAAATTTAAAGGAAACACAAATATGTTGTTTATAATAAACAAATCATTTAAAAATTGTATGTTTTCGAATATCATAAATACAGTTGTGAAAATGAATAACCAGTCCCTTGCTTTAATGAAAATGAAAAATCTTGCTTCAATAGTGCAGAAAATGAATAATTTGTCCTCTTAGATTACAAAAATAAATAACCGATCAAAAACAAATCCTCCTGCCCCCCCCCCCCCCCCCCCCCCCCCCCCCAGAATACCAAATGGTCGACCCCTAAGTCTATATATAGGATTTTTTTTCTGCAACAAGTGCCTCAAACCATGTTTTAAGATTTTGGATAAAGGACCACAATAGGTAAAAGTCCAATTTAAAATTAAATGTTTTAAGTTCTTAGACTACATTCATTCTGTGTCAGAAACCTATTCTGTTTTGACTATTTGATCACAATCCAAATTCAGAGCTGTATCAGGCTTTAATGTTGTGTCCATAAATGCCCCAACTGTTCAGGATTCGACCTCTGCTGTAGTATCAAGCTGCGCCCTGTGGAGCATCTGGTTTATTTGAAGGGTAGATGTTCCCGACCTGTTTATTAGTGGAATTGTGAATCAGGCCATTACTCTTCTCAATTGTATTAATGCATACTTTTCATGTTGGGACAGTTACCCTTATTTTTGAAGGCTGTATGGTTGCCTATAATTGCTTTGTCATTTGAACATTTGTGGGTAGTTGTCTTATTGGCAATCTTATTACATATTTTAATTTTTATACGTATTCATCCTTTAGAAAAGTTGTTTCAAACCATTAAGGCAAGCCTGGAGGGGATTCATTACATTTGAAATGTAATGAATCCCCTCCCCTCCAGGCTTGCCTTCATCTTCCTTTATCTTCATTGGAACAAATTTTTTTTTTGGGGGGGAGGGTTCCAAACCTGTTGTTTATAAGTTGCAAATCAGGCCATTACTTTTCTTAATTTAATTGTTGCTTACTTAACAGCAGAGCTCCAGATAAGCTGCGTATTTGTGTGATCATGCAATACAAATGATAAAAAACCCAATGCAATTGCCCATTGCAGGGTTCAAGAACCCAATTAGATCAAAGGAAAACCCAATCATATGCCAAAACCATGAGTGCTCAACCCTTTTATTGGCTACCATTTTCGTTATTTACCCTTATCTGTTTAGTCGTCTCGTTAATTTATTTGTATAATATTTATAATTGGAAATGTCCTTTTGTTCTAAAAATAGATCCCTGCATCAAATAGCTGAAAGGGGTTCCTGCTGGAATTTTCCGTTGCCCAAAGGTGCACATGTTTTTGAAAACATTTCGATCTTCTCAGCGTTTATCCAATTAGCGTGTGTCATTTTGACATATTTTTTTCTAATTCCTCGGGATTTATCATAACATACATTGAATTAAAACGAAAGTGAATGTCCGGTAAAAATATTGAATAGAAGCATGTTTTCAGCTTCTTTTGAATAGCTGAGGGAAAGTTATGATGATAACAAGACTCAGCCAGTGATTTTAGGAAGCGTCCATCTAACGCACGGGCGTGTTTGCGTAACTTAACGAGAACATTGCTAATAAACACGGGGTTTCGTCAAAAACAAACTCAGTTGGAAAAAATGAAAGTCCAAATCATGATATGTAGTTGGATAGCATCGGAAACCAAAAGTTCTAATAAGGGATCACTTAACCCAGATTTATGTAAATTGAATAAAACAAAAACATTCAAGTATAGTTAGAGTTTTTATACTATTTTTTTTTCATTTTACGGTTCATGATGATAAAAAAATCTGAGATGAGTGCCTGTGAAAACACATATCCATTTTTTACAGTTTATATAAGTTGTGAGAAAATACAAAATAGCAGAAGGTTTGAAACTGGACACAAATTAAACCTACAATTGCTCTTCAGTGAATAAACCAAATAAAATAGCTAGCACGTATACAAAGAAAGAAACATATTTAAGATGGAAAAAACATCTGGGGTTGATATTGCCTAAATATTCAATATTGTGTTGATGTAAAAACCCAATACATTAAGGAGATTGGTGGTGAAAAACCCAATTTGATATTAACTTGAGGGGTGAATTTGAATTGATAATGCAATAAATCCATCTAACGCACGGGCGGTGTTTGCGTAACTTAACGAGAACATTGCTAATAAACACGGGGTTTCGTCAAAAACAAACTCAGTTGGAAAAAATGAAAGTCCAAATCATGATATGTAGTTGGATAGCATCGGAAACCAAAAGTTCTAATAAGGGATCATGCAATACAAATGATAAAAAACCAATGCAATTGCCCATTGCAGGGTTCAAGAACCCAATTAGATCAAAGGAACCATCATATGCCAAAACCATGAGTGCTCAACCCTTTTATTGGCTACCATTTTCGTTATTTACCCTTATCTGTTTAGTCGTCTCGTTAATTTATTTGTATAATATTTATAATTGGAAATGTCCTTTTGTTCTAAAAATAGATCCCTGCATCAAATAGCTGAAAGGGGTTCCTGCTGGAATTTTCCGTTGCCCAAAGGTGCACATGTTTTTGAAAACATTTCGATCTTCTCAGCGTTTATCCAATTAGCGTGTGTCATTTTGACATATTTTTTTCTAATTCCTCGGGATTTATCATAACATACATTGAATTAAAACGAAAGTGAATGTCCGGTAAAAATATTGAATAGAAGCATGTTTTCAGCTTCTTTTGAATAGCTGAGGGAAAGTTATGATGATAACAAGACTCAGCCAGTGATTTTAGGAAGCGTCCATCTAACGCACGGGCATGTTTGCGTAACTTAACGAGAACATTGCTAATAAACACGGGGTTTCGTCAAAAACAAACTCAGTTGGAAAAAATGAAAGTCCAAATCATGATATGTAGTTGGATAGCATCGGAAACCAAAAGTTCTAATAAGGGATCACTTAACCCAGATTTATGTAAATTGAATAAAACAAAAACATTCAAGTATAGTTAGAGTTTTTATACTATTTTTTTTTCATTTTACGGTTCATGAGTGATAAAAAAATCTGAGATGAGTGCCTGTGAAAACACATATCCATTTTTTACAGTTTATATAAGTTGTGAGAAAATACAAAACTAGCAGAAGGTTTGAAACTGGACACAAATTAAACCTACAATTGCTCTTCAGTGAATAAACCAAATAAAATAGCTAGCACGTATACAAAGAAAGAAACATATTAAGATGGAAAAACATCTGGGGTTGATATTGCCTAAATTTCAATTTGTTGATGTAAAAACCCAATACATTAAGGAGGGTGGTGAAAAACCCAATTTGATATTAACTTGAGGGGTGAATTTGAATTGCAAATAAATTAAACCAATTACAACGAAGGGTGTTAAAACATTTAGAATTAACATTGCTAATAAACATGTCTAAACAAGTTTCTCAGTTTTAAGGATGAGTAATACTTATGATATTGTAGTTGGATAGCATCGTAACAAAAGTTTATAAGTCATGCAATAAATGATAAAACCCAAAGAATTGCATTTTTCATACGAATTAGAAATGGAAAACAATTATCCAAAACTTAGTGCTCAACACTTTAATGGCTACCTTCGTTATTTACCATGCCTGTTTATCATGAAACTTTATTAGAATATATTTATAATTGGAATTTCTTTTTTCTAAAATAGTTACCATGCATCAAAATAAAGGTTCGATTAATTTTTAGTTTTGCCAATGGTGTTTTTTAAATCTTCGATCTATTTTACGTTTATTTATGAGAATGAATTATTATTATATTTTACTAATTCTGGATTTATATAAATTAACAATTCAAAACGAATAGTCGTAAAAAATTGAATGAGCATGTAGTTTTGAAAACTGAAGGGAAATACAGATGATAATTAGATCAACTTCATTATACATGTAATGCATTGAACTAGGAATTTTTTCTAAATTTTTTAGTTTATGCTTCCAACTAAACACGGGTTCCGTCATTAAAAAATCAGTTGGAAATTAAAGTCAAATTCATGGATATTTAGTTGGGAATCGGAAATTTAAATTAATAAGGGATCACTTGAACCCAAGATTGGCAATTCGATACAAATCAGTTTCTAAATAATTAACTTTTTTATACTAGTTTTTGGGTGGTACTCTTAGTTCCCATTGATTTAAATTGGATGATGGTTGCTGTGAAATTAATTATCCTATTAATTTGAACACGATTGGGGATGAAGGAAATACGAAAGACTTTGAAGGTTTAAATGACACTAATTTAAACTTTGTCTTCAGTGATATAACAATATAAATACTATCACGTGTACAAGAAAGGTGAAACATATTTAAATGGAAATAACATTTGGGTTGATTTTAATATTCAATATGTTTGATTAAAACTAAGTATTAGTTTTTGTCACAAAAGCCCAATTATGTCAACCTATACAATTTGTGAATGATATGAATTACAGAAACTAATGATACTACCCAATTTCAAGTAAATATTGTTAATCATAAAAAAAACAATCTTGTTTTTTCGGAGCTCTGATCAACATGTTAGGCTGTTTTTTGTTACTTTTGTAAGGCTATAAATGACTTATAATTTAACCTGGAAAGCTCTTGTCTAACGTATTATTAATTGTTAGCTTTTTATCGGATTAGTGTGCAATCATTTTTCGAAAGTAAGAATTTACGACAACTTCAATTACTACGATTATTACAGCCCGTTTATCATGAAACTTTTGATCAGAACTATATATATATAAGTGATTTCATCATTTCTTCATATGTGTACCACTATCAATCAACAGAACAAATGCGAATTATTTTTTTAATATTTGCATATGGTTTCCTTTAATTTCTCACATCTATTTTATTTGAATTTAGGGAAATAAATTAGTATTATTTATATTAACAAATCTCATGTCGATATATAAGATGTACAACAATCAAACATCAACCCACACCAAACTGGCTGTAGTTGAAAAACATCAAAAGGGAAAATACAGTGAAATTTGGAGAATTTACATTATCACATGTACATGCATTTGAAATATTTAAATATTTTTTTCAAATTTTTTAGTTTTAGGTTCCACCTACATGTAGCTACCATATTAGAAAACTGGGATTTAAACGCTAGTCTATTAGAGGGATATTTCCAGTGGCGAATCCAGAAATTTTTATAAGTGGGGGCCCACTGACTGCCTAAGAGAGGGCCCACTCCGGTCATGCTCCAGTGGTTCTCTAAATAATCAACCATTTTTTTCCAGACAAGGGGGGGGGGGGGACCTCTTAATTCGCCTTTGATTTCATTGGTTGTAGTTTTGGAATTTTATTTTATCATGAATCAGATTTGAACACGACTTGGGGAATGAAGGTAAAGACCGAATGTCAGTTTTAGTCTTATAATTTATATACATGTTCTTTAATTTTAGTCTTACATGTATATACGTGTACATATATCACTGATTCAGTGGTGATGGTGAATAGCTATATATAGACACTGACAAGTCTTAACATTTTATAGTTTTGAATGTTTCTTCATCAGTTGACTAAAATTAGGTGGAGGTATGTTTTTATTTCCAACAGAGGGGCACTCATGCTCAACCTATATCAATTTGTGCATGAAGCGATTGATAGTTGCCAGACACTGAATGATTATACCACAAATTTGCATATTTATTTTAAATACCATAAAAAAAAAAATCATGTCTTTTTCAGGACTTCTGATCCAACCATGTAGTATGGCATGTTATTGAGATATGGTTCTGGTTGATGGATGTTCATAAAGGACCTGTAGTACAAAGTATATCACTGGATTAAGCTCTCTGTCTAAGTGTATTATTAAAGTGCTTTGCTTTGAGCTCGGTTCATTGTTATGCAATTCATTCTTTGTGAAATAAAGATTTTACAGACAACTCTCATGTACTAGGATGTCTCAAAGTATTATCATTTCTATGTACAATGTAAGTAACATGGAGATAAAATCATTTTATTTTTTGTTTGAACCAAACATTATTTGTCCATTGACCAAATTTGTTTTGCTTTCACCAGCTTTGAAGGAGATATTATCAAAGAATTGATAGAAAACAGCACAGAAGCTTACTTTCTAGCTCATCAGGCCCAAGCATCATGTTAGGCATTGTCATTACTAAAAACCAATAAATGTCTTCTTATCTGAGGATCAATTCAACATTTTAAAGTGTTTTACTAATGATACTGACAAGCCACCACAAAGATATATAAATAGAACCATACAAATAGTTAGCAAATACATATAAAAAAGAAGATGTGATATGATTGCCAATGATACACTTCTCCACAACAGACCAAAATGACAGAGAAATTAACAATTACAGGTCACTGCACAACCTTCAACAATGAGCAAAGCTAATACAGCATAGTCAGCTATAACAGGTCTCGAAATGACAATGTAAAACAATTCAAAGGAGAAAAACAACAGGCTTATTTATGTACAAAAAATAAAGAAAAAACGAATATGTAACACATAAACAAACGACAACCACTGAATTACATGCTCCTTATATCATGTTCTCAGATATCGTCTCCCAATTTAAAAAATCATGAAAAATTGAACCTATTATGTGTTGCTCTCCTAGCTATAAAATGTATCCAATATCAAAGATGTGGAACATATTCTTTCATAATCATTTGGTAACTAATGCAATTAGTGTCTCTTCCATGCCCGTTTTGAACATAAAAACTAAACTAAATATAACATAAACAACACTCCTAATGCTCAGGTTGGTTGTCATCGTGCAACACAGTTAATAACACATATAGAAAAATCATAGAACTACATTTATCATAAAACACTGTCAAACATCCAAACATACTATCCACACTCATCTGTGTCCACACTTGTTTTGTATAGCAATAAGATAATTTTTATGTCACTATAATACTATAAATTATGTAATTTTAATTTGTATATCAAATGGACATTTATATCTTGAAGGGTTGATAGCAACCAATAAATGCAGTAATTTACTAACAAGAATACAATAGAAGGAAAGAATGAAATACAATTTTTAATTACTTTTCATTTACTTATACTGTTAACTAGTCCACTTTCAACAGTATTTTGGACTTTTTAATAAATGGAGCACTACAAAAGTCAAGGCATAAGTACTATTTTTATTACAATATCTAAATTATGTTGCTCTTGAATCTCATGTAAATTTTTAAATAAAAGTGGGGTTCATCTATTTTTTCATTTAAACCATAAAATTGACAAATCTTATTTTCCCTTTTAATCTTTTTATATCAGAATCAGAATAATTTATTAAAGTGTTTCATACCAAGATAAAACACAATGAATACATAATTACATAATATACAATCTAAAATAAGATATTTATAGACATCGTTGATCATCTCAACGAGATTGATTTTCTCGCTTGAGCCGGGACGGCGAAAGCGAGAAAGGCAATCGAGTTGAGATGACCAATGATAATCTATTTATCGCTATTTTACCTATGACGACGATGTCAATTTCATGTCAATTTCGTTAGTAACGCCACGTGCCTTCTTAGTTTCTAGCGATAATTTTCCATCTTAAACGAGTGGCATGATATGAAAAATTATCACAAAAAAAGATCAAAAAAAGGAAAAATGAACAAAATAGCGATAATAAATAATACAATTAAAATATTAAAAACATTACTGACTTATTGGCCATTTAAAAAATAACACATACTTAAATAAAAAATTAAAACTTATACATAAAAAATATCATTACACACAATACCTTCTTCGATAAAACATTTTATGTAAGGTTTTTGCTAAAAATGGTTGAATTGCATCATTTGACCTTAAGAAAATAAGAAAATAAATTTGTCTTGTAATTCAGGATCGTTAAATGTCTCGAAAATATCACAAGAATTTTTCATTAAATCATATCTTAAATCTAAATAAAAATTGCACCTTTACTAAAAATGCTTTTCATCCTCAACACAGTATATACAACTACATTGCACGTTCATTAAAAGGCATTTGGCCTGGTGTATCTACCTGTTTCAACTGCCGGTGGTAAACAGTCACTACTGAAATTTGACAAAACTCGTCTATGCTGCCTATTACATGTACGAACTAGTTTTACCGGTCTTACATAAGAATCAAATTATAGAACATTTTTATACTCCATATAAGTTCGTTACATTCATTTCTGTCATTAAACAAATTTTTAACTCATTCCGTTTTATCTAATTCACAAAGTTTGGATTTGGTTTCTTGCAATTAATGTCTGATGAAAAAATTATAAATAACATTTTCAATACATAAATTTGTGCTTTATTTATACATGTTTTATCCCATGACCTAGAACAGTCCTTACTTCACGCATGAACCTTATATGTTAGTCTAGATCTTGTGTCGTAAGTGTTGCTCACTCTGAGAAATAGACGAAATTAGGTCCTCAATGCTCTTCAACTTTGTACTTGTTTTGTGTTTCTAACTATTTTGATCTGCGCGTCACTGGTGAGTCTTATGTAGAAGAAACGCGCGTCTGGCGTATCAAATTATAAGCCTTGTACCTTTGATAACTATTAATGATTTATTGAATGATTGATGCCACCTGAATGTTTTTCTTTGTTACACATAAAATAACCGGAGGAGGTAAGTTGAAATGAAATGACAAAATATAGACAAAAAGAAATAAATCAGTAACATTTTAGATACACAGTATCTGAGGGTCTCAATCAGTTTTTATTTTATTTTTTGGGAGAGGGGTCCTTAATTTATGTATTCTTTAAATTTGTAGAAAGCAGTGGGTTTGACGACGCGACAAACATATCATATTTAGTTACAAATAACTATATGAATAAATTGGAGTTCACGTCCCAAAGCAGACTCTGTATTTGTACATCCCGCGCAGGAAAACGGACGCCGCTCGGCAAGAAACTTGTTTTATATAAAAAAAAAGATGTGCATGGTATGATAGACAATGAGACGACTCTCTACAAGAGACCAAATGAAACAGAAGTAAACAATTATACATAAAAAAGAAGACGTGGTATGATTGCCAATGAAACAACTATTCACAAGAGACCAAATGACACATACATTAACAAATATAGATCACTGTACGGCCTTCAACAATGAGCAAAGTCATACCGCATAGTCAGCTTTAAAGGGACCCGAGAAAACAAATGTTTAACAATTCAAACGAGAAAACAAACGGCCTAATTTATGAACAAAAAACGAACATATTACACAGCAACGACAACCACCGAATTGCATGCTTCAACACTCCCCCTTGTCTTGAGACATTGGTGCAACAGAACAATAAAAAACTGTACAAAAACATACATTAACAAGCAACATATAATCTAAGACTAAACAAGTGAAACTGCGAGCTACTGCTCACTGATGATACCTCCGCCGCAAGTGGATAATATTAATAGTGTAAAAATATGCAAGTGTTCGGTAAACAGGAAGTTTTCAAGTGATGAATCTGAAAACGCATCACACGGTATAGCTGACTTATATAAATCCTGAAACCAAATTTCAGAAATCCTTGTATTGTAGTTCCTGAGAAAAATGTGACGAAAATTTTCAACTTGGCTATCATGTGTAAAATCATACAAGTGTTCGGTAAACAGGAAGTTGTCGAGTGATGAATCTGAAAACGCATCACACGGTATAGCTGACTTATATAAATCCTGAAACCAAATTACAGAAAGGGTGGATGTGTAGTTCCTGAGAAAAATGTGACGAAAATTTTCAACTTGGCTATCATGTGTAAAATCATACAAGTGTTCGGTAAACAGGAAGTAGTCGAGTGATGAATCTGAAAACGCATCACACGGTATAGCTGACTTATATAAATCCTGAAACCAAATTACAGAAAGGGTGGATGTGTAGTTCCTGAGAAAAATGTGACGAAAATTTTCAACTTGGCTATCATGTGTAAAATCATACAAGTGTTCGGTAAACAGGAAGTTGTCAAGTGATGAATCTGAAAACGCATCACACGGTATGGCTAACATATATAAATGTTGATACCAAATTACAGAAAGGGTGGATGTGTAGTTCCTGAGAAAAATGTGACGAAAATTTTCAACTTGGCTATCATGTGTAAAATCATACAAGTGTTCGGTAAACAGGAAGTTGTCAAGTGATGAATCTGAAAACGCATCACACGGTATGGCTAACATATATAAATGTTGATACCAAATTACAGAAAGGGTGGATGTGTAGTTCCTGAGAAAAATGTGACGAAAGTTTCATGGGACGGACTGACTGACGGACGGACTGATGGACGGACGGACGGACTGACGGACGGACTGACAGACAGAGGTAAAACAGTATACCCCCCCCCTTTTTTAAAGCGGGGTATAATTATCAATCAATACACATCCAGTATCCGTTACCATACGGCCGGAAGCATTTTTTTTTTGTTGCTTTTTTTCATAATTTTGTTCTCTATTTTTCATAATTATGTATTATAGATTACAATGTTGCGGTCTTGAATAAAAATTATCATTTTATATTTTGATAGCTATTAAGAGTTTATATATCGTGAGTCATTAATCTTATATAAAAGTACAAAACGCAGCTTATTATCACCGATACAGTTTATTCAAAATTCTTAGTCAACTTGCATTAATTGTCCAAATCTTAAGTAACAAATCGAAAATACTAGTAGTGCACAATATTCACCAAGCCAGTTCCCACAGTTAAACACTATATAGATCACGATGCAACGTGATGTACCCAATTTGTATCAGCTCCGTTTTCGTTGAAAAAGTGGACAGATATACGACTGACTATTTCATCTGATAAGACAGCATACTACGAAAACTGGCTTCGGCTTTAGTGATATATACAGACAGAACGACTAGGTAGATATATGGTTCTACGCACTAGAAGACAATCGCTTTTCGTGACTTTTTACAAAAATAAAACTTGGCTGTTTTGCATTGGTTTAGATTTTAACATCTACATGTAACACAAATACAAAAATATATCAAGTAATAGAATGAATTACTAAAATGAGGTACAGTCAGTGAACATTTCGATTTTTCGTGTTACTTCTAATAAAAATTAAAAAAAAATTTAAAATAATTTCGAGATTATTTCTTCATAATTTTTTATGAAATTTACAGTTTGATTAGAATTTTCCTTGTTTATTTAAGGATTATTTTGTTGAATAACCTTTTTAATTTTGTTAATCAAATACGGAGGAAAATAATTACGTAACCGTTTCGGGTTATACTCGACCAAAAATATATGGTTTGTTAATGTTTTGATATAAATATTTTTTTAAAATATCCCTTTTTACAATAATTCAGTTAAGACCTGATAAAGGTGAATTACAGGTAAGTATCACGCTGCAAGTCCTTAATAGGACCCCCTTATCCCTAATGTTGTTTTAGTCTAATTATCAAATGTTGGAGAAACGTGACTAAACCAAAATCCCGCACCCGGAGGTGTACTAGTTCAGTGAAAATGGACGTCACACTAAACTCAAAAACATATAAATGAACTAAAATTTAAAAAAAAACGTACAAGACTAACATAGGCCAGAAGCGGCAGGATTAAACATGTTTTGTGAAATGTCAACCCTTCCCTATACCTCTAGCCAATGTAAAATAAAGAAACACATAGCAATACGCACAGTTAAATTCTTTAAAAGTTATACAATTTGAATTTAAACTGCACAAATATCATCAGCATTTTTTACAAAAAGTTATCTAGAAGTCCGAGTCCGATGTACGAATAGGTAACAAAAGAAAATAAGCCGGCAAATGACAATGATACATAAATTAACAAAGGACTACTAGCAGATTTGACATGCCAGCTACCTAAATATGTTTTTGTATGCCCCCGACGCAGAGGAGGGTGCATAAGAGTTAACTTTTCCCGTCTGAACGTACGTCCATACGTCCCAAAATTAGTTTCTGTTCTCTAACTTTTGTTTGCCTCAACGAAATTTTATGACATTTATATATAACTAGAATACACCCGCGAAATCGCGGGCATATACAGCTTGTAAACAGTTGTAGGATGAATTTTTGTAAACATATTATGTCTGGAGAATTTCATATAAGGTATCAAGAGCCCTATCAAAGACCGTTATTTGTTTCCTTTCTGTCAAATTCAATTATTTTCGTGTTTCTGGCCTTATACCACAATTATTCTTCCCCTTTGCTACAGTGCATTTTTTGGTAAAAGTCAAATTAAATTAAAAAATTTCACCGCTTCAAACATGAAATAAATGAAACTGGTTATAGACCAATATTATTCTAATTAAACATGCTTCTAGGACAATCCGTCTGTGCTTTTCCTTTTGGGAGCCCTATTAACATGCCTATGGTAGGATTTGAATCTTGTATAAATGCAATCTATAATTAAAATATTGATCTCTGATAACGTTATATAAGTCTGAAACGTCGCACGCTACTGGTGTTACTTTGGTAAAATCACGGACAAGACACATTCATCTTATTAATTTTTAAACATAAAAATTGATATTATAAAGTGTTGTATATCATTTTAACGCTTTTAAACTCTTCTTTCAGATTATTGCAATTTTGTATATGTAACAGACCATTTTCATTAATTAAAACTCAATAAAACCTTTATTTTGCAATATGATTTCCTTGTCCCGCGTTACACTTTTAGTTTTGTGAAATTCTGAATACCGTTAAAAACATATAAATTTTATTACCAAACGATATAAAAGTTTGTCTAGAACAAGCAATTCCTAATTGGGCGATGACGTAATGTCGATTTTTTTCTCTCGAAAAGACGGAAATATTAAAAAAAGGGATCAAGATGATACAAATTATTTGTCCCATGCACGAAAGGTTGCCGTAATTTTTGTTAAATTGTCTCAAAAAAGGGAATTTCAGAGTAAACCCCATGTCGAAAGTAAATAATTTTTATACTAGTATTTTGTACAAAGATCACACTTTCGCCTCATGCAATAATCAGGATTTTTTTAAAATAAATTCTTATTATTCGAGTTGAATAGCAATGTCCGACATTTTGTCCCCTTCAAACTAAATTAAACGTATGGTTACGTTTTCTGTTTTTTTCATGATGTTTATTTAATACAGTGCCATTCGCTACATAAAACAAATTATTATGGATAAAAGTACAAAAAATTAGCTCTATTTTGATATTAAATTCCCATAAATTAAATATAATATACGAGATATCAGATAAAACTAAAATGTCCGATACAATGTCCCCACATACGATTTTGACGTTATTTAATAAAATATACTTCTAACGTTCCGTCTAATTGTCATTATTGCGGTTTTCACAGACGATTTGGAATACGGCTATTTTATTTTGTGGCTTAATAAGAAAACTTTAGAATTAATGTTTTATGTGGAAGCTCTACCGATTCATAGAGAAGGGGTTGGGAGAGATTTTCTCGCGGAACTGAAGTGTTTTCCGGACTATAATAGTCGGATCCGCTATAATACAAATTAATAGAAAACAACAGCAATAATAATTGTTCCCGCTAATTCCCTTGCATATATTTGTGCAGAACTAACATGCTAGATATGCCGTAGTCCCTTCGCCTTGACATTCTGGAGTGCAAAGATGAGTGCATTTGCAGTGCATAGTTTATCCATAAAAAGTAATCGATTGCCTTTATAATCAAAATGTATATAAAACAAATGGTTTCAATTCAAGTTGCTTTTTTATTTTTAATTTGTTAATAAAACTAAAGCTTAACATCTTTTATCTAAGAAAAAACAATTAATCCTTTCTTAGGAAAAAAAATCAATTCTTTAAATTTATTGTAAAAAGCCATCTGAACAACATGCATTCCAACGTTTTTATTTTGGCTTACGTCTTTGAGGGTGTAACGTTAGGTGACACCAGTATCGTGCGACGTTTAGTTACACATATGAGTATAACGTAATCAGAGATCAATTGGTATAAATGAGTAAGGCTAATTTGAGTGGTGGTCGACATCCCAAAATTCGAAAAAAATATTCCCGGATCCCGTAAGGATCAATCCCGAAATCCAGAGCTTAAAAACACCCGATCCAGACGTCCCGAAAAACTCCTGCCTCCCTCTAATCTTTACCCTACATTCATTGTGGCCAAATCACTACTTTTACTTTCAACAATAAATTGTTATGCCCCATTTATGGGCATTATGTTTTCTAGTCTGTGCGTCCGTTCGTTCGTTCGTCCGTCCGTCTGTCCCACTTCAGGTTAAAGCTTTTGTTGAGTTCGTTTTTGATGAAGTTGAAGTCCAATCAACTCGAAACTTAGTAAATATGTTTCCTATGATATGATCTTTCTAATTTTAATGCCAAATTAGAGATTTTACGCTATTTCACGGTCCACTGAACATAGAAAATGATAGTGCCGTTGTGGCATCCGTATACTATTGACACATTTTTGTTTCCACGTTTTACTTATTTCAATATATATGCAACTGGTATGACCCCTTAGATAGTAAATATTTCAAAGAAAACAGTAGACAAAATACAGAGAGTCTCTATATATTATTGTGATATAGTCGTAGTTTACTTGTGGATAAACGCGAAAAATAATTGTCTCTATAAGGAGATATTGTGGTTCTTGCGATCTAAACACCATGATATGGAGAACGCTCTGATTGGCTTATTTATTTTTCATTTTTGTAATCTGTCATACGATTGGTTATTCTTGTGGGCATGTTTAAACCGGAAGTCTTATCTATGACTAAAATTCAGTCTGATGACGGAAACAATATCCGGACACCTATTTTATCGTTTTTCTCCCAAATTAACTCAATCAGAATAATCATAAGAATGGACGACAAATGCGACTATGCATGTTACCGTTAGAACACAGACTGACAGAGATATGATGATTAATTTATTGTGAAAGGAAGAGAAGAGACACATAAAATGAGGTCTTCTCGTTTAATAGTATAGTGTGGAAGGAAGAGAAGCGACACACAAAATGAGGTCTTCTCGTTTATTAGTATAGATGCTTATCACCACAAAACACAGATCAAGTTCAAATTGATAGAAATTATAATTATTAGTCGAATGTGGAAAGATTTGTTGACGAGACGCTTCCAAAATCTCTTCTTGTATTTATAAAACGAAAGTTAAAATCCCTCCAATAAGATTTAGTAGATTATTTAAGAGACGCGAGATACCAAGTGGACTTTCAAACCTCGAAGAGAAACTAAAAACACCATGTCAAATATAAAATTAAAAAAAGGTCTCCATGAATGAATGAATGAATATTTTAATATTAAAGTGCAACCTGAATTATAACAAAATTACATTCATATATAAGTAATATTCAGCCAGCCAAATAGGCTTATGATGCACTGTACATTGTAAATTATTATTGAAAATAAAATAAATAAGTAAATATAGTTCAAATTTACACGCAATTTATAGCAAGGCACGTTATTAGTTGATCACAGATTGTCTGATGGTAAAACAGTTCAAAATAAAGTTAGAAACAAGCTTGCTGTAATTACAAAATAAATGTTTTAATTTGATGTTCGCTGGTAGCGTAGTTAAGTCTATGTTGTACTTATCTTGGATATCATCTACAGATCGGCGAACATGTTTACAAAAAAAAATACATGAAAGCTAACTTTATTAAAGGACTAAACAACATTGTTTTGTATTAATCTGGTATTAATAGGATGTATACAATTTGAAATAATGATATATCTATTAATATTTCAAAAGCCAAGCTTTACTTTTCAGAGAAGCTCAATCTAGGATTCGATCTAGTTTCACACGTCATCAATCAATCGTATTTGGAATCTATTGAAATACAAACAAACTAGACAGGAGTATTGTACAGTTCTATTCCTCGAAATACAAACATGAAAAATCTATGATTTCCATACATGATATATTCCGAATTACACCAATGTATTAAGAAATGACAACTTATTCAGTGTAAAACTAATGAACTGATTCCTATATTGATAAAATGGACAAATACATTCAAGGAACGAGATATATTTAAAAGTTAAATACTACTTTATGTGAAATACCATTACTTGAAACAACATGCACGAGGGTGTGGATGGGTTTCACAGAACAGAGAATAATGGGCAGATTGTGCAAAATAAAACGCCAAAAAATAAAGAATAGAGAATAAAAGTTCAAACCATTTAAGAATAGAAAATAATGGTTTGCTAAAATATGTAGAATAGAGAATAACAGGCAAAATTAATAAAGAATACAGAAAATGGCACAACATTTTTAAGGGTAGAAAAATGAAGCACCCCTTTAAAATGATGGCACTGTTTTGTTTATGTTGTCCTTGTGAGTTTTGCTTTAGATGACATGCAATCTTTGAAAAAATATTAACTGAACATTTAGGATCAGGTATTTCGTAATATGGATATAAAATTTCCATGACGTTAGAGCTCGTAAAAGTTTAGCGACTTTTCGGAATCAATTCCACGTGCATCTACATATTAAATTACCACCGCTCAGACGTAATGCAAAAAATGGCAAAAGTCCAAAAATATATTTGTTCTCAAGATCAGATTCCGTTAAGTATGACGTAGTTATAAACCAAATTAACTTTACAAGAATTAAATGGATTGTTTTAATGCTCCCCAGAATCGATCTCTATCTTTTAAACCCTTCAACTTCGTACTTTAGTTGTTTTTCTGTCGAGCCTTCGGCTTTTGTCGAAAAAGTGAGACATAGTAATCCTACATTCCGTCGTCGGCGGCGGCGTCCACAAATATTCACTCTGTGGCTAAAGTTTTTGAAATCTTAATAACTTTCTTAAACTAGCCTGAATTTCTACCAAACTTGGACAGAAGCTTGTTTATGATCATAACACAGTATCCAGAAGTAAATTTTGTAACAAAAATCCGTTTTTTCCGTATTTTATTTATAAATGGACATAGTATTTCTGCCAGGAAACAATACATTCACTCTGGGGTTAAAGTTTTAAAAATTTAACAAATTTCTTAAACTATCATGGATTTGTACAAAACATTTGGACAGAAGCTTGTTTATGATCAAAAGCTAGTATCTAGAAGGAAATTTTATTAAAATTTTGTTCTTGTTTTTCCGTATAATACTTATAAACAGACTTAGTTTTTCTTTCAAGTTAACATACAGTCTACAGTTAAAGTTTTTAAAACATTTATTAGAATCATAAACTATCGTGGATTTTTACCAAACTTGGACAGAAGCTTCTTACTATCAAAACGGATAGTGGAGAGGAATATTTTTATTATTTTTTTTCCTTCATTTTTGTTGAGCCTGCGATTAACAGCAAAAGTAGGCGAGACACTGGTATTCCGAGGAACCCTTACGAATTTTTTTTAAACAAATGTGTTCAAGCGACCAAATTTCAATCTAATAATTTCCATAGTTGCATGCCAGTAATGAAGTACAGGCTACTGGACTAGTGGTATCCTCGGGAACTTGCAGTCCATCAGCCGATTTATCGACCCAATGGTATTAATAACATAAACGGTACCATTTTTCATGTATCATATTTCGACAATTAATTTCAGACGACAAACACACTCAAACAGACCTTCAAAAACTAAAAGCAAAATAACATTACAGAACAACACAAAAATATAATCGAAACCAGTCATTTTTGTTTCGTTTTCTTGTTCGCCAATAAAAAATGCAACTATTTAGGGAATTAATAGATGATAAACTTTTAAGGTACTTAATTTATATTCTAAAAAAATCAATTTCTATTTATACTGGCTACTTGTGTGGAAAATATAACTGACCCAAAGTTCGAGTTGTGTACGATGAATGAAAGAAAGTCGTGGTTTCACAGCGGACCAACGGTATGATCGTATTTCGGACCTGGCTGTGTTTTTATATCCCGTACCGCCATGTCTTTGATTTGTTGCAAGGATGTGTCTGAGTCCCGTGACCAAACCATAATAGAGTACGGCAGTGCCATTAATATTTGTATATCTTAACTGACCGTCCCCAATCAGACTTCACATTTTTTATACTACACAGTAAAACAGGTCCCTTATTGCACTGGTGCATGTTGTTTTGATGTAATTCGCCTCTCTTGAACTGGCTTGAAAGTTTGACCAAAAGATGTTACTGTGTCCACCAAAGTACGATTCCTATTTGGTTAAAAGAGCCAAAAAGAGAAGTCAAAGAAAACAAAAGGACTCAAAAGTCGACAATAAACTGACAACACCATGGCTAATAAAGAAAACACCATCAGACAAACAACAGTACACAAAAAATACATAGAAAACTAAAGACTGAGGAACAGTCGAATCCCCCCTAATAAAAAATCTGGTGTTCTCATTTGCTCCAAATGGATAAGCAAATCCTACTGCACATGTGGCACCCGTCGTGTTGATGCAAGGAGGACATAAGAAGTTTGATACAAACCTTCATTTTCTGCTATAATCGGCAATTTAAAAAAGCTGACTATTACATGTACGTAATTACAGTCAGTCCCTCCCCTATTTACACAAATTTTACCGGGTTCATATATATTTCGATGTATATACCTTCTTGGTATACTCTGGGCCCGTATGCATAAAGCTACTTTAGTTAAGAAAGCTAATCGTAATACTAATTTATCGTAGCATATGTAAAAACTTGTGAATCTTTATGCATACGGGCCTTGGTCTATATCTATTCATGCACTGTTTCTTTGTATATGTCAATAAAAAATCTCAAGCGAGATGTAGCCTTTTTTTTTTAACAAGATCGTGTACTAGTATTTTTTAATTTGTATCATAATAATAATAAGAGGATGTGGTATGATTGCCAATGAGACAAATCTCGACCTGAGACCAAGTGGCATAGAAGTTAACAACTATAGGTCACCATACGGCCTTTAAGAATTAGCAAAAACAATACAACATATTCAGTTTTAAAAGGCTCTTAAACAAATGACAATTGTAAAACGATTCAAACGAGGAAACTTACCAGGCCGGTGCGGAGCCAGAATTTTGGGAAGGGAGCGAAGTATGTAAAGTTCGCAAAGCGGAGTTAGGCTAAAAAGTATTGGACCTTTTTTGGATAAAAAAAAAACATAAAATAAGTGTTAAATGCACTTTTTTAACGGTTCTATACTTGGGGCATGTATATTTTATAGTTAAAGTTTAAGGGTGGGACATTTTTTATGCCGTATTCTCTCCCGTTTGTTGTATGTTTAGTTAGCATAACCTCACAGATTTCTTGTTGTAAACAAGATACACACCGAGCTATTCAATGAAATTTACAATACGACCGACACGAGTTAAGGAATACAAGCAAGCAATTTTTATCCAAGTGTTTGGTTGAAATGTTTCACCCAACAAGGGAAGTGTGGGGTTCCAAATCAACCAAAGGCTACGAATGACTCTGAAATGACAACGAATTTATGTATGACGGTCGACAAATGGAGACATACCCAACAGGCAGGTTGCAGTCGGGTTTTGAAAAAGTATTCAGTATATCAGTTCTGCGAAACAGACATTCCGGTCAGATATGGGATTTACACGTAACCCTCCCCCCCCCCCCCAAAAAAAAAATGGGTCCGTACGTTTGACTTTAAGTATATCTAGAGCTTAAGCCCCTGTCACGACAGATCGTAAGATTTTTTGTCGTTGAAGATCTCTTAAATAGTTGTCGTGGAACTGTCGTGCAAAATGTCAAAAATATTTTTCTAGTGGTCATATCAGCTACGACATGTCCACGATGATTCCACGATGGGTACACGACAGAAAAAAAAATGTAATAGTGTACTGTCGTGCGACAGTCGTACGGCAATCGTGAGTTGTTTGGGCTATATTTTAGGTTTTCATGTCATGGGATGCGCGTGTTACTATCGTGTCACTGTCTTGCCACTGTCGTACAACTGACGCACAACATTCGTGGGTCCCTCGCCCGTTTTACATCGAACTACTAGTGATATAAAGAAGACCCGATCTATAGGGTTAGTGGTGTTAGGGACGACTCTCAGCAAAAGTTCTTGAAACATACGAGGCTCCATCCGCATGAATATAAAGAAATCACCAGCAGATTCCCGCTTCAACTCTTGCATCAGTGTACTAAACTGCCGAAACATCAGGCGCAGTTCGATACGTGGCCTAACCAACTTCGGACGTTTCCCTGGTTTCTATGCTGTTCACGTGATCGAATCAACGCTAATAGGACCATATTTTGCTCTTGTTGGATTCCGGTAAGGCGCCAATTTAGCAGGGCCACGCGTAATCGTTTTTGTGGAATAACAATCCTCTTTAAACGGCAGACTGTATGTGTTTTCCAAACATTCATTGCCGCCGAATTGTATTCTTCTAAAAAAAAAAAAAACATGTTGTTCGACAGACAATCAATTTTGTGCAAGCATCGTACGAAATTTGGTATTCGTGTGACAATCGTGCGACTGTATCACGACTTTTCACGAGTGTCTTGCAACAGTCGTGAGATTGTCTTACGACCGTCTTGCGACAGCCGTTCGATCATTTTTTAATCTATTACAGTAAATACGAGCGAAAAATATATTTTAAAGTAAAGAATTGTTGCATAAAAATTAAATACACGGGAAATGGTAAAGGTCAGAAAGTATGGTCTAATTCATCAATTTACAACAAAAAAAAGTGCAAGCCAAGAATTTTGATAGTCGTGAACTATTGTAATTCAATGTTACAGATATAAAGGAAAGATCAGTGAGCAGTGGCGGATTCAGAAGGGAGGCGGGGGTTGGGACCCCTCTTTTTTTTTTACGATCAATGCATTTGAATGGGGACATGTAGTTGGAACCGCCGTCCCCCTTTTTGTCCTGGGTTAGGACCCCTCCTTTTTTTAAATGGCTGAATCCCCCCCCCATTTGTCCTGGGTTGGGACCCCTCCTTTTGTTTAAATGGATGGATCTGCCCCTGGACTGAGTTCGTACCAAATGTATTTTTAGAATTGAATGCTTGATTTTTTTTAATTTATAGTGTATTGTTGTGTGTATATAAATGACATTCTACCCATTAAGGGCCCTTAATTGGACAAAATATTTTTCTTTTAAAATGCTTAAGGGTAGTAGTTTTAAGCGTTATCCATACAGTTCTTCGAATGTGCTTTGGGCAGTCCATAGTCCAGCAGAGTTCACACGCCTGGTAAACCATCTAATCTCAACCAAAATGTTGAGACGGAAAAAAGTATTCTGGCACTTCCTGTTGAGTCTTTCTGGTTCAAAATATCCAAAATAAACACAGGGTAGGTCGACTTTTCGTCAATTTACTGAAAATCAATGACTTTTTTGTAAAATAGGAGAATGTCATGCCATGAATAATTGAATTAGGATTTGTTTCGTGTATAACACGGACCAATATGATTTAAAATGACATTGGACTGACTTTTCTCCTGCAGGTAAATGTGGCCAGTGCAGTCAGCTATTGACAAAATGACAGTGAAATCATTGATAAAACTAACGTATATATCAGTAAATTAGTATTTTTCTAAAACCTTATAATCATAAAATTACAGTTTGCTCCTTTTCTTTACTAATATAATTTAATTAAGCTAAATATGTTATGAAGTAGATCATGTTGAGATTTTCTGGTATCGGTTGAGATATTCTGGAACAATGTTGAGATCTTCTGGTGATTGAAATTTTCAACTAGCTTAGTATCAATTATACATACAAATGTACAACCGCCAAAATTCATAAACTTGCCGTATATTGTTTGACATTTCAACTGTCATTTTAATCTTATCTTTTTCAACTGTCATTTTATTCGTGTCTGAATAGTTATGACAGGCAGCTTCTAAAGAGACCTTTGGTTGTACTAAAGTGAATAGTTAATAGTGAATAGCTGTGTTTTTTCTGGCGCTGGAGATTAATAGTCTAGCGTTTGAGAAGCAGTTTTGCACAGAAGCTATAAAGTCAATAATGTTGTACTTCATATCTCCAGCGCTAAAATTTATTCCTACATCGCTTAACTTGACATCGCAATAGCTAGCTGCAATAGCTAGCTTTTCGAAATCTACATCGCTATACTTTACATTTGCAGTGCTGGGGGTTAACATCAGCACTTAACTTTAACTATACACAGCTACTTTTGCATAGGTACTGTTTCTAGCAATTTCACAAAGTAAAATGTCAGTGGGTCAGTTATTTTTCTATTACGTTTTTTTCTATGTTTTTAATCAACATGAACAGGAGTAAAACTGCGCAGATTGTAGTATTGATGTTTTAATGAGTCATTAAAATACTCATTTTCTAACTAAATGCATATTCAGGAGTACATGAAATGTAAACATGAATGTTATATGAACATAAACCCTCCTTTGTACTAGATTGACACGCCGTGTGTGCTTTTGAAAATGAAATTGATATATACGTCCACTTGTATTTTGTCCAACTGATGAATTAAGCATTTTCCAACTGATTTTTATAGTTCGTTCCTATGTTGTACTGTTATTCTACTGTCCAATGTTAGGGGAGGGTTGGAATCCCGCTAAAATGTTTAACCCCGCAATATTATGTATGTATGTGTCTGTACCAAGTTAAGAGCCTGTAATTCAGTGGTTGTCGTTTGTTTATGTGTTACATATTTGTTTTTCGTTCATTTTTTTTTATATAAATAAGGTCGTTAGTTTTCTCGTTACTATTGTCATTTCGGGGCCTTTTATAGCTGACTATGCAGTATGGGCTTTGCTCATTGTTGAAGGCCGTACGTTGACCTATAGTTGTTAATCTCTGTGTGATTTTGGTCTCTTGTGAAGAGTTGTCTCATTGGCAATCATACTCTATTTATATATATATTTATAGTATACAAGGTATTATCCCGCAGCTAAGATTTGTCACTCTTTAAGAACGCATGCACATCCGTAAAAAAAAACCGCGCTTCATACAAAATGTACTTCGGTCAACGCTTTTACACCCCAATAAATTTACAAAAAAGAGCATTCAATTCTTAAATGAAAGATAGTGGAAATGACACAATGAAATGTGTCATTCATGGTTGGGCCCGTTGGAAAAAAGAGACATGAGGTCCAAAATACTTACATACAAAACCTAGAGAGCTTTTATACCTTTATGTGAAAATGACAATGAGAACGACTATAGAGCTGGAAATCGTATAAAAATATGCTTAATTCATCAGTTGGACAAAATACAAGTGGACGTATATATCAATTTCATTTTCAAAAGCACACACGGCGTGTCAATCTAGTACAAAGGAGGGTTTATGTTCATATAACATTCATGTTTACATTTCATGTACTCCTGAATATGCATTTAGTTAGAAAATGAGTATTTTAATGACTCATTAAAACATCAATACTACAATCTGCGCAGTTTTACTCCTGTTCATGTTGATTAAAAACATAGAAAAAAACGTAATAGAAAAATAACTGACCCACTGACATTTTACTTTGTGAAATTGCTAGAAACAGTACCTATGCAAAAGTAGCTGTGTATAGTTAAAGTTAAGTGCTGATGTTAACCCCCAGCACTGCAAATGTAAAGTATAGCGATGTAGATTTCGAAAAGCTAGCTATTGCGATGTCAAGTTAAGCGATGTAGGAATAAATTTTAGCGCTGGAGATATGAAGTACAACATTATTGACTTTATAGCTTCTGTGCAAAACTGCTTCTCAAACGCTAGACTATTAATCTCCAGCGCCAGAAAAAACACAGCTATTCACTATTAACTATTCACTTTAGTACAACCAAAGGTCTCTTTAGAAGCTGCCTGTCATAACTATACAGACACGAATAAAATGACAGTTGCAATATACGGCAAGTTTATGAATTTTGGCGGTTGTACATTTGTATGTATAATTGATACTAAGCTAGTTGAAAATTTCAATCACCAGAAGATCTCAACATTGTTCCAGAATATATCAACCGATACCAGAAAATCTCAACATGATCTACTTCATAACATATTTAGCTTAATTAAATTATATTAGTAAAGAAAAGGAGCAAACTGTAATTTTATGATTATAAGGTTTTAGAAAAATACTAATTTACTGATATATACGTTAGTTTTATCAATGATTTCACTGTCATTTTGTCAATAGCTGACTGCACTGGCCACATTTACCTGCAGGAGAAAAGTCAGTCCAATGTCATTTTAAATCATATTGGTCCGTGTTATACACGAAACAAATCCTAATTCAATTATCCATGGCATGACATTCTCCTATTTTACAAAAAAGTCATTGATTTTCAGTAAATTGACGAAAAGTCGACCTACCCTGTGTTTATTTTGGATATTTTGAACCAGAAAGACTCAACAGGAAGTGCCAGAATACTTTTTTCCGTCTCAACATTTTGGTTGAGATTAGATGGTTTACCAGGCGTGGTTCAGCACTCACATTAATTTTGCATTTACTTTATTTCCTTTACCACACAAGTATTCATGTGCAGCGGTATCAAATAGTTTTAACCATACGGTCTTCAACAATGAGACCACGTGTCGGATTTTAGAACAGACCGACCTATATTTGTTATTCTAAAAGTAATGGTCAAAATATTATAATCATTGTTCAATATTTATCTATTATTATCATGAAATAACCTAACTTACATTTTTAATTATCAAATTTAGTTGTCTTGATAAACTTTATCTATTATTGGTAAAGAAATGATTTTCTTACCTGCATAGACAGATAAAATTAAAATGAGAAAAATCAAGGGAGATAATCCTATATTTTCAAACTGACAAATATAAACTGACTCGAAAATATGTCATCTAAGATTGTCTCTGAAGGTTAATGATACCACTTACTATACAAATCCTTGATGATACTTATATATAAAATAATTTCTGATCGGGAAACAAGATCGACACTAATTCATCATATTGTAAGTGTGATTTTTTAAAACATGTTTTAATCTCGGTTTTAATAGTTTTATAATTTTTCTTTCGTGTGCCCATCATTTTTTTTTTTATATAAAGTTTATTGTATTATTGAAACATTTCTAATGCATATTTAAAACAATACCTATATGGTTCAAATACTCATATGCTCTATGGTCTGGCCCGTTAATAACCAAACGAGTATATACATTATATATATAGACGTTGCCTGACTTGTCAACAATTACTGAATACTCAAACATTCACTTGCCACTCGACTGGGTCTGTGTACACTTTATATTGCAATGTAACTTGCAAAACCCAGAATGTTGTATACCTCCTTCAGTGTCGATGTGGCATGCAGTATGTTGGCGAGACAGAGCAGCCATTTAACAAACGCATGAATGGTCATCGAAGTGACTACACTTGCAAGCCCGACCTACCCGTAAGTCGTCATTTGAGATCACCTGGACACACACAAGCTGATCTCAAAAACCTTACCATCACAATCATAGACCACAACGAGGGTTGGTCGAAGGTCGACAGAGTCGCTCGGGAAAGATTTTGGATAAGAAAGTTACGGACAGTTTCCCCAGAGGGCATAAATGAAAAAACATAGAACGAGTCCTTCATTTTCCTGTGACCACCTGTTTCAAACAACGCCGGATTTAGTACTGGCTTTACAGTTCGAAATTATCTTTAAAAATAACAGTTTAAATTACAGGTTTCCATTGATTCGGCATGATGTATAAGTACGTTGCCACGTTCAATTATTTTACCTCATTATATAAAACTTATTTTTTCAATCATTATTAGACTGCTATTCGTTTGGGAGGCTTAAATATGTAGTTTCTGTTGTAATTGCCCTACCGTTGTCTAATTTATACCATCCTGGATCGGTTAGGACATTTTTGATCTTTTTGTTTGAGGACTGCCCTCAATGCAGTTATAACATCTCAACTGTCACAACCTTTGGAAATCTAGAGTTGTGCCAGTTCACAACGAAAATAACTACTTTCATTTGGCATATCTTAGTAATCTTTGCGCCGTGTTTGGAAATTTTAAAATTGTATCAGCGTCTGTGGTGTTCGCTTAAATTGTATAAATTCAAGATTTAGAAAAAGTATCTCAGTTTGAATATATTGACATGATTCATTTGACATCGTGCTATTATTGAAGAAGGATATCTGTTATCCGAAATATCTAATATTTGTATATATTATAGTTATTTAATGGTGATGTTGTACCCTTTTTGACTTGTTATATATTATATTTTGTAGTGTACAGAATCATATTACATGATCCATCGCCCTGTAAGATTGATCGTTGACTATTTATTCAGTCATTTTACATTATATATATGTATATACATTAGAGGTTCATATTATAAATGCTACAGAGAGTATAATAAATTGCGTAAATATAAAATGCGCACATTTAAACAGTTCATCCTGAATAGCCTTGACAATTTAAGAGATTCTGATCCAAAACATTACTGGAAACTTATTAATTCTTTAAAAGAGTCTACAGATGATAGTAAAGGAAAGTCAGTAGAACCAGAAGTCTGGTTTAATCATTTTTCAGATTTGAATAAATCTCCTTCAATTAGTGAGACAAGAATTAAAGAAATTAACTCTAAAATAGAAAATATGGAAAAAATAAAACTTTTTGTGAATTAGATTATAGATTCTCTACTAAAGAAATATTTGAATCAATATCTAAACTCAAAAGTGGTAAAGCCTCAGGTCTGGATGGTATACCTAACGAGATGCTAAAGGCAGGAAGTTTAGTTCTAAATCCTTTAATTCAGAAACTGTTTAATCATGTTTTTTCATCTGGTATTTATGATCATTTATCCAATGCAATGGTCATCAGTTTATTTATCTGCTGTTTTTATGTCTGGTGATCTAAGTAAACCAGATAAGTATCGTGGTATTGCCATTAACTCTTGTGTTGGTAAATTGTTTAACTCTGTTTTGAATAACAGACTAGATAAATTTTTGGTAAAAGAATCAGTGATTAATCCATGTCAAATTGGATTTTCAAAAAAATGTAGACCATCTGATCATGTTTTTGTTTTAAAAACCATTATCGATAAATATATAAGTAAAAAGGGTGGTAAACTATTTGCCTGTTTTGTAGATTTTAAACAGGCTTTTGATAAAGTGATCCATGAGGGTATCAGATATAAGCTTTTAACAAACAATATTACTGGAAAGTTTTATTCTATCATTAAAGATATGTATAATAAAAGTGACCTCTGTGTTAAAATTGATAATGAAATGACTCCATGTTTTAAATCATTTATAGGGGTTAGACAAGGTGATGTTTTAAGCCCAAATATTTTTAAAATATTTATCAATGATCTACCTGACAAGTTTTCATCTTGTCCTGATCCAGTAAATATTAATAACCGTAGAGTAGATTGTCTTATGTATGCTGATGATGTAGTAATTTTTTCAGAAACACAGGAAGGCTTGCAAAAGAGAATTAATATGTTACATGAATATTGTTTAGAATGGTGTTTTGATGTAAATTTAAAAAAGACAAAAAGTATAATTTTTAACAAGCTAGGAAAATTTTTAAAATGCTGTTTACATTTTGGAGGTAAAGAGATTGAAAATGCAAAATTATATAGATATCTTGGAATCACATTTACTTCTAGTGGTATATTTAAGCAGTGTAAAGATGAATTATACAACAAATCTTTAAAAGCTTGTTTTAAGCTACAGAGATGCTTGTCATCATCTAACACTAGTATTGCCACTTTTTTACATCTTTATGATCATACAATTAAACCCATACTATTATATGGCAGTGAAATATGGGGAATGTTTAGAACGGATTCAGCTGCTTGTAAAAAAGATAATGATTATATATTAGAAAAAGTCTTTGGTCAGGATTCTTCTGAAAAATCTCATACCAAATTTATGAAATATATTCTTGGTGTAAACAGAAAGTCAAGTAATATTCTGTAATGTCAGAGCTTGGTAGATTTCCTATGTATTTTACTATAATTTTATCAATGTTAAAATATTGTCACAGGCTGGAACATTTGAAAGAAGGATTACTATTTGATGCATTTATATGTTGTAAACAGTTACATAGCTCTAATGTAAATACATGGTATTCTAGTATAGATTATATTCAGAGAGAGATTGAATTACCAAATTTTGACCAATCAATTGGTTCTTTATGTCAGTATGTTAAAAATAAACTATGTAAAAGTTATTTCACATTTTAGAATAAACTTAAGTATCAAACAATTAACTCCCAAAAAGGGAAGCATGGTACTTATTTTTCTATAAAAATTGTTTTAAAAAAGAAAAATATTTAGAATTGCAGGACTTCAAAAAAAGACAGTCAATTTGTAAATTAAGAATAAGTGCTCACTCATTAAAAATTGAGACAGACATATATTCAAAAAAGCATATAGAAAGATCTCAGCGTCTGTGTTCTAATTGCTCACTTGGTAAAGTTGAAGATGAGCTTCATTTCTTATTAGAATGCCCTCTTTATGATATTCAAAGGGACGATTTTTTTAAAGACATTTCTAACAATTGTTGTAATTTTATAAATTTAAATAAATCTAAATTTTTATGGCTCGTGACCCAAGAAAAGGTTACTCTTATGGAAAAACTGGGCTGTTATATTTGTGACTGTTTTGAATTAAGGAGATCAGGTATGAACACTGACACTAAGTCAAGTAAATAATTTGAGAATAAATACATATACATGTATAATGTAATTTTATTATTCTTTTATTCACAATATATACAATGTATGTGGTTTTTAGCTTGATTCTGACCAATGCTTATATTCCAAATATATATGTATATGCCTCTATTGTTGTTGTTACCAATTATGTAAATCAATTGTATCTGATTTTATGCCCTTTATGGGCCCTGTAATTTGGGAAATAAAAATATTCTATTCTATTCTATTCTATATGGTCTGACCATGGATCCATACGCGCACGATCGGACCATATATGATTATACGCATATATATATGGTCATGACCATACGCGTATAGTCCAATTACTCGAAA